>CM021101.1:830852248-831017511 GCA_007115665.2 Sequoiadendron giganteum | reverse complement strand
CCCTAAACCCTTAAACCCTAATCCCTCAACCCCTATACCCTCATAATCCGTCAACCCTCAATCCTCAATCGTCAATGCTTAAACCCTAATCCCTCAACCCCTATACCCGCTTAATCCCTCAACCCTCAAACCCTAATCCTTCAACCCTTAAACCCTAATCCCTCAATCCCTACACCCTTTTAATCCTTGAACCCTCAACTCTCAACCCTTAAACCCTAATCCCTCAACCACTATACCCTCTTAATCCCTCAACCCTCAACCCCTATACCCTAATCCCTCAACCCTTAAACCCTAATACCTCAACCCCTATACCTTCTTAATCCCTCAACCCTCAACCCTTAAACCCTAATCCCTTAACCCCTATACCCTCTTAATCCTTGAACCCTCAACCCTCAACCATTAAAGCCTAATCCATCAACCCCTATGCCCTATTAATCCCTCAACCCTCAACCCTCAACCCTCAACCCTTAAACTTTAATCCCTCAACCCCTATACCCTTTGAATCACTCAACCCTCAACCCTTAAACCCTAATCCCTCAACTCCTATAACCTCTACTCTATAACCTATTAATCCCTCATCCCTAAACCCTAAACCCTTAAACCCTAACCCATAAACCCTCTACCCTCTACCGCCAATCCTATACCCTCTACCCTCAACCCTAATCCCCCAACCCTCAAACCCACTTAGTAAACTCTCTACCCTAATCCCTCAACCCTCTTGACCCTTAAACCCTCAACCCTTAAACCCTTAAACACTCAACCCTAAACCCTCGACCCTCAACCCTAACCCCTTAAACCCTAAACTATTAAACCCTTTACCCTCTACCCTCTAACCTCTACCATCAACCCAATACTCTCTACCCTAAACCCTAATCCCTCAACCCCTATAATCTCTACCCTATATATTGGACCCTCAACCCTAATCCCTTGACCTTATACCTTAAACCCTCAATCTCCAACCCTCAACCCTTAAACCCTCTACCCTTTACCCTATACATTAAACACTAAATCCTCAACCCTCAATCCTTAAACCCTAAATCCTCTACCCCTTACATTGGACCATGAACCTAATCCTTCAACCATATACCCTAAAAATTATACCCTAAACTCTCTACCCTCAACCAAGTAAACCCTTAACCCCAAACCCTTCAACCCTAAATGCTTAATCCTAAAACCTTCTACCCTATACCCTCAACCAAATACCCTCTACCATCAAATCTATTCCATCAACCCTCAACCCTCAAACCCTACTACCCTAGAAACCATCAACCCTATAGGTTCTCCATCCTAATCCCTCAACCCCTATCATTTTCTCTCTATCTATACATCTCACCTCTCCCTCCCACCCTCCCTCCCACCCTCCCTCCCTAATTGTCTCTATCTACCATCTCCCTCTTTCTGCATACCTCTCGTTCAATCAATCCCTACCACCCTCTCTCACTCCCTCTCTCTCACACTCCCTCTCACTACCTATCTCTCAAGTCTCTCCCTCTCACCCCCCTCACACTCTCAAGTCTCTCCCTTTTGCACCCTACCTACATAACCCTCTCTTTCTCTTTGTCTCTCTCTCTCTCCCTCTCCCTCAATTCTCTCTCTCCCACCCCCTCTCTCTCTCTCCCTCTCCATCAATTCTCTCTCTCCGACCCCCCCTCTCTCTCTCTCTATCCTCCCACCCCCCCTCTCTCTCTCCCTCCCTCTATCCCTCCCACCCTACCTAGCTAAGTCCCCCTCAATCCAACCCCTTATCTCCCACTCCCTCTCTCTTAAACTCTCACTTCGACCCCCTCTCCATCTCTCTAGACTCTCTCTAAACTCTCCCTTCGTCTAAAGACATACATAAATGCATACATACAAGCATAATACATTTGTACATATAATCTTACATCAATACAAGCATACATACATAAATGTACATAAAAATATATCAGCATACATAAATATATTAGCATTTAACATAAAGTAAGAAATAACGTGAGTGCGTTTTAGCACGTTCACATTATGGCTCAGTAGACATGTTCCCCGCAGAAGCAAAAACCATGTAAAGTGAGAAATAACGCGCGTGCGTTATAACAAGAGCGCATTATAACGCACTCGCGTTATATCTTGCTTTGAGAATTATCGAACTTTAAGCTTGGTATTGCCTTGGAATTCCAACCCAAAGGTTTGGAGGGCATTCCCAATGACTAGAGATGTGTTTTTAAGAAATCCACCATATTTCTCATAATCGAGTTCATGCTCACTGTCAGGATTGCAGGTGGTTCAATATCAAAAAAATCGAGCACATGTGTAATGTTGGGTTATCTCTTAGCTATCCAACGATGTAATTTTTTTCACGTTCTGAAAATGTTTAAGTCTTTCATCCATAATTTATTTTATTTGTATGTATTTTTTTTGCCAAAAAGCAGTGTTTGGTATTTTTTTCGTTATAAATTAATCGTTCATCAATTTTTCAAATAAATTACATTTTTAGAAACTAGACTCCATTCTACAAAATTAAAAAATTAAAAAAAAAACAAATCAATTAGTTTCCAAAATTTGTAGGGGTAGCATGGCCAAAATTCTATTTTCAGGATATGTCCACTTTGCAAATTCGTAAAAAATCAAATATTCATTAAAAAATTATCAGAAAAATCCTGCATCAACTACATACTATTAGCTAACTTCCGACCATTGCGATTTTAAAAATACTAAAAAAAGTTCACCGTACGAGGGTCATACAAGAGTTGATATGTTATGTTTTTCTGACAAAAACAACACCAATTTGTGTACGTCCCTCGTTTGAACCCATTAATCTCAATCATTTTCAAAATAAATTAGTAGTTTAGAAAGTAGACTTGGAGCACTTGAATCCTTCTTTTTGTTCCATCTCAAAATTTTGAGTCTAAGTATCCTCAATTTCACATCCAAGGTCAGTATTTCTTGATTTCAGGAAAAAGCTGTCCACTTAAGTCCCCTTTTTGGGAACCATCTTGGTGCACTTACCTAGGAAGTTTTGGAGACAAACTGGAGACAAATTTGGAATTTGATCTCTCAATCCTCTTCCATCAATTCTTCCTCTTCTCTTCCCTGGTGTTTTCATGGGTAGAGACAATCTCCATCTTTCTCTCAATCTCTCACCATTCAAATCTCCAGATTGAATCCAAGCCTCTCAAAGCTTTCCATGTGCATTTCTTAGCATGAAAATCTATAAATAAAGCATCATTCAACCAAGAAAAAGATCCAAATAATCAAGCTTTTGCACTCTTACTCTGCAGGAATCCAAGCATCAAGTATCAAGCATCAACATTCAAGCAATTCAACAATCAAGCTTCACATCAATGGCTACCTCTTGTAGCTGCAATTATCTATTTCATACATGCTAGTTTACATTGTTATAATCTAGTATTGCATTTTAGTATCATCTTGTTCTTTAGATAGTCATTTTAACAGTCATAGTGCTTAACAATATGAGAGCAATAGTGATTTAATAAATCTTTGAGGATAGAGAACAATATGAAAATTTTGATTGATGACTTTGTTGAATTGATTCAATTTGTTTAATCATTGATATAATGTCATATTAAGAAGTGCATTTATGTTATTTACCTCATTCCACACTTACAATTTGGCACCCACCGTGGGGCATTAACCCCTATTTTATCAAAATTTCAAATTTTTTTCTGGAAAGTGTTACGCAGGTTTATAGCGTGATTTATTTTAGCGCTTTCGTCCAAAGTTTCGGCGCTTCCGGTCCCTATTCCAGCGCTTCCGGTCACTGTTTTAGCGCCTCAGGTGTTTTAGCGCTTGTATGACAAACTTCAGCGCTTTAGTACACTGTTTCAGTGCTTCGGTGATTTAGCGCTTCCAAGATAAACTTCGGCGCTTTGGTACATTGTTTTGGCGCTTTCGGGTTTTAGCGCCTCAGGTAATTGTTCTAGCGCTTCGGTGCCATATTCTAGCGCTTTTGTAAAACCAGTCTAGATCTGACGCTTCCGTGGCCAGATTTTATTTACTTTTCACAGTTGAGATAAAATTGATCAATCTAGGGTAGTCACTTCAAAGTTTTCTAAAATTGATCAATCTAGGATATCCACTTCAAAGTTTCTAAAATTGATCAATCCTAGGATAGTCACTTTCTTGTTTTTCTTAAAAAAAATAAAAAATCTATCAATCCTAGGATAGTCGTCACATTCTTACAGTAGAAGTTAAAAGAACATCATGATTTCAATGAAGCAATACCTTCACTTAGATTAAGAAAATTTCTTTTTGGGCTTAAAACAGAACAAATCTATATGCTGTGCTTGTGGTGATTAGGCTTATTCTCTCCCCTTAACTGGGTGACCAAAGTGCCAGAGTCACTTTTATTTTATGTCATTTACGTTTTATTAAATCCTTTAGCAAGCCTGCCGTAGTGGGAAAAAGTACTCACCCTACGGGAAACAACCTAAGTGGGAACAACCAAAGCCAGGTTTTCCAACCCACTATAATAAAAATGCAAGTTGTTGATGAAAGTCCAACTTGACGGTAGTGAGCAAGATAACCATCCCCAAAATCTTTGTTCTAAAGATTGGGAGGTCTCCTGAGGGAGTTTATCTATTTTCCACACCGAACAGAACCCTATCTACAAACCATAGAGTAGTTTCTCACCGAGTTAGTATCCATACATTGTCATACTCACGGTGCAAGGGAAGGGAAGAATCTGCCCCCAAGACACTCACCATATAATTACCAAGGATTGTTTGCTCAAGGGATTCAATATCTACATTCATCACTTTGAGTACGCGACTGGCAATGACAAAAACACGGGCGCCCTCTAGGGGGTGACACTGCCGTGTGAGTCAACGTAATTGCAAGATGTGGGCTATGAGTATAATGATGACCTACTTGTCCTTAAGTGTGAGTCTGTTTGATTTGTGTACAAATGTTAAAATAACTCGTCAAAATCAATAAAGATATTTCATGATTTTTGAACATACACAATCTTTTCAGTTTTAAAACTCTTATTCAAAATTGCTTGCCGTGTTTTCACAAATTCATTTAAATCAGATTTAGAGATCATTTTGAAAATGTCAAATCAAAACAAATCAGAAAATTCATGTTGCGAAAGTGGAAATCCACCACGTTCCTCAAGAAGAAAATCAAATTCACAAAACCCCAAAGACCTCTTGGTTATAGAAACAAATTGAGAAAACAACATTTTCTGCATCAAAATTGGAAACTTCTTTTACAACATAGAACTTTTACCCACCGCTATCACGATTTTGCTAGGGGCACACATTAGATTACGCAGTAGAACCAATCTACTCATGAGCCTATTTCCAAAGGAGATCTCTCATGCAATTCCACAACCGTAGTCAACGGATTCATCCTTCTTATCTTCCACAATCTCTGATATAGTATGCCAGAAGACCAGATCAAATTTTGTAGTAGAAAGTCTTAAAAAGTCCTATTTTTAGCATTCTGGAAAACCTGTTTCAGCACTTCGGGTCACTATTCTAGCACTTTTGTGAAACAGCGCTTTCGAGCTCTGTTTTAGTGCTTCTAGTGGTTATTTTAGTGCTTCTAGAAAAATAGTGCTTCTGTCAATTTTTGTAGCACTTCTGGTTTCTGTTTCGGTGCTTCTGGGAAGTAGCGCTTTTGTTATTTTCTATAGCGCTTTCGGGCACTGTTTTGGCGCTTCAGTCAAAATAACGCTTCGGTCACCTGTTTCAGCGCTTCTGGATTCTGTTCCAGCTTTTGGTCTCTGTTTTAGTGCTTCTAAAACAGAGAGTTCAAAATTTTAACCAGTCTATCAATCTGTCATTTTATCAACATTTTCATCAGAATCAACTTTTCTTTTTACTAGAATCACTGTCTAGGAACCAAACTTAGAAAGGTTTATACAAATTTCCAAACTTATGAACTGAAAGAAGATCTTGCAAATTACAAGTGTCAAAATCAATTACACAATCAATTACTACACTAAAGTTTAATTATCAGGATACTATCATCCTTCGTCACGAAACAAAGTATAGTAATTAACTTTCTAAATATTGTCTCATCAATAAGATCAGTCATCTTATTCGACTTTGTTTAGAAAGGTTCAAATTGAGACTATTCCACACATAAGATCAACATTTCAGAAGAAAGGGAAAAAATTTGTATGCCAATCTTAACTAGGTACCAAAAAACAGAGACTCTTAGAGAAAGAAATTTTAAAATCACAAGAAATGGCTGAAGAAAATCCTTGGAACAATCTAAACTGCAATGATAAGAATGAAGTAACTTCAAAAGATATCCAAGCAGCTCAACAAGATCCCAAGTTTCACATATTCATGGAAAAAATTCTAGAACAAGACATGGAAAAATATCTTTTCATGTTGGCCGAATCGGGGGCAAAACTTCCAAAAGATTTTGATGTAAACCGTTTGAAGGAAACACCAGACATAAATGAGACTGAGATACCACAACCAACGCCAACAATAGATCTGGTTGCCACTTTAACATCTCAAATGCAACTATTACAACAAAAAATACAAGATATGATGCAAGGGACTACCAAGAGATATGTGATACAGGACATTTTTCCTTATCCATTTGACACAATAGTTGGTTTGCTACCTTTTCCAAGACACTATGAATTCCCAAAGTACGATAAGTACAATGGACGAACAGATCCAATAGATGATATACGAGAATTTAAAATGATGAGTCTTGAGTTTGCTCAAGAAAAGACTTATTTGATGAGGTTATTCCCAAGAAGTTTGGGAGGTGCATGTATGGAATGGTTCTCAAAACTGCAACCTGGTATCAAAATGTTTGAGGAACTTGTTAACAAGTTTATTTCTCAATATTCATTCAACATCCAAAGTGATGTTACTATCAAGGATCTCTACAACTTAAATCAAAACAAAGGAGAAACATTCTTGTCTTTTCTCCAAAGATGGCGATGATTGTTTGCTAGGTATCCTTGATCTATTCCAGAGGAAGAAAAGATGGAATTATTCATTGAGAACTTGACAGAAGAAATGAGCTATAGGCTAGAATTACAATGTCCACCCACTTTCGATAAATTCATAGAAAATGGTCTTAAGATTGAGGAAGCATTAGTGAAACGGGGAGTTATCAAACATTACAATGACAAATCAAATAACTACTCCAATCAACACTCAAGCAATGATAAACCAAAAATTTGGCAAAAGAATCGCAACACAAATGAAACAACAAGCGATTCACAAAATGTCAAACCAGTTTTCAATTTGACTGTATCTTCTTCAAACAATCAAAACAATGACCAAAAAGTCAAGTCAAATACCATGCAGAACAACGAACGTGCAAAAACACTACCATATCAAAAACCATCAAATAGACGAAGGTTCACACCTTTAGGTCAATCAATGGAATCAACAATGAAGGAACTAGTTACCAGAGGCCTTCTCACTACACGAGAAGCTAGGTTCTGGGATCCAAAAGTCAAACCATCATGGTGGAATGACGCTGATTATTGCAACTATCATAATAACAAGGGTCATAAAATAAATGACTGTATGGAATTGAAACATGCAATACAAGATTTGGTGGACAACAACAAAGTGTATGTGGAAGGACCTCAAAATAACAACGATCATTCGGCCTTCAAAGATCCTTTGCCAAATTATGACAAAGGTGCATCATCATCAAATAGCAAAGGAAATAACGCGAATCATATCTATGACACAACAATCCTGTGTCTATCTGAAGTAAAAAATGATCATGCAGTTATTGATAACATTGATGAAAATGAAACCGACAACATTACCCCTTTGGATTTACTCCCAAGTATGCAAAACTCTGATAATCAAATAAATGTCTTAAAAATCAGAGACAATCAAGAACATCAACCAACCAATGTGGTAATTAGGGGACAATCCAAGGTAATATTAAAAGGAATTGTCTCCACACATGCAGTTCCACCTCCATCACATTATGATTTTATCAATCAAATGCAAAACACCCCCCGAGGGAATCAATAACATCAACCGGCAAACGTCATGACTAGGGGGTAAGCCAAGGTAGTATTAAAAGGAATAGGATCTCAACGTGAGGTTACGCCTCAATCTCACTATAATATTGTCAATCAATTGCAAAACATCCCCACACAAATATCAATACTGGAACTCCTTAAGTTGTCACCACCACATAAGGAAGTTCTCGAACAAGCATTAGTTGCCACAACCGTACCAAAAAATCTGGATGTTTGTCAATTCCAAGCTATGGTGGGACATCTGACTACCCCACATTTTCTGTCATTCTCTGAACAAGATGATGTCTCATTAAACCATCTGCATAACACAGTGTTGCATATCAAAGTATGTATCCATAATCATCGCGTTAAGAGAGTTCTAATAGATGGGGGAGCTGGTTTGAACATTTGCACCCTAAAATTAGTCTAAGCACTAGGATATTTTGAAGACGCTATTGATGCTCGGAGGAAAATGACCATCAAAGCATATGATGAGGAGATCGTCCCAAGGTTTAATTATATTACCCATTCAGGTGGGACCCATGATCAAGCATATAGCATGTCAAGTGTTGGAAAGAGAGTTGACATACAACATACTTTTAGGATGACCCTGGATTCATGAAATGCAGGCCGTACCTTCTACATACCATCAATGCCTAAAGTTTCCAGTAAACGGACAAGAGGTGACTATAGCTGTTGATTATAATCATCCACAACATTGTGACACCTTGAGAGTATCTCAAGACGCCTTTGTCCCTCACAATAGGGAAGCTTCAAGTTCATCATCATCCAAGAACGAACAAAGTCCAAGCATCACTACCAAGTGGGTACAAAAGAAAGGTAAAGAAAAGGAAACAAGTCATGTTGAAACAAACAGTCCGGGTACACAAACTTCTCTATCAGACAACTTTTAGAAGCAAGTTCAGTTGACAGATAATGGAATGGGATAGTACTCAATGGAACAATCGCTTAACTTATCACAGTTAATGCCATCTCCTAGGAAATATGGTCAACCATCAATGATCAAACCTCCAAAATCTTTTCCTAGCACCACTCTTCAAGAAACATTCATAAAATCTGGAACCATACCTGAAGAAATAGACAATAAAGCAATCCTAGATTGGCTTTATAAGGATGAAGAAACATCAACATCAGAGAATGGTATAAAAAATGTTAACATCAACACAGACAAGTATGGAAAAGGAAAGGCTATTCTTGAAAAGATGGGTTATGAAGGACAAGGGCCCGTGGGATTAAGAAAAGAGGGAATTTCAGAACCTATCACACCTCTCACTCTCCACACAAAAGAAAAACCAGGACTAGGATACTCTGAAGAAGAGAAGCAAGAGCTAACAAGGATAGCTATGGAAAATATCCTTCATTTTAGAGACAATTTGAAACAGACTTAAATGAATATGAGTGGGCCTTACCTTGTGATTTACTTGTCATTGATATTCTAGTCGATGTGATTCAAAAATATACACCTACATGTGAGGAGGGCCAAGGCTCTAGGTCTAGACCATTCATCGAGGGATCACTAAATATCGATGACTCTAGTGAGGATGAACATAATTTGAGTGAACTAGATGATTTCGAAGAGGGTACCATCATGGATCTCGATATCCCAAATGACAATTTTGATGATATAGCCATCCTCACCCTTACTTCCATAGACCAACATCAATCTGATGATACCATGGGGTGATCCCACAAAGCTGGTTTACAATTTCTGAGAGGAACTGATTTTTGCTGAAATCACATATTTTTAGAAAATATAATGATTTAAGCCTTTAAAAGTTCCATTTTAAGGATTCTGATTGAAGAGGGTTTGATCAAACCACTGCAGATCAAACCCCCTTGGATAGAACCTCGCTGGTTTTAAACCATACCTATAAATGAGTCTCTTTTACACCTATCAAAATGCTGATAAAAAATCACTTTTGATTTACCTTTTGGGGGATCAAATGAACTCATTTGAAATTTATTTCAAATGATTATGGTAGTCCTCGAAATGATCTATCCAATGAATATAATTTTATTATGTTTTGGTTTTAATATGTATGTGTTTTTTTAGTTTTATTAAACACGGGTTTTTAACTGAAAATCAAGCTCTCTATTTTGCACATGTGGAAAAATAAAAAATTATCAAAATAATTTAAAAAAGAATATGTTCATGCTGGTTATTGATGTCCTTGATCCATTAAAAAAATAAAAATTGAATTTCGATACATACAGAAAAAGTTATGTTGTATACAGTCCGCCTATGTCTGAATTGCAATTAGTTTGACTTCAAAACTCTATTAAGGAAAAAATATTCAATTAAAAACTATGATACCAAATAAAAGTGCTATATATCATAGTTTCAAATCTAAATTTGAAAAAAATATAATTTTATCCTTCATACAAAAAATGTTATGTTGTATACGGTGAGCGTCACTTTTTAAAAATGTTAATTTCTGAAAATAAATAGTTTTCGTGGGAGATGGAAAAAGAAGTGCAATATTATTCCAAAAATTTTGAAAAAAATATTTTTATAATCTACATACAAAATGTGATTAGACTCTAGTTTGCATCATCTTCAAATTCCTCACGGTTCAGCCACTATAGGTGCTCGAATGTGAAGATTTAGTTAAAAATAATAATTTCAGTGTCCAGTTTGACCAAAAATTGTAAACCACTATTGTGGGATCACCCCATGCCATTAATCCATCTAGAACTTATTGATTGGGAACCTATCGAACCTTTGACTGTACCAAAATTTATGAATGATGATGCCATCGTGCATTTCCTATGTCATACCGATCCTGATACAAATTCTATCTATACTACTCATAACAAACTGACTCAGCAGGAGGGTGTCAAATCTTCCAGTTGCAAAATTGACAATAGGGAAAATAGATCTAATGGTGAAAACCATTCTATGGCAGCATTAGATCTGGAAAAAGTAAAAATAAAGAATGCATCCAACGGTTAAACCTTTCAGAGGCACTGAAGGATGGAAGATTTGACACTCTCCCAGATCACTATCATGAGCGATCATCAGTTCTGGTCGAACCTACACAAGCAGTGGACATTGGCACATAAGAGAAGGAAAAAGTACTACATCTAGCAAAATCAATGACTGATCGAGAGAGGCCAGAATTTATCAATTTCTTCAAAGCAAGAAGCATCAACTTTGCTTGGTCATATTCTGATATGCTAGGCTTAGATCCAAATCTACTTATACATCATTTGTCTTTGCCAAAAGGAATCAAGCCTGTTAAACAAAAATTAAGAAAAATGCACCCCCACATTGCATTAATGGTCAAAATAGAGCTAAGGAAATTATTGGATGCTGGATTCATACGATCTATAGATTATGTTCAATGGATATCAAATATTTTGCCTATTTCCAAGTCGGACAATAGCATCAGAATCTACACAGATTTTAGGGACCTCAATAAAGCATGCCCGAAGGATGATTTTCCACTTC
Organism: Sequoiadendron giganteum; assembly: GCA_007115665.2. Classification (NCBI taxonomy): domain Eukaryota; kingdom Viridiplantae; phylum Streptophyta; class Pinopsida; order Cupressales; family Cupressaceae; genus Sequoiadendron; species Sequoiadendron giganteum. Next base: position 831,006,079 of record CM021101.1, on the reverse strand, counting down.
CAAATATAGACATCATTGTGGACTTGACGGCGGGGCATGCCATGTTATCAATCATGGACGGTTTCTTTGGGTACAATCAAATAAGAATAGCTCCAGAAGATCAAGAAAATACGGCTTTTATATGTCCATGGGGAACTTTTTACTGGAACGTCATGCCATTTGGTTTAAAGAATACAGGAGCGACTTATCAAAGGGCAATGACTATGATCTTCCATGATATGATGCACACTTTCATGGAGGATTATGTAGATGACATCTTAGCAAAATATACTACTAGGGAAGAACATTTGCATATCCTAGATAAAATCTTCACATGGATGGAGAAATTTAATGTCAGGTTAAACCCTAAGAAATGTGTCTTCGGGGTTACATCAGCAAAACTACTAGGATGCATTGTTTCAGCAAAGGGAATTGAGGTGGATCCAACAAAAGTCAAAGCAATTATGGAAATGCCACCTCCTAGAAACATCAGCCAGCTCAGATCACTACAAGGATGGCTTCAATCAATCAGAAGATTCATCTCCCAGCTGGCAAATAGAAGTCATCCTTTCAATCATCTATTGCATAAACACATAGTTTTCATGTGGGATGAGAAGTGTGAAGCGACATTCAATTAGATCAAACAATATCTAATGTCACCACTTGATCTCATACCACCAACAAAAGGAAGACCCCTCATATTGTATATTTCTACAATTGATATCTCATTGGGGGTACTCTTAGCACAAGAGGATAATACAGGAAAAGAGCATGTTATCTACTACATCAGTAGAACTTTAAATGGCTATGAAATAAACTATACATTCATAGAAAAGTCTTGCTTAGCAGTGGTGTTTGCTACTCAAAATTTGAGACACTACATGATGGCTCATACAATTAGGTTAATTGCAAAGATCGACCCTTTGAAGTATCTACTAAGTAAAGCTGCCTTAACAGGTAGATTGGCAAAATGGGTTATGCTCCTAAGTGAATTCGACATTCAATATGTCGAGAGAAAGGAAATCAAGGGACAAGCAATTGTTGAACAACTAGTTGAAGCTCCTCTACCGGATAATCGCCCAATGACAATGGAATTCCCAGATGCAGACATCATGACAACAATGCCCCAATAATGGATACTGTATTTTGATGGATCATATACACAATGAGGATCAGGAGCAGGGATTTTGTTCATCTCTCCCCAAGTACACACAATTCCAAAATCATACACTCATGTTTCAATGTACCAATAATGTGGCAGAATATGAAGCATTGATTATTGGGGTCAAGATTGCAATTCAATGGAAAATCATAGATTTACAAGTCTATGGGGACTCTCAACTAGTTATTTATCAAGTCAATGATGAATATCAAACCAAAGATGACAAATTGATGCCTTACAAGCAGCAAATAGATAATCTGAAACAATCCTTTGCTAGTATCAAGTTTGATCAGATTCCAAGGGCGGAGAACAAAGCTACAGATGCTATGGTTATGATCGCTTCATTACTACAATTGCCTGAGAAGCGTGTTTATTATGAGTTTATGGTAGAACAAGTATCATGTCCTTCCCATTATCAATCAGAATCCGCTACCCTATGTCATCTAGAAACCACTGAAACCTCCATATACGAAAAAACAAATGCTTATCTGAAAGATGATATCCTACCTCTTGACCTTTCCAGGAATAAAAAATGCAACTTTATCCGTCAATCCGCCCGACACACTTTAATCATAGATATCCTTTATCATCGAGGTCTTGATGGTACACTACTCCAATGTCTAGAACGCAATGAATCTGAAACGGCCTTACGAGAAGTTCACGAGGGTATTTGTGGTACTCACTCGAGTGGAATGACTCTAGCTAAGAAACTCCTTCGTTTAGGTTATTATTGGTCATGCATGGAAAGAGAATCATATCAATTTGTCAAGAAATGTCACAAATGTCAGGTTCACAGCAATTTGGTTCATGCACCGGCACAAGAACTGCATCCTTTCACATCAACATGGCATTTCTATCAATGGGGCCTAGATCTGGTAGGTAAAATACATCCATCTTCATCTAATGGACACAAGTTCATTATCATGGCTACAAAATACTTCACGAAGTGGATAGAGGTAGTACCTCTTACTACCATCACTGGGAAACAGATCTCCTCATTTATCTTGAACTACATCATCTGTCGATATGGAATCCCTCAATCTATAATCACAAATAATGGGCGACCATTCAAAAATCCAAATGTCCAAGAGTTATGTGAAAAGTTTCACATCCAACATCATTTTTCAACACCGTACTATCCTCAAGGGAACGGCCAAGCAGAGGCCTCAAACAAAACCATACTCAAAATTCTCAAAAAGACGGTTAACGATGTTGGACGTGATTGGCATGTTCAACTCAATCCTGCACTATGGGCCTACAAAACAAGCATCACAACACCAACGGGAGCTACACCGTTTGCTTTGGTATATGGATCAGAAGCCATATTACCCATTGAAGTTGAAATTGCATCCCTTCGTGTATCACTCAGAGATATCATTTCCGGTGAAGATTATAGGGTATCTAGATTGCAGGAACTAGAATTACTAGACGAGTGTCATCAACAAGCTGTAAATCATCTAACAGCTTATCAACAAAGGATGTCAAGGAGTTACAATCATAGGGTGAAACCAAGGGTCTTTCAGGTTGGTGACTTGGTACTAAAGGAAAACCCTAAAAATCAGCAGGATAGGGAGAAGAAAGGAAAATTTGAGCCTAACTGGCTTGGTCCTTTTGTCATCATATCAGTGTATGGATCAAGAGCATATCAACTATCAACGTCAGAAGGGGATCTATTTGATGAACCTATCAATAGTATTCATCTCAGAAAATTCTATGCTTAAAACTCCTAGTGCACGGGGGAAAAATCTAAAAAATTGTTTCCTTGGTGAAAACCTGGCAAACAGGCATCTTGGCAAACTCAAAAATACAAAAAAAAATAGAAAATACAAAAAGAAGGAAAAAGAGAAAAATGAGAAAAATACAAAAACACAAAGGGTGTAATCAAAGCATGTGGTGAAAACCTAGAAACAGGCGTCATATGTGATTCAAGGATCAGCTTTCCCATCTATTATGAACATATCAGGATCATTCATTTGAAAGTCAGTATCAATTCATATCATATCATTTGTCTGACCATCATTACATCCATTATCAAAATCATGTCAAATGGTCAACATATCACTCCATAGCTTGGGGGCAACATCTGGATATCACTAGGGGCAATACAAACATGTCAATTACATCAAATGGCAGAAAACCAAAAACAAAGATCAAAACACAATGTCAATCATCATCAAAAAAGTATCAAACATCCGTATCATGTCAAATATCCAAAAAAAAAAAAACATATCAAATAGGAAGTCTCAAAAAGCAACATTCAAAAACATAGGTCTTTGTCAGTCGAACTATGTGGTCTCTGCGTGTGTAATGTAGGAAAGGCTAATCTTAAATCAGCCCCCGAGACCCCTAAGATAGGTTAATAGGTTAGGTCTTTAGTCAAAAACTCGAAAATCCAAAAAACGTGTCAAAATCAGGATGGATGATCTAAAATCTAAATAATGAATGGAACACTCTAAGTAAACAATGGATAAATTGTACTTTCAATTATCATTACTTTAGCGTTACTCAATGATGTATTGACCTAGAGTAACAAGGAAAAAGAATGATATTTTTATTATCTGCTATCTGTATGTTAATCATATAAATATGTGAATTATCAGGGGATGTGCTATGCAAATGTATCACCGATGACATTCAAAATTCACACATTGAAATGATTAATCACTGCTTGTTTACCCAATGAATGCTCAGGTCATCTCGGTTCAATTACACCTAGATGCTTGTGTTCGATTGCAATATTAAAGATCATGTAAGAAATACTCAGGTCGTCATTGGATTAACACAACCATTGACGCTTGTATTCACTTTCAACATCCAATAAAGCTCTATAATGATACCAAGCACAAATAGACTGTTAAAATGACATTTGTTTCACATATAGCTGCATGTTAAAATTAGATTGCATTCATCATGATTCATTATCTCCAGAGTATTGGTTGCATAAAGATTTCCAAATCAATGATTGTCTAAACTAAAAAAAGAGACTGAGTATACTTGACATAAAATCATCAAAAACATATAGCATCATCATTTGCATCATCATTTCATATTCATATTTTTCATCATGCATCATAAATTCTACCATCAGTGCATCAGGTTCATACTTACCATAACACATTCATTACATTACCATTTATCCAACATCATATGCATACATTAATTAGCATCCATACATTTTCTCATTCATCATAAAATCATCATTTATCATCATCACATTCGAAAATAAGAAAAAAAACATTCACACATCTATTTCATACATTTTGATCACATTTAAAAGCATTCATATAAATGATCATTTAGAATCCATACATCACATCATATATCCACATATCATTTATCCATCCATACATCACATCATATATCCATCCATACATACATCATTACATCATTACATTAAAATAAATCATCATTTATCATCATCACATTTAGAAGAAACTCATCACATAAAGCATATAACAACATCCATCACATACAAATCATGAAGCCATCATCATAATCATATCAAATGCATCTCATGTATATATCAAAAATGTCAAGTATACAATGACATCGGACATAAGAATACATCATCATACAAAGAGGTACATCATAAAATACATCACTGAGGATCAGAATAGCCTCTATGCCCTGCTACTACCAGAATGCGCAGGCCCAACAGGACCTGTACCTGTACCACCACCACCCCTAGAAGGACCTAGATCTCTGGGATCTCTGTGTTGAGGCTATGTCACTCCCTCACTGACTATCCATGTATGAGTCCACCCTGATCTCGATGGGGCATAACTGACTCGACACTCGGCAAGCACTGCAACATGGTAACGGCCCCGGTAGAACTCTGCCTCTCGGCTAGCCCGCAAAACCTCTCTCATATAATCACCAATAGAGGTGCCATCAACCAATATCTGGAGGGTATCTGTTGTCTCTTGTGCCCTCTCGGCTATCAGGGTATCAACCTGTGTCTGCATATTGGCTAACTGCCCCTGTACTTGTGCTAAGGCCTGTGCGTGAGCCTATGCTTGTGCCTGCATCTGGGTCTGGGTTTGCATAAGCATACCCTGAGCCTATACCAACTGCCCCTGCAGTGTCTGAACCTATGCCTGCGAGCCTGAAATACGTCTCTAATAATCCATAGGTGGCACGGTCACTGCTTGCCTCTTGCGAGGTGTGCTTGAAGATGGACCACTGCTGATGGCTGGCCTTGTCCCTCGGTCTCCTCCACAACCACCATCACTATCCCCACTATTGCTGCTATCCTCACTGTCACTCTCTGAGCTCTCATCTGCTAGGATATCACCCTCACCCCCGACAACATCCTCTGCCACATCCTCCTCTACTAGTAATGGTGCGGGCTCATCAGGAATGGTGATGCGAGGAGGGGGGACGAAAGCCAAAAATGTCGTGTACTCCTCTATCACGGGTGCCTTTGCAATATCCCTGTGCATGTCCTAGGGAGATGGCTATAATGTCCTGTACCCCTCTACTACAACATCATAAGGTAATGTGGGACCCCAATCGGGAATATCCATCCATCGTCGTGCATAGTGGGCTACCCCCTGTGGCATACACTAACTAATGCCATACTATCTGTACACTTGACGCAACAAAAATCTCTCAATCACAAAAAGAGTCCAACCAATGAGGTACATAGAGTCACAAAGGAAGCCCAATACTGTATCATCCTCATCCCACTCCTCACAGTCAAGGTATGGGCGCCATGTCATTGTCTCAGTATCATAAAAAACTCTCCTCAAGTGCTCTAACTTGCCCATCTAGGCCTGTGTGAACCGACCACTATATCTAAATACATACGGTCTGCTGGCTGGTCAGTTTGCAATGGGAAACGACCGACAAATAGAAAAATTCTCCCTAACCCATATCTATAGCAGGGTCACCCCTGCGGATATACTATGTGCACCTAAGTACACAATGGAATGAAGATCATGGTAAAGATGTGCTAACATGCACATCCCCCACGCATATTTGGTACCATGTACCAACATGCTCTCCAGTGTCCTACCCCACCCAATGAGGAATCCCTTTGACCTACGATCAGGGCAAAGGAAACCTCCAATGAATCTAGTTAGCACTGCTGGTAGTGTCACATACGAATCCACAATCCTCTGCCATCAAACACTGGGACCCTTAATGTCCTAATCCTGAAATACGTGACAGAGAGCATCTCTGCTGCTGGTCCCATGAGAGTCATATGTAAAAATCTCCCCCATGAACGGAATGAGTAAGATACACCACACATCCTCTAGTGTGACTATCATCTCACCAGTAGGTAGGTGAAAGGTGTTGTGGTCGCTATGCCACCTCTTAGCTAACGCGGTCAACAAACCCTGATTAATCCTAATCTGGGGCATATCAAGTAAACTCGTGAGGCCACACTAGCCTATCACCTGGAGCTCATTCGGTGTCAAATGCAGTATCAAATCGGTCACCTGCAGAAATCTCTCTTGCATCTAGAGAGTACCTAGATCCTCCTATCATCATAACAAAAGAAAATCTACAATCAGTGAACTATGTCAAGGAATCAAAGGTCATTCTACTATCAGTCTATTCCAAAAGCTTTGGTATGAATTTTTGATCAAAATTCATAGGAGAACATCAAACCTCACCTATCATGAGGTTTTCAAATCATCAACAAACCTCACCTATAATAAGGTTCATCAAAACATTATCTAGATCTCGCCTATCATGAGATTTATTAGATATTGAATCATGTCCTCACCTATCATGAGGATCGTCAATATATGGGGTTTCTTCTCACCTATCATGAGAGTTAGTCTTATTTAAATCATCGAATCCAACATCAAGAATGTGGATTGTCAATCATACCAATCAAAAGAATGGACATGATTGGAATTGACATAATCAAAGTTCACTAATTTAAAATCTTCAATTCTGACATGGAAGCGCTAAAACAGGCTTTCAAAGCGCTATTTTATCATCCAGAAGCACTAAAATAGGCTTTCAAAGCGCTAAAAGTCCCAAAGCGCTACTTTTTTGCATCAAAGCGCTACAACAGGCCATCAAAAGTGCCACTTTACCAAAAGCACTAGAACAGACCTTAAAAGCGCTAATCCACCGACTCAAAGTGCTAAAAGTCTTAAAACGCTAAAATCTGACTTCAAAGCGCCAATTCATTGAAAGCGCTACTTTACCAACTGGAAGCGCGAGAGTTTTAAACACAAGTGCTAAAACTCAAAGCGCTAGACTACCTAACGGAAGCGCTACATCGGAATGTAAGCACTACAGCACGGCTTGAAAGCGCTAAAAGACACCTAGACACGCCTAAGACATAAAAAGCAGAAAAAACAAAAGTGCATGAATTACGGGGAGGTCAAGGGGTACATACCGGAGGTCCATACGCAAGCGGCCATCTGTAATGTCGAATGCGCTCGAATTGGTGAGTGTGGTAAGGAATAGGCATCTCGCTCCAGCTAGCAGAAAAGTCTTTATCACTAAGAATTTTGAACTCAAAAAGCAAATAATAAATTGAAAATGACCTTCTAGTACTATTTATAATTTTTGAAAGATATTTTTGGGGGATTTTTATAACATTTTGATTAATTTTATCCATGAAATTAATTAAAACTCATCAGAGGACTCATTTCTTCATCATTTTGTCAGGAGATAAATTATTTTAAAATCAACAGCAATATAAAATCATCAGAAAATCATAAATTTTTGAAAATTTCAAAAATTCATGAAATCATTAATTTATCTCCTGAGGGGGCATATCATTATCAAATCATTATCAAATCATGTCTAGGGCACAGGAAATTATTATCATCTGAAAATCATGTCTGGGGCACATGAAATTATTATCATCTGAAAGTCATGTCTGGGGTATGTCTGGTTATCAAATCATCTGAAAATCATGTCTGGGGCATACAGAATTATTTTTTTCATATCATCGATCCTAGTAGTAGCAACAAAATATTTCTTTGAAGCAATGCGTAAAACACATCACTTTGAAGAGGGGCAAAATGTATACACCTAAAAATGGTCTAGAGCATCCGATTAATTAAATATGAATTATTTGATTAATTATCCTAATTTCCTCTAATATTGAATAAATAGAAATATTTATTTAATATAGTTCACATTCACATTCTTCATAATTTCTTCTAAATCTCGTCTTAATTAAATAAACAAAAATAAATACTTTGTTCGATTTAATTATCAAATCTCTTTTTCAATCTATCACATCATTTCTAAATTAATTAAATAAAGACAAAAACACTTTATTGATTAATTGCCATTATTCTTTCATTTTAATTTAATAAACAACTATCCTATAGTTCGTTTTATTAAATTATTTATCTTTCTTTTGCATAAATCAAAATATTTGAATTGTTACACAAGGAATATTCCATCCATATTCTCTCAAAAATGAATTAAATTTCCTATGTCTAATTTATGTCAAAAATATGTCAAATTAATTGATTGAAACTTCACGGGAAGTTTTGGAGACAAATTGGAGACAAATTTTGAATTTGATCTCTCAATCCTCTTCCATCAATTCTTCCTCTTCTCTTGCTTGGTGTTTTCATGGGTAGAGACAATCTCCATCTTTATCTCAATCTCTTCAATCTCTCACCATTCAAATCTCCAGATTGAATCCAAGCCTCTCAAAGCTTTCCCTGTGCATTTCTACAGCCAAGAAATCTATAAATAAAGCATCATTCAACCAAGAAAAAGATCCAGATAATCAAGCTTTTGCATTCTTACTCTGCAGGAATCCAGGCATCAAGTATCAAGCATCAAGTATCAAGCAATTCAACAATCAAGCTTCACATCAATGGCTACCTCTTGTAGCTGCAATTGTCTGTTTCATACATGCTAGTTTACATTGTTATAATCTAGTATTGCATTTTAGTATCATCTCGTTCTTCAGATAGTCATTTTAACAGTCATAGTGCTTAACAATCTGCGATCAATAGTGATTTAATAAATCTTTGAGGATAGAGAACAATATGACGATTTCGATTGATTACTTTGTTGAATTGATTCAATTTGTTTAATCATTGATATAATGTCATATTAAGAAGTGTATTTATGTTATTTACCTCATTCCACACTTACAAGGCTAAATCCAAAAAAATGTGTATTTGGCATGCAATCAAGAAAAATCCTAGGATACATTATTTCTAGATGAGGCATTGAATTGGACCCAACAAAAGTGAAAGCTATAATGGACATGCCTCCACCAGCCAATGTAAGTCAACTTCAAACACTACAAGGGAGATTGCAATCTATCAGATGATTCAATTAGCAGATAAAATACATCCTTTCCAACATCTACTCAAAAAAGGGGTACCATTTGTATGGACAAATAAATTCCAAGAAGCTTTTCAACAGATCAAGGATTACCTACTTACACCACCAGTGCTAATGCCACCTATTGATGGACGGCCTTTGATACTCTACATTTCAGCAACCACATTAGCGCTAGGAGCCTTACTTGCACAAAATGATAACAAGGGCCATGAAAGGGCGGTCTATTATATTAGTCATACCTTAGTGGGATATGAGCTAAATTATAGTCACATAGAACATGCTTGTCTTGTAGTAGTTTTTGATACTCAAAAACTAAGGCACTACATGTTAAACCACCAAACAATGTTGGTTACAAAGATAGATCCTTCAAGTATCTCCTTAGTAAAGCAACATTAACATGATGACTGGATAAATGAGTAATGGTACTCAGTGAATATGATATCTAGTATGTAGAAATAAAAGCTATAAAAGGACAAGTTATTGTTGACCAGCTGGAAAATGCACCTATTAAGGTGGATCATCATCTAGTTGCAAATTTTCTTGATGAATTCATCTTCACCCTTGACAAAGGAATGAAATGGAAGTTATAATTTTATGGGTCCCACACAAATCATCATTTAGGGGCAGGCATATTATTTATCATGCCATAAGGCGACTCTATTCCTAAGTCATTCAAAATTTATTTTCCATGCACCAATAATATAGAAGAATATGAAGCTCTTGTAACAGGATTACAAATGGAAGTCAAATGGAAAATTAAGCACCTACAAGTTTATGGAGACTCTCAGCTGATAGTCTGATAAGTTAATGATGACTATGAAACCAAAGATGAAAAACTCGCCCCATATAAGCAGATGGCAGATAGTTTCAAACAATATTTTGATAGCATCGAATTTCATCAAATACACCGCATTCATAATAGAGTAGCAGACGCCATGGAAAATATTGGTTCACTCTTGGACATACCTATCAACATGCCTAAATTCAAGTTTTTGGTAGAACAACTTTTGGTCCCTACCTTTGACGTCCTAGATTCTAAGATAGTGCGTGAACTTGTTGGTCCCAATTCCCCATGGTATAAGGACATATATGATTACCTCCATTCCCAAATATTATGCTTATACTTCTCGAGCAACCAACGTAGGACATTTATCCATAAGTCTTCCAACTATACCATCATCAGAGATACCCTTTATAGACGTGCCCTAGACAACACCTTGTTGAGATGTCTTGATATTGAAGAAGCACAAGAAACCTTACATGGGATATAGGATGGCATATGTGGATCCCACTCTAGTTGTCCCACCTTAGCTAAAAATATTATGAGACTGGGCTATTATTGGCCTACGATGGAAAAGGACTCATACGTCTTTGTTAAGAAATGTCGACAGTGCTAGATTCACAAAGAGTTGATACACGCACCAATACAAGAGCTTCATCCATAACTTCACCATGGCCCTTTTCCCAATGAGGACTTGATCTCATTGATAAGATACATCCTACATCCTCCAACAGTCATAAGTTCACCATAACTGTGACTGAATACTTTACCAAATGGATTGAAGCCATTCATATGACCTACGTTACCGACATACAAATTTCTAAGAACATCCTTAGCTACATCATTTTTCGGTATGGTGTTCCTCAATCCATAATCATAGAGAATGGCCACTCATTTAAAAACCAAGAAGTTTTTCATCTTTCCCAAGAATTCCATATCCAACACCACTTTTCTACACCATATTACCCATAGGGTAACGTCTAGCTGAAGCGTCCAACAAAATAATCCTTAGAATCCTTAAAAATACTGTCAATGATGTTGTTCATGACTGACATTTGCAACTTAACCCTGTCCTATGGGATTACTACACAAGCATCGCAACCCCACCGGTGCCACTCCATATTCCTTGGTATTCAGTTTTGAAGCCATTATGCCTATAGAGGTCGAAACTCCTTCCCCAAGGGTATCTTTGAAAGGGCATATCGATGATAAAGAGTATCGTGTGTCAAGACTACATGAGCTAGAGTTCTTGGATGAATGAAGATAAAAGGCACTAGATCACCTCCAATCATATCAAAACCATCCTTGTCACAATTATAACAAGAAATTCTTGAGTTGACATTTTAACATTGGTGACTTGGTCTTAATGGAAAATCCAAAGAATCAAGCAGAAAGAGAAAAACTGGGCAAGTTTAAACTAAACTAGTTAGGGTCTTACATTGATATAGAAGACTTTGGATCAAGAGCATACCAATTCTCTACCTCTGAAGGAAAACCACTATCAGTGCCAATCAACAGACTTCATCTGAAGAGGTTCTATACATAGCTTCTGAGAGCTTTGTCTTAATCATGAAAAATAGAAAAAAATAGAGAAAATAAATGTTACCTCGATGAAAAGCTGGAAAACATGCATCTTTGTAACACCAAAAAAATTGAAAAATCAAGAGAAATATTTCATCCAATAGTGAAAACCACTTCGGTGGCACTTTGGATAAGTACCATGGTGAAAACCTAGCAAACAGGTGCCATGTGTAGTCAACTTTTCTCCTTCATCTACCATCATTCCAATCTCACGTCCTTATTACTACCTGTAATAAATGGTTGTCCTTTCCATAACTTGAAACGATTGAAATCAAGTACACTCCACATCCAAATTCCATCCTATTGGTCTTACACCCAACTGGGGGAAAATACTCGACCTACGTCATTTGGATCTTGCACTTGTTGTTCTGAGGTCATAAAATATCTTTAAAAAATCCAAAAACATCGTAAAATGTCTTGAAAATATCCAAAAAAATAATAAAATCTCAAAAAGACAAAAAAATAAAATCAAAACATGTTAAACAAATCCAAAAACATTCAGATATCTTTCAAAAATCCTAAAAAATAGAGTCAGAGTCATTGTCAAACTACGAGGTCTATGCATGTATAACATAGGTAAGGCCATCAATTGATGAGCCCTTGAGGCCGTACTAGGTCAGTCATTTAGGGTTTAACACATTCACTATCACACACATCAGATATCACACACGTCAATCCTTTTAGGTTTCTCACAATAAAATCATGACTCAATTCTTTGTCTATTAAACAAAGTCAATGGTCATGTCGAACTACGAGGTCTTTACATGTATAACGTAGGCAAGGCCATTAATCGATGAGCCCCCAAGGCTAACTAGGTCAGTCATTTAGGGTACATCATGTCAATCAACACATCAAGAAAAGTCACACATCAACAAGACACAAAAGTCAACAAGCTCATCAAGTCAAATCAAATAAATTGTCGAGTCACTCAACTAACCAAAATAGTCAACCAATGTCTTATATAGGATGTGTCCTCCCTAAAAATAGACATTATCATTTAGTTAAGCATTATCATTTCCTTCTACAGGTGGTCACATGGTCAAAACCAGACTCGATGTCTTATACAACATGTGTCTTTCTAAAAGTAGGCTTTATCATTTCCTTAAATAGGTGGTCACATGATTAAAACCAGACTTGGCATCTTATACAATATGTGTCATTCCTAAAATCAAGTTTTATCAAAAAAACATCTGATCAATCTTCTAGATAATTAAACAACAAACAAATCAAATTTTAGAAAATATTCTTACTAGCTGTTGAATTTATGGGTTGTTTTGTCCTATCTTTTCATTTGTCTTTGTCTTTGTCCTTGAGTCCAATTACTAGCTTTCTTGAGGATGTCCCATGAAGAATTTAGAGAAGCAAGGATGTCTCAGGATTCTTTTCCTTTGATTGATGTATGTTTGTTATCTTTTGACTTTGTCTTCGAGTCAGGTTACTAGCTTCCTCGAGGATGTCCCACGAAGGATTTAGAGGAGCGATAATGTCTCATGACTCATCTTTTATTGGATTGATGTCTATGGATTGTCTAGACAAAAAGACTGGGGCAATTTTTCCTTTAGTATGAGTAAGGACACTACTTGTCTGTGATTGTCCCTTTTTTTTGCAAGTGGGTGACCTTGCACACCTTGGTCTATCTCATATCAAGGTGTTTGTTCTCCATTTCTGTCATTTTAATACCCAATGATGATTCATGCAAAACCTATTATGTATATGGAAAAGTATTGAAGATTCTGAGATTGTTTTAACATCCATGTCTTTTATGCTACTATTCATCTTTTCACTCTAACATTTCTTCTTTTTTGCATTTTCACCACCCTTATCCATGTTCATCTATCATTTTGTCCTTCATCTTCTAGTTCTCTCATCCATGTCGAGAGCACACGTGCTCTTTGAACCCACATATCCTTTCGAGGGGGCATACCACTACCTCCTCATCATTCTCCTTTTAATTGGGGTATATTTTTGACTAATTTTCTTTGACACAGTGCGATAAACAACATTTTATCAAAGATGGATAAATTGTAGACACTAAAAATTATCCTAGGCCTGTGACCTTCAACTTCTTCATAATTCTTTCATCGTCATTTTTCATAATTAAATAATGTTAATTATTTAATTATTTTCTAAAGTCATATGTCCTCTATTAATTAAATAAGTTTAATTATTTAATTAATTTATTCTTACCTTTATTATTTCTTGATTAATTAAATAAATATTATTTATTTAATTACGTTGCTAATTAAATCTATCTTCTATTAAATAATCATTTTAAATTATTTAATTAATTCTTGTCACACTTCCAACTATAATTAAATATTCACTTTAATTATTTAATTATTCCTTGGCCTTTTCTCCATTTAATTAAATAAATCTTTATTTATTTAATTTAATCCTAAAATATTGAATGTTGAGTTAAATTATTATTTAATTCATAAAAAGGTTTATCCATGGCATATTCATTTGTGATTAGATAATCTCTTTGTTATCTAATTAGTCATTTATCACTTAAGTTTAGATCTAATTTGATCATTCAGTTATCTGGTGATTTAATATTTGATTGTCTCTAATGAGAAAACTTTATGTCTTAATTAGTCTGTTATCTAGATTTATTCTTATCTTCTATGTGCAAACCTTTATTAATTAAATAATTTTAGTTATTTAATTAATTTATTCTCATCTTCCATCTATTTCAATCTTTATTCTTTTGTGTCTTGACCAGTTTCCACTAAAGATTAAATTATTATTTAATTTAATCCCCACCATTTATGCTTTATCACTTACACTAATTTAACCCTAATCTCATTGCATGTCACATCTTTCAATCATGATCGTCAATTTATCTTTTAATCCGAGCCTGTCATAAATGAAAATCACATTTTCTATAAATTGGCTTTACCTCTATCATTATTACTCCTCCTGAAATCTTATGAGTTTTGGAAGCAACTTTAGAATCTTTGATGTTTTGCTAATATCATTTATCATAAGGCCACACTTGCATTCTTTAATTAAAATCTGATGGCAAGTATCATACTACACCGAAATGGAGAAGTGTAATGGACGTTATTCATGGAATCAAATAGATGTTTGGTATTATTAGCTTAGGTTTAGTTTAAGTTTATGCTTGTATTGCTAACCCATGAATTTTCCCTGTGCTACAACTATAGTTCTTGAGATTCCCAAGAATACTCTAAACTATTATACAAAAATTGAATATTAGAAAACCTTTATTAAATGTTGTAAGGCTTTGTATGAATGCCTCAACATCTATTGTGGTTACACCATACAATTTCTCTTTAAATATTATGAACCTTTTATATTTTTATAAAATAAAATATACCATCTTTTGTGATTTTCATTTGAAATGGTCTTGTTGACCTTTACTTTGACTTTTAAGCTTTAATTATATCCCTAACATATGTGGTTGGTCTCATTTACACATCACTTATTGTTCACATTGGATTATCTTTAATGAAACTCAACTCTTCTTTTCCTTAATACTTTATATTGAAATATATCATGACCTTATTTGATATAAAAAATTCACTTCAAATCTCAAGCACAATATACACTTCCACAATAAAAATCCTGTTATCAAAGACTTTGAAGGAACTCACAATAGTTTCTTTTGACTATTATAGTTTATAAGATCAACTTCTTAATTTAAATGCCTCTTTTCTAGAACAAACAATTTCCTACTCGAAATTTTCAAAGTGTTTCTTGCCACCATTGTATCCTTATCACATATAACAAAATGATACTATAGAATTACAAAAATTTAACAAATAAAGTAGATTGGTTGTGTTGAATTGTAGAATTCGAAAAGGAAATTAACACAGAAAATACAGAGCATACAGACAACACAAACATTTATCATGGTTCAGCCAATCTGGCTTACATCCACACTGAGTAGAGGTCTATTATTATTAATCTCAGTTAATCAAGTTACATCACGTAATACAACAGCAGCACATAAGAGAAAGAATGCCCTTCCATATCTCTCGAATGTGAAGAGACATGCGAAGGGAGTTATGAATAACTGTTGGGATTCATTTACTCAACAAACTCCCACCTGATGACCAACGGATACTGCCATACCTTTGCTCTTTTTCAGATTTATCTTTTCTTTACAAGCCCAAGAGAAGTTCTTGCACATTCGAACTTCTCCTTGGGTACAACCTTCATCAACACATCTGCCGGATTGACCTTTGTGTCAATCTTAATGACTTGCAATCTGCCCTCTTCAACCATATGATGCACAAAATGAGCATGGGTGTCAATGTGCTTAGATCGCCGTTGAGATGAGTGATTATGAGCCATAAAAATGGCACTACGATTGTCACAAAATAGAATATAAGAGCTTTGATTATACTTCAAATCACTAAGCAATCGCCGTAACCAAATCATCTCACGAGCACCTTTGGAAAGAGTCAAATATTCGGCTTCAGCTGAAGATAAGGCAATAGAATGTTGCAACCTAGAAGCCCAACTAATAGCAGCTCCAGCAAACGTGAAAGCATAACTAGTAGTAGACCTCCTTTTCTCCAAATCTTTGGCAAGATCAGAATCGGTAAATCCTTGCAACTGAACATTGTTGCCATTAAAACACAAACTATAACTAGAAGTACCTTTAAGATACTTCAAAATGCATTTTACCACTTCCCAATGTTGCTTCCCGGGATTGCTCATGAACCTACTTACTACTCCCACCGCATGAGCAATGTCGGGACGAGTAGAAACCATAGCATACATAATGCTGCCCATCGCTGATTTGTAAGGGATACGAGCCATAAAGTCTTTGAACACTTGTGTTTGGGGACAAAAATCCAATGATAAATGAAAATGAGAAGCAAGAGGAGTAGAAACAACCTTTGCATCAGACATACCAAACCTACCCACCACTTTGTCAATGTAATCCTTCTGTGACAATGTAATCTCTTTCTTTTTCCTATCCCAAGTTATCGTCATGCCAAGAATCCTTTTGGCTGCACCTAAGTCTTTCATTGCAAACTTGCTAGCCAAGTGAGCTTTCAACTCACTAACAATCTTTGGACTAGTGCCGGCTATCAACATATCATCAACATAAAGAAGAAGGATAACAAACTCCCCATTAGGAAGCTGCTTATAATAAATGCATGGATGAGATTCACACCTTGTGAAATTGTGTGCAAGCATGAATTTATCAAACTTCAAATACCACTGATGTGGGGCTTGTTTGAGCCCATACAAACTCCTCTCCAACCTGCAATAAATATGCTCTTTTCCCTTCTTGACAAAACCTTGAGGCTGCTCCATGTATAACTCCTCATCAAAATCGCCATGTAGAAATGTTGTTTTGACATCGAGCTGTTCCAATTCAAGATCCCATACTGCTGCAAGTCCCAAAACAGTGCAGATAGTTGCCATTTTGACAACCGGTGAGAAAATTTCATTAAAATCAATCCCTTATTTTTGAGCATATCCTTTCACCACTACTCGGGCTTTGAACCGTTTATAACCTCCACCTTCATCTTTCAGTTTGTAGACCCACTTATTTTTAAGTGATTTTCGATTTGGTGGTAAAGAAACCAAATCCCATGTTTGATTGGTTTCAAGAGATTTCATCTCTTCTTCCATGGCTTTTAGCCATTTATCCTTGTCACTATTGTTACAAGCATCTTTAAAATTAACCGGTTCAGCTTGCTTAGAGATAAGAAGTTTCGGTTCTGCCTCTTCAGCAAACAGTAACTCATAATCAGAAAATATCGAAGGAATCCTCCTTTGCCTAGAAGACCTCCTTAAATCATCATGACTTCTTTCATTCTGCTCACAAATAGAATCCTGAGAACAATCGGTTTCTCCTTGCGTGACTCCTACAACAGTCTCTCTTTCTTGCATGGCTCCTGCAGCAGTCTCTCCTGCTTGCGTGGCTCCTACAACACTCTCTCCTGCAGCAGTTTCTCTGCTGTGTGTGACTCCTACAACAGTCTCTCTACTGTGTGTGGCTCCTGCAGTAGTCTCTCCTGCAGCAGTTTCTCTTCTATGTGTGGCTCCTGCAGCACTCTCTCCTGTAGCAGTTTCTCTTCTATATGTGTCTCTTGTAGCACTCTCTCCTGCAACAGTTTATCTTCTGTGTGTGTCTCTTGCAGCACTCTCTCCTGCAGTAGAACTTTCTTGGCTCCAAATTAGTGAGTCATCACTATTACCAGATGAAGTAGGAGGTGCCAAAACAGAGGTGGGCAAGGCAGAGATTATAGTGGGGACATAAACAAGGGAACTTTGTGTGATATTATTATCATACATGGAGAAAGGCACATATTTGTCAATGCCTATTGGTTGTGATTTCTCTGCTGGAAACACAGTTTCATTAAAAACCACATCTCTACTCCTCACGATTTTCTTTCCAACTGGATCCCACAATCGAAAACCAAACTGGTCTGTACCATAGCCCACAATAATACACCTTTGTGATTGAAAATCCAGCTTTGTCCTCTTTTCTTTTGGAACATGGACATAAGCCTCACATCCAAAAACTCGAATGTGAGAGTAAGAAATCCTCTTTCCCTACCATTCCTCTTCCGGAATACCAAATTCTAATCGAGATGAAGGAGTTTGATTTATTAAATAGACTGTTGTGTTGCAGGCTTCTGCCCAAAACTCTTTGCCCAAACCGGCATTGGAAAACATACTCCGTGCTTTCTCAAGGATGGTTCTATTTAACCTTTCTACAGCCCCATTTTCTTGAGGCGAATAGGGAACAATCTTAATCCTTCTTATTGCGTGATCTGCACAGAAATTATCAAACTCCAAGGAAAAAAATTCACCTCCATTATCTGTTTTTAAACACTTAAGTTTGTGTCCACTTTGATTCTCAACAAGTGCTTTGAAATGCTTAAATTTTGTAAAAACTTTAGATTTATGAGAAAGCATATAAATCCAAACTTTCCTAGTACAGTCATCAAGGAAAGTAACAAAAAAATTTTCCCGTCCATAAGAGGTTACCTCTGTAGGTCCGAAGACATCCGGATGTACTAACTCCAAAGGTGTGGTCTTCTTGTCATGTCCATTCTTCAAGAAACTGACCCTCTTTTGTTTCCCATGAAGACAATGCTCACAAAACTCCAAATTTGCAGATTGGAGACCCGGTAGTTGATCACGATTCAGCATTACCTCAAGACCTTTCTTGCTTATATGGCCTAGCCTTTGATGCCAAAGTGCAACATCGCTGCCCACAAGTGTCATATCAGCTCCCACCTCACCAAAAGTTTCTGCAACATAGAGGCTGCCAACTTTGTCTCCTTTTGCAATGACCAAAGAACCTTTAGTTACTTTCCAAGTATCCATGAGAGTGGTGAGAAAGCCTTGGGTATATAACTGACTTATGGAAATCAGATTTCTCTTTAATTTGGGAATATGACGAACGTCTTTCAGCAGCCACTTGACTCCACCAGCTAGCTGCAAAACAAAATCACCTTTGCCAACAATTTCACAAGCTTTGTTGTCACCCAAATATACATTTCCAAGATTACCTTCTTGGTAATTTGTGAAGACCTCCGTACAAGAAGAGGCATGGAAAGAGGCACCAGAATCTATTACCCACGAATCTGATTTGGTATCGCTTGTTGATAGTATGAGAATACCATCATCCTTATCATATGATATGTTTGCTTCGCTGTCCAAAACCCTTTCCTGTGCCCTTTTATACTTTCTGCAATCTTTCTTGATATGACCAGCCTTCCCACAAAACCAACAACCGCTTTATTTTCCTTTAGACTGCGATCTTCTAGCTGATTTGGACCACTGATTGTGATTATATCTACCTCCATATTGGCTTCTCCCTCTATTTTCAGTGCTTATCATAGTGAGAGCATCACCGCTTGAGGACTCATTATTCTTCCTCCTCAAATCTTCAGATAGAAGTGTGGTTGCAACTTCATCAAAGGATAATTTCTTTGAATTTGAAATTGTGGTGCTTACTGCTATGACAACACCATCCCAGCTGTTTGGGAGAGAGCTTAAGAGAAAAATAGCCTTGCTCTCTTCATCTTGTGACATGCCTACAGAGGTTGTTTGGCTGATCAGAGTGTTGAACTCATTGAGGTGATTTGTCATAGATTCTCCTTCCCTCATTTTCAGCTTATACAACTTTTTCATTGTAAATATTTTATTTGCTGCCGATGTCATTGGATACGTGGCAGTGAGCTTATCCCACACCTCCTTCGCTGTTGACTCATTTGAAACATTGTGCAAAACATTGTCACTTAAGGCAAGAAAAATTGTTGCCATAGCTTTCTGATCAAGTTTATCCCAAGCTTCATCTGTCACTGTGGTTGGCTTCTTCGCTTTCCCTTCGATTGCAATAGACAGTTCTTGCTTGATCAGCAGAGATTTTATCTGAATCTTCCATATGCTGAAATTCATCCCAAAAAATTTATGTATTCTTGTATCCTCCATTTTCAGAAATTTTGATTCAAAATTTCCAACCAGCCTCTCACCAGGCTCTAATACCAATTGTTGAATTGCAGAATTCGAAATGGAAATTAACACAAAAAATACAGAGCATACAGACAAAACAAACATTTATCATGGTTCAGCCAATCTAGCTTACGTCCACACTGAGCAGAGGTCTGTTATTATTAATCTCAGTTAATCGAGTTACATTACGTAATACAACAGCAGTACATAAGAGAAAGAATGCCCTTCCATATCTCTCGAATGTGAAGAGACATGTGAAGGGAGTTATGAATGACCGTTGGGATTCATTTACTCAACAGGTTGATCATTCTTACCTTAAGCAAACTTTAGATTTTTATTTTAGTTTTTCCATAACTCTTTTTGGATAATGAAATCATGTTCTATAATTTTGTCAACAATTTGCATTTCTCCTCAAATTATAAAAAGAAATGGACAAGGGAAGGTTATGGTTTGTAATATTTGTGACATTTAGACTAATACATCCATTAGGAATCTCTACATTTTGATAAAACAGTAAGAGAGAGAAGCACACGAATGGGTGAGATCTTAGACCACAAGGAAGATGAATGGGTGAGATCTAAGACCACAAGGAAGAGGAAGATTGCTCATTCGTGCCAATTTAATTTTTTAGCACTCATGTCATTTTTTTGTTGATTCAACACTAAACAAGCCAAAGAAGCAATTAAGGCTGAAAAACAATGCAAATGGGTCACTTGATTGTGGAGACAACTAATCCTGTCAAGGATAAGACTACACAATTTTGAGCTCACAGATTTTTAGATTGTCGAGACTAACTTGGGTCAAAATCAAAATAAGGGGACATCAATTTCTTTGCGATTACATCCAAAAGCTCAACACAAGGCTTCTCAAAGAAAGGTACTATTAAGATAGGTAAAGTCCATTTCAGTAGGCTATGTACAAGGAAGAAAGGTATTTTAAGTGAGCACCTCAAGGATTCAATATAAGATTTTTTCTAATGAAGGAGGAGGGATTTTATTCTCAATTATAGTTTGTGATATTGATGCTTTCCATAGTGACATGATTTTTACAACCCACCTTTAAATATTGTAAGTTCGCAACTAGGTTCATTACACGCTCTCCAAAAAATATTCAATCTCCTGAATTCTTCATCTTAGAATTTTACGTTAGAAATTCCCTTATATTTGTTCCAAGCCAAATTTTGCTTAAGCTATGAATTGAGGCTATTCCACTGTTTGTTTGCTTCCTCTTTGATCAAAACCTTATTATTCTTTGACAGAGCATATTCATTTTATAGATTCCACACAACTTTTGTATTTAAATTAAGTAGAATTGGTGTTTCTTTAGGTCTTTATTGTGTAAGATAAATTAGTACCTTAAATTCTTAGTTATAAAAGTACCTTACCATATATCTGGTCAGGGGCCAGGCAGATGTTGGGAAGTCATTGACTAGATTTTATTTCAGCACATTGCTTGAGAATTTTTTTAAAGCATTTCTTAACTTTTTATGGGTTGATCTATACTTGACACACTCTCTATATAGGTTGGTAATGAACCTATATAAAATCTTAGTTATAAAAGTACCTTACCATATATCTGGTCAGGGGCCAGGCAGATGGTGGGAAGTCATTGACTAGATGTTATTTGAGCACATTGCTTCAGATTTTTTTTTAAGAACCTCTTAGCTTTTTATGGGTTGATCTATACTTGACACTCTCTCTATATAGGTTGGTAATGAACTAACATTGTTGCAGATATCCCACTATAAAACAGTAGGGTAGCGGGTAGAACTAGAGTCAATCGAGGAGATGAAGATAAAAGATGTTTCGATAGGGTGATAGATGCAAGTAGTTTTGTGAAAGGCTCAAATCAATCCATGAAGGGACATATAAAATAGGTCACATCCTTTAGAAGGAAAGGACATCTTTTATGCATTATATGGAAGCAATCGTTTGGTGTGTTCTATAAACTATGTGGAATTCTTTAAAAAATTGGATATCAACATTATCAAATTGAACTTAAAAGTCCACAATGATCTATGGAGAGATGTCATCTAAAATCCAAATCAAATCATATTACATACAAGTCATTGTCAAGCTTTCAAATCACGACTCTTTAAGAGTGGTTCAACACAAGGCTTTTGTGGGACATATAAACTATAAAAATATATAAAAATCTTTGTTTCTCATGATCTACATCGTTATTTTATTTTTTAGGCTTTTTACGCATATGTTCCCCTCTCATAAGACACAAGAATAATTATGTATATCAATTTATTAGTTGAAAGAACATAGATTAGGCCTATTGATTGGCTATGGTCATGGTGCCTTAAGATGAATCTATGTGTAAATAGGCCTCATTCTCCAAGTAATTATTACTTTGAACTAGATTTTGAACATGATCTAGGGTTTCTACTAATGTCCAAATTTAATGTCAATGAAAAAACAAAGAAACAAAAATTAGTATATGCAAAAAGATTATATATCAAGTCTCATGACTAAACGGGTTAGGGAAAATGTAAAATTTGAGACTTACACAAGAATTTTAAAGACTAGTTAATATGAAATATGAGAACATAAAAAAAAATCAAGGATGGGAAGGCTTGATCATTAGGCTTTAATACCAAATGTAATGCCACTTTTCCTCTTAAAGTAGTTTAAGTATTAGCATCATATTTAATATTAAAAAAATTATTAGAGTTAATATAATTTATAATATGCAATGTTATCAAAATAAATGTGAATAATTAGCATAATAAATGGAATGACACCTCCACATAGATTAATCTTATTAACACAAAAATCATATAGACAATATTCTCAATATTGTTGAATCAATGGTCTTCAATATTTATCTGAAAATCATGGAAAGGCTACTATCTGATACTCAAAGGAATGGTTACAGGTCCAAAATTTTCACAGCATAAACACCCTCGGAGAAAACCAATTCTTACATAAAATTCAACTTGTCTTCATGATGTAAACACAACCCTAACTAGGACACTCTCAGGTGTACGCTATACCCAAATTTGGACACACCCCTATGTGCCCCAACTCTCCAAATGTTTCCATGCCCACCCATGACCCTAACCTTCACAACTTTGTGCCCTTTCAATTTGTTTTTCCCTTTTTCTCTTCTCTCCTTAAATGTCCTACATCCTTCAATGTTCTCCCCCCTTTTCAAGTCTCACATAAGTGCTTATATAAGCCTTGAGGGGTGGTTTCCAAACCATAACACCCTTTCACAGAGGTTGCATTTAATAATTATTATAATAAATGTTAGTGTGAAATTATTAATCACACTACACTTAAGCTCACTTAGGTGAATATGAGGTTAGACAACTTCTTGTCTAACTAAATGTGCAACCATTGATACCTCTAGATGTTACCAAGTTATTTGGTAAACCTTATAAGCTACCTCTTTGAGTTTGGAAGCATTTCCATCTCACCTCAAAGGTCACTCAACACTTGGCACACAAGGTTGATGACTTGGTCATGGAGGTAGGTCACTCAACACTTGGCACACAAGGTTGATGGCTTGGTCATGGAGGTTGTTGGTTTTCCCACTCCAAGTGTTCCTAAGGTTGGAACCTATAGGATACTTGTCTAATCCTTTGTGCCACCTTAAGGGACACTTGTCAATTCACCTCATAGGTGGATTGCCTCATCTTTACCTATATAAGCAAGGTATTGTAGTCATTATCTCTTGGGTCAGCTGATACAATTTCAGCTTGTTCATGTGCTTGCATTTCTATCTCCTAGATTTCCTAAATTCTAATATGGTATCAAATTTGGGGCAAGCCTTAAATACATGTGGTGTTCCAACAGTATTTTTTGTCAACTAAGCATGAGGAGTTGCAATTCAACCTGTATGCAGTGAGTCCATGTGCACTTCAAGCCACCCCCAGGCACTCTTCCACCACACTTTGACTTGCGAGCACATCTCCTAGGTAAGCAATGGATTTTGTTGAAATAATATCAATAGGGATTACAAATGGAAACTTCACCCTTGAATTATCCTCACAATTCACCCAAATCTCCTACGTGGCTGCATTTGCAACTTCCGTGTTCTCCTAGGTTGCTCACCATTTGCATGCAAATTTTATAATTGGTATATCTTAGCAATTAATCTAACATTATATTGTATTGGAGGTATGCTATGTGACTTTTAAAGTCATTTATCATCTGTAACATATAAAGTTACACATTATATTCGCCCGTCGAAGATGAAGGGTGAGGTCTGGTTTGGCAGGAGGCCAATTCCCCCTCACAATCAAACCATTTGCATTCTTCATTTCACCCTAATTCAAACAAGTGTTTGGAAGGGCATATTCACCTCTCTGATAGGTTTACTTTTTTCTTTTAAAGTGTAGTTAATTAAACTAGGCATTTTTTTGCATGAAATATATTGTTTAATAACTTTTGCTCGGTAGCTCAAAATTGAGTACCATTTTTTGCAAAAGTTAATGGTTTTTCAATCTCCATGCATTGGTCAAATTTATTTTGTAAAATTCACTAAGTAATAAAGTGCCAAAATCTAGGGGGGTCTCTCTTTCGACAATTTTGGGGGGGGAGGGAATTTTTTTTTTTCTACTTTGTATAGTGTTACAATTTTGATCATGTATCTCATGCACAATTCCTTCCATATGAGTATAATTCAAAAACCTAATAATAAATGGAAACTCAAATGTGCATTTTATGGGATGAAGAGGCATACAATAGAAGAATGTCAAATTCGTGAAATTCACGAACTAAGATAACGTCTTCTTGATACTACAAATGCTCTAATTGATCATTATAAAGCACTTGCAGAAAAATCTCATCTCACTAAGATATCTTATGAGACATCATCCATTGGGTATGCACATGGTAGTTAGATGACTTACTTTGAGACCCCATCATTACCTATTGCTACATCTGAATTCAGAGTCGCTTCTTTGAGAGCTTCCAACACTTCTTTGCAATAGGATATTAGTCTTCCTAGCAATACTGATTGGGATGCATATCTACCTGACATTTCATGTCTTTTCGTAGAGTCTCGCATTGCTGACATGGAAGCACACATTGAGGACATATGTCTTCTTTTTTATGACAACTTCAATGAAGTTGGGTTAGCCTTGTCTTCTTTAGATATTCTTGCTCATGCCTTGCATATATCAACTTCTATAGTGACAATATCAGACTCTTATGGTTCCAATTATCATCATACATCTATGATCCCTATGGTCCTTGTTCCTGAATCTTCGTCACACATCAACTTTGGCCTAGAGATCATTGAGCATTCTATGAAGAAATTATGGGCATCATCTACGTCTTTGGATCTTGTGCATAGTTCAAATACCTTTATACTTCTTTCTCCATGTTCCTATCAGGAATGGGAAGATTATTTGCACACTTCTATAGTTCACCTTCTTCCTAAGGGGAGAAATGTGGTTCAACGTTCATGGATTCTCTTCGACATTCTTTGTCGAGCATCACTCAGGACTGTAGGATCCATCATCTTATCGGGGGGCTCTCTAGTCTCTCTCCTTCTCTCATATGGGGGGAATATCTCTTGTACTTTTTTGATAGAAGTAGTTCTTGGGGGATCTTGAGTCCTATCTCTCTTCTTCTTTCGCTTGTATATTGTTTTGCTTTCTCTCTTTTGGAGGATAATTTTTTCCACTAGGTTTTCTATCTTTCTCCATTTTTGAGAGTTGCATTGTAAATGAGTACCTTATTAGGCCTTGTTGTTGAGACTTATATCTTTAGTGTTTCTTGCCACCATTGTATCCTTATCACATATAACAAAAAGATACTATAGAATTACAAAAATGCAACAAATAAAGTAGATGGGTTGATCATTCTTACCTTAAGCAAACTTTAGATTTTTGTTTTAGTTTTTCCATAATACTCCTTTTGGATAATGAAAGCATGTTCTATAATTTTGTCAACAATTTGCATATCTCCTCAAATTATTAAAAAAAATGGACAAGGGAAGGTTATGGTTTGTGATCTTTGTGACATTTAGATTAATACATCCATTAGGAATCTCTACATTTTGATAAAATAGTAAGAGAGAGAAGCACATGAATGGGTGATATCTAAGACCACAAGGAAGAGGAAGGTTGCTCGTTTGTGCCAATTTGATTTTTTAGCACTCATGTCAATTTTTTTGTTGATTCAACACTAAACAAGCCAAAGAAGCAATTAAGGCTAAAAAATAATGCAAACAGGTCACTTGATTGTGGAGACAACTAATCTTGTCAAGGATAAGACTACACAATTTTGAGCTCATAGATTTTTAGATTGTCAAGACTAACTTGGGTCAAATTCAGAATAAGGGGACATCGATTTATTTGAGATTACATCCAAAAAGCTCAACACAAGGGTTATCAAAGAAAGCTACTGTTAAGATAGGTAAAGTCCATTTCAGTAGGATGTGTACAAGGAAGAAAGGTATTTTATGTGAGAACCTAAGGGATTCAATATAAGATTTTTTCTAATGAAGGTGGAGGGGTTTTATTCTCAATTATAGTTTGTGATATTGATACTTTTGATAGTGACGTAATTTTTACAACCCACCTTTAAATATTGAAAGTTCACTACTAGGTTCATTACAAGCTCTCCAAAAAATATTCAAACTCCTTAATTCTTCATCTTAGAATTTTACGTTAGAAATTCCCTTATTTTTGTTCCAAGCTAGATTTTGCTCAAGCTACGAATTGAGGCTATTCCACCATTAGTTTGCTTCCTCTTTGATCAAAACCTTATTATTCTTTGACAAAGCATATTCTTTTTACAGATTCCACATAGCTTTGGTATTTAACTTTAGTAGAATTGGTGTAGGATTACTAACATTAATTTTATTTAGGTCTTTATTATGTAAGATCAATTAGTACCTTAAATTCTTAGTTATAAAATTACCTTACCATATATTTGGTCAGGGGCCAGGCAGATGTTCGGAAGACATTGACTAGATGTTATTTGAGCACATTGCTTGAGATTTTTTTTAAAGCATTTCTTAACTTTTTATGGGTTGATCTATACTTGACACTCTCTATATATAGGTTGGTAATGAACTAACATTGTTGTAGATATCCCACTATAAATTACTAGGGTAGCGGGTAGAACCAGAGTCAATCGAGGAGATGAAGATAAAAGATGTTTCGATAGAGCGATAGATGCAAGCAGTTTTGTGAAAGGATCAAATCAATCCATGAAGGGACATATAAAATAGGTCACATCCTTTAGAAGGATAGGACATCTTTTGTGCATTATATGGAAGCAATTATTTTGTGTGTTCTATAAACTATGTGGAATTCTTTAAAAAATTGGATATCAACATTATCAAATTGAACTTGAAAGTCCACAATGATCTATGGAGAGATGTCATCTAAACTAGAAATCAAATCATATTGCATACAAGTCATTGTCAAGATTTAAGAATTTAAAGTAAAAAAAAATGTTATAATAATCTGTTATAGGAAATATATTGAAGAAACTCTCAAATCATACCTCTCTATAAGAGTGGTTCAAGACAAGACTTTTGTGGAACATATAAACTATAAAAATGTAGAGAAATTTTTGTTTCTCATGATCTACATCATTATTATTTTTTTAGATTTTTTACACATATGTACCCCTTTCATAGGACACAAGAATAACTGTGTATATCAATTTATTAGTTGAAAGAACATAGATTAAGCCTATTGATTGGCAATGGTTATGGTGCCTTAAGACGAATCTATGTGTAAATAGGGAGTTCTCCAAGCAATTATTACTTTGAACTAGATTTTGAACATGATCTAGGGTTTCTAGTAATGTCCAAATTTAATGTCAATGAAGAAACAAAGAAACAATAATTAGTATATGCAAAAAGGTTATATATCAAGTCTCATGGCTAAAGGGGTTAGGGAAAATGTAAAATTTTAGACTTACACAAGAATTTTAAAGAATATGAAATATGAAAACATAAAAAAAAATCAAGGATGGGAAGGCTTGATCATTGGGCTTTAATACCAAATATAATGTCAGTTTTCCTCTTATAGTAGTTTAAGTATTAGCATCAGATTTAATATAACAAATTTATTAGAGTTAATAGAATTTATAATATGCAATGTTATCAAAATGAATGTGAATAATTAATTTGTAAACTACAAACATGCACCAATTAAATAATTAGCATAATAAATAGAATGACACCTCCACATGTAGATTAATCATATTAACACAAAAATTATATAGACAATATTCTCAATATTGTATTTGAAAAGTTAAGCAGCATTTACAGGGTGTCGTACCCTTCACAATGGGCCAAAAAGGGCAAAAGAAAATATAGTTCAAACAGAACTTGAACTATAGGCACAACCAAAAATAGTTGACAGATAGCTGTCGAAAACTAGCTGACAGACAACTGAAACAAGAAATTAAGAAACCCCAGACACAAAGGGTTTAGAACTGGCTCCACAAGCCCGAGATCGAGAAGCAGACACAAATTTCTTCTTCCAAAGAACAACCAACCAAGGAGGCTCAGAAGCAGGAACCAAAGAGAACGATGAGGGGATCAACTCCACCTCAGCCACCACAGGACCACCAAGTAGAGTCGCCAGCAAGGCAGCCGAGAAAGAATCAACGGTAGAGGCACCCAACAAAGGGTGGACAGGGTTTGGCAAAGCAGCGACAACAGGTGCAAGGTCAGACACAACAGTGTCAGCAGAATGGTCCAACGATGGATCCAAAGAAGAGGGGTTCAGAAGAGGAGCAACAACCTCCGAAGAAGAACCCACTGTGAGGTGATCTAGAATAGCATCTTTCCAGCAAGTCACAGCACCCTTGCGGTGGGCTTGAGGGAAAGCAGAGGCCAAGTGACCCACCGAAAAGCATCTCCAACACCGAAAGGGGAGACGCTCGTAGTCTAAGAGCTGCTTCCATGGTCTGTCCTCCACCAACAACACAACATCCCCATGGAGAGGTTTGGAGATGTCCAAATCAACTAACATCCAAGCAATCGTGGTGTGCCCAAACTCCCTAGTAGTATAATCCACCACTAAGAAGCGACCAATGGAATTTCCAATGGCCTTGAAGCATGATTCCTCCCAAAACTAGAGAGGAAGGTTAGGTAGACGAACCCAAACGGGTCTGGTGTTCAACGGCTCTGTAAGGGGGTTGAAAGATTGAGACCAAGGCCTACTGGACAAAGAATAAATGCCTCACATCCATCCTTTGTCCAGAACACAGCTTCACTCACGAGGGGAGCCAAAGGTAGCAATAAAGAAGCCCTTGGCGCTAGGGTAGAGCTTGGTTTCACCAATAACCAAAGGCTTCCAAGAAGCCTCCACCCAATCATGGAGGTCTAGGAGGGAAGGCCACATCCCATTGAATCTACAGATCACACCCGTTTTCAGATAATACTCCTCATTTTCTACTATCTCAGGACCACATACCACCACCGGAGAGTCCCAGACACAAGGAATAGACCTCAGGGGAGGCCGAGCATATACCCTAGCAGCATCAGAAAAGGATTTTTCCTTCCCCGCAAAAACCCCAATAGCAAGAGGACTGGAGGCAACAAACCCACCAGCAGGACCAAACACAGGCACTGAGGCAGGGGAAGGACGAGAGCCCCCAACAGGAAGACTAGGGACAACACGCACCTCCGCATCAAATGAAGCCGAAACACTACCGATAACACCAAGCCTAGAGGAGGTCGGAATCATAGAGCCTATCAATGGGAGCACAAAAGGATCCCTAGCGCCAGTACAGAGAGATCCCACAATGCAGGAACCCCTAGACGGATGGTCCCCAACCACGACCACCACCCTAGCCACAGACGCTTGCGAGCCATCGGGCTATTGCAGAGAGTCGTTCGCGACACTCTCATTCCTCCTATCGATTCACATTTTGAATTCTAATTTGTCTCGTTGTGTTGAATCAATGGTCTTCAATACTTGTATGAAAATCATGGAAAGGCTACTATTTGACACTCAGAGGAATGGTTACAAGTCTAGGATTTTCATGGCATAAACACCACCAGAGCAAACCAATTCTTACATAAAACTCAACTTGCCTTCACGATGTAAACACAACCCTGGCTAGGACACTCCCAAGTGTGTAGGGTGTACCCCAATTTGGACACACCCCTATGTGCCCCAAGTCTCCAAAAGTTTCAATGCCCACCCATTACCCTAACCTTCACTCCTTTGTGTCCTTTTAATTATTTTTTTTCATTTTTCTCTTCTCTCCTTAAATGTTCTACATCCTTCAATGTTCTCCTCCTTTCCAAGTCTCACATAAGTGCTTATATAAGCCTTGATGGGTGGTTTCCAAACCATAACACCCTTTCACAAAGGTTGCATTTAATAATTATTATAATAAATAATTATTCTTCCACCTTTTAAATGAGTTTTTATACGTATTCTTTATTAATATCTCTTTTAACCAAAGGATCATAATTTATCTTTTATTTATTTTTATCTCCTTTTTTATTCTAAAAGGTTATTTCATAACTTTCTCTTCTCTTAAAGAAAAAAATAAATAAAAAAATTTATGTGTAACTATTTTATATTTACAGTTTATATTAATATATGCAATGTCAACTTTGTCGAAAAAAAAATGTGTACAATTTATGTTTATCATGATATTGACAATAATTTTATATATTTGAAATATTTGTCATCCATTTCAATAAAGCATATTCTATTTCACCTATTATGACAAATATATGAACCAACCATGACCCACCACTATAATAAATTTGTTTACTATTTGACACTTAGATGAATGGTTATAGGTCTAGGATTTTCACGTCATAAACACCCCTTGAGGAAACCAATTCTTACATAAAACTCAACTTACCTTCACAATGTAAATAGAGCCTTGGCTAGGACACTCCCAGGTGTACGTTGTACCGCAATTTGGACATGCCCTTATGTGTCCCAAGTCTCCAAATGTTTCAATGCCCACCCATGACCCTATCCTTCACTCCTTTATGCCCTTTTAATTTCTCTTTTCCTTTTTTTCTTCTCTCCTTAAATGTTCTACATCCTTCTATGTTCTCCCCCTTTTTCAAGTCTCACATAAGTGCTTATATAAGCCTTCAGGGGTGGTTTTCACACCATAACACCCTTTCACAAAGGTTGCATTTAATAATTATTCTTCCACCTTTTAAAATAGTTTTTATATGTATTCTTTATTAATATCTCTTTTAACCAAAAGATCATAATATCTTTTATTTTCTTATCTCACTTTTAATTCTAAAAGGTTATTTCATAACTTTCTCTTCTCTAAAAGAAAAATTTACATAACAAAAAATATTTGTAACTATTTTATATTTATATAGTTTATATTAATATATGCAATGTCAACTTTGTAGAAAAAAAATGTGTACAATTTATGTTTATCATAATATTGATAGTAATTTTATATATTTGAAATATTTGTCATCCATTTCAATAAAGCATATTCTATTTCACTTATTATGACAAGTATATGAACCAACCATGACCCACCACTATTAGACCATACACCATATGTGATCATAGTGCCTCAATGGAGACATCATTTTCTTAAAGCCTTTATCTATAATTTCTCACTAAATTTGTTTTTCTAATAGCTCTTTTGAATGATACACCTCTTCAATTGTAACTTATTATTGTTTTGATTAATTCTATATAAAAATGTCTCATTTATTATTTTTAAAATTATTTACAATCTATATTTTAGTGACAACTACACATGTATATGCAAAGTCAATTTTGTAGATATTTTAAAAAAAAATTGAAATGCAAAGTCAAATTTACAAATATTTAGCAAAAATAAAATAAAAATAAAATTGAGATCTTTTACCATCTAAAAAAGGACATGTACAATTTATGTTTAGCACAATTTTTACAATCTTTACCAAAGACAAATATTTGACCTAGCCATAACCTACCACTATTAGAGACATCGATTCATTCCACTTAATCCACAACTTAACCCTTATTTCTCGCTTAATTTACTTCTCCAGTGGCTCTTTGGACAAGATGTTTGACATGGTACAACAACTCTCTCCAATTGGGAAGTATTTTCTCCATCCTTGGGAGGATGATATGTTTGATCTGGTTGAAAAATGTTTGCGTCTTTGGGTTCTCTTTAAATACCATAGCCCCAGAGGTAAACCTCATCAACCAGAAGTCAACTATCTTTACTATAGCTTCTTATGAGAGAAGGAAAACATAAATGTTAGAGAAGCATGAGGCTAAGCTACTAGAGGATTTGGGTGGGATTATCAAGATTTATAGTGATGGGTCAGTTGTCCGGGGAGACGAGTCTTCTTTTTTACAGCTACCTTTAGAGGAAGGAACCATTGTAGGCAAGGGAACTGATGCAGGTAGGGAAGGAACCGTCGCAGGCAAGGAACCAACGCAGGCAGGTAGGTAGTGAAGAACTGGGAATCTCAAATGGAGGCAGGCAAGAATCTCAGGTGGCAATAGTTTCCAGGAGGCAGTGTTCTCCACTCATGGGGAGGTGTGGCTTTGTCAGGAAAAGTGGACCCAGAAAGACAAAGCAGGGACAGGGACAGAAAAGTCAAAGCAGTTGAGTGGGGTTGCGTTTTAAACAGGTCTCCCGGTCCCTTTTCCTATTTTTTATGTTTTTCTTTACATTTTATTTGATTTTTTTGTCTCCTTTCTTGATAATAGGGCAAAATTGACATACCCGCATAACCTTGGGGCATGTGCAAGATCATCATAGAAAAAAAAAGCCCTTAAGTGGTAATAAAATTCAGAAAAATCAGAGTTAGGCAAGTTGACGTAAAAATTTGAATAAGTTAACTATATTATTTCAAAAATATGTAAGAATAGAATTTTTTGCAAATTGAATGTATTTTTTAAACTACTAGGTTTATTTTTAATTTAAAAAAATCTATTTGGTGAAAATTTGAAATTCCAATGCAGTAGTACTTAAATTGCAGGGGAAAAATAATATGTAGGTGTCTGTCTGACCTCCCTAACCACAATAAAATGTTAATATTTTTTTATAATATTTTAGATATAAGTAGAAGACTCATGTCCCAATGTGATGCATATTTTTTTGTAATTTTTTTCCAAGTAAATAATTAATTATGATTTTATTATTAAAAATTTAAAAAAATATAAAAACTCGTATGTCTGACCACCTTAAATTTGTCAAAACTTCATGAAATTCAATTCTTTTTTTTTTAATCCTATAGTATGTGAAGCATACAATGTGACACATATATCATATTCAAAAAATGTGATACCCTTTGAAAGCTATAGATGTTTTTCAATCAACCTATCAATCGAGAATTTAGTCGTAATTCAAATAGAAAATGAATAATAATAATTTATTAAATTCAAAGTAAAGCATAATTTATATTGGTGGAAAACTAAGAATATCCTTTAAAACCCCTTTTCGTTTCATCAATTTTGGGTAATAAAAAAGTCGTCAGCCACATGGGCCATCATATTACTTACATATCGCCACTTTTTGGCCCATCATGATCCTGCACATACCCCTTGAAAGCTCACAACAAACAAATATTTTATTCAACACATGAGAGTTAAACAAGAAGCAATGGGGGAAAACCCAAGTCTGGTATGTTAGAGTGTCATGACATGGGGACCACAAACTTCTAATGCAAACTCAGTTTCAATGCAAATGGCCGCATTAGAGTGCATTTTGGGTAACAACAAAATGACAAACAAACCTCTTGTGCAACTGAATGATCTCCTGAATCTTCTAGGTCATGAAGGTCTAATATTTCCAAGATCTCACATGCTCCAATGGTCAAATGGGTGGACCAATTTCCAAAATGGGGGTTTAGCAAACTTTTTGGCACCTTTGCTAGCAAGATCGCCTTTGTCAAGTACTCTGAACCTTGTAAACATAGAAGAAAGGCTGATCTTTGTAAACACAAAAAAGTACAATGGGATTTTAAGGCATAGGTTGGCTAAAAAATAGAAGCTAAAACAAAACCAAAAGAAAAAATTCACTTTGATTTTGCCAAAGGTTTGTAACAGCAAGGAAAATATGTCTAGGGTGGTACCTCAAAAAGAAGAGCAAACAAATCAAACCGAGCATAAAGGTATTGGGAAGAAATTAGATGGCACAGTGAACCCAGAGACAAGCATGGATAAGTTAGATGAGATCATGGGAAAGACAGATGAGTTCATTGCAAACAAAAATGTTAATGAAAAGACATCTCAAGAACTCTACAGCCCTACATCCTCACCACTATTATGGTCATCAGAGTTATATGTTGAAGAGCTCATGAGAATGAAAAGTAGGATCGATGTTCTAGAAACAAAGGGGTTGTACGAAGAAAACAAGTTTAAAATAGTTACTGAAGAAAACTACAGGCTGGAAAATGACAATAAAAAGCTGCAAGAACAGATTTTAAAGCTGCAAGCTAATTTGGAGAGGGGACAACATGAATTGGTCACTCTAAAACAAGAGTTAGACCAAATAAAAATAGCAAAAAACAAGAAATCAGAAGTCGAGGGAGGAGAAAACATAACGGAGCTTAAGGTGATACAATCAACATTAGAAGACTTGGAGATAAAAGAGAACCAGTTAAGAGACTAGATAGAAGAGGAAAAATCATGGTCACAAGTGGTGAGTGGCCCCTCAAACGAGCAAAAAGGAATCATTGAAAAACAAGTTAAAAGACAACTAAGGTAAGAAAAAGATAACCTAAGCAAGGTTGCAAAAATTATTATTAAAGGTTTGAGAGACTTTGGAGAGAAAGAGAGAACCAACATTCTGGCAAGGGGGGCATGTGTAGGATCATCATGGAAAAAATAGGCCCCTAAGTGGCGATAAAAAATAAAAAAATCAGAGTTAGGAAAATTGACATAAAAATTTCAATAAGTTATCTATATTATTTCAAAACTATGTAAGAATAGAATATGTAGAAAATTTAATGTAGTTTCAAAACTACTAGGTTTACTTAAAAAAAAAAAAAATCTATTTGGTGAAAATTTGAAATTTCAATGCAGTAGTACTTAAATTTCAGGGAAAAAATAAGAAGTAGGTGTCTATCTGACCACCCTAACCACAATAAAATAATACTATTTTTTATAAATATTTTAGATATAAGTAGAGGAATCATGTCCCAATGTGATGCATATTTTTTAATAATTTTTTTCCAAGTAAATAATTAATTATGATTTTTTTAATTACAAATTTTTAAAAATATAAAAACTCATATGTCTAACCACCTTAACTTGGTCAAAACTTCATGAAATTCAATTTTATTTTTTTAATCCTATAGTATGCAAAGCAGAGAATGTGATGCATGTTTCTGATTCAAAAAATCCGATACCGTTTGAACGCTATAGATGTTTTTCAATCAGCCTATCAATCATGACTTTAGTCGTAATTCAAATAGAAAATGAATAATAATTATTTATTAAATTCAAAGTAAAGAATAATTTATATTGGTGGAAAGCTGAGAATATCTTTTAAAAACCCTTTTCATTTCATCAGTTTTGGGTTAAAAAAAGGTCATCAGCCACATGGACCATCATATCACTTACATATCGCCACTTTTTGGCCCATCATGATCCTACACATACCCAGGGACTTCCTTAAAGATAAGTCGAAGTGGACAGGGCATATTCAACAAGCTAATAGAATTGGAAAAAAGATAGATGGAGGAAGAGATAGTCATGTAAGAGTCATCTTAAGAAATCTAGAAGATAAGAATAGGATTCTAAAAAACAGGGGGTTACTTAGAGGCACACATATTTATCTAGATGAGGATTTGACCTTTGAGCAACAAAAAGAACAAAGGAAAGAATGGGAGAAGGTGAAGATAACAAGAAATGAAGGTAAGTGGGCTTGGTTGAAGAACGAGAAAGCTCAAATTAGTGATCATTTTTAAAATAAGAAATAGGAAATAGGGGCCCCATAGGAATATCTACATATTATAAGTTGGAATTGTAGAGGTTATCCATGGAGAAGAGGATTTGGATTGGGGCTCATACAAAATGGGAAGGATATTATTTTTCTTACTAAATACATGAACACGATGCCTGCAAAGTTCCAGATTCCTAGGGGTATAAGAAAGTCTCAGTTTGGAATGAAGGGAATGAAACAGGCAAAGGTCATGGAGGGGTTACAGTGCTAATAGATGAAAAGTGGCGAGGAATTGTTGAATTTGTAAAAGAAGATGCAAATAAATAGTATATTTGGCTGCAAATAATTGAGAATGTGGTAACTTTTAGTTTAGTTGCTTGCTACTTTGCTCCAAAAAATTCAAAGTTCCATAAGAAGCAGAATTTAGACAATGAAGACCTGTATGCATCACTAAAAAAAGATAACTCTATTTTCAACATGCTTGGAGATGTAGTTTTAATGGGTGAATTTAACACAAAGACAACTAATAATCGGTCTCTTCAGTTGAGCAACGAAGCTAAAGGGGAGAACAATCCTTTGTGGTTAGAGGAAGGGGGCAGTATTAATTGGGAATGTACATCTCAAGATGGTAATGTCACTGTGAACTCATTTGGGACAAAATTACTCGGTCTATGCGACATGGTTATCTACAACGGTATGAGAGAGTGGCCGAAGTTAGGGGTTATCACTTGCAAAACTTATAATGGTCAAAGTGTGGTAGACTACATGGTTTTCTCTCAGAGTTTTAGCTCTAGGCTAGTGGAGTTTGATATTGAGGACTACCCTATTGAGATAAAATCTAACTACTTACCTCTTCGGGTTAAGCTACACATTTCTCTAATTAGCCAACACAATAAACAAGTTCAACACATGCAAAAAAATGCCCTTCCCAAGGGTAAAATCCTCATAAATTATAAAAATAGGGAAATATTTAGTACTGCTCTTAAGCATCATGTACATGATTTGGAAAATAACGGAGAGTTTAAAGCAGCAAATGAGGTAGATGTCCACATTCACAATAATTTTTGGATCCTGATAATCCATAAGGCTTTAAATACATACAAAGGTCCCATCCCAAGATAGGGATAGCAAACATCTTTCCGAAAAATCCATGGTATGATGAAGAATGTAAGGCAGCCAAGAGATCACTAAAAGAGAGTGGAATGGACAAAAAATATAAAAAAAAAATGAAAAATTAGTGCAATCCAAAAAAACAGAGTATGTGGGTATGTGCAGGATCATGATAGGCCAAAAAGTGGCGATATATAAGTGATATGATGACCCATGTGCAGACGACCTTTTTTTTACCCAAAATTGATGAAACGAAAAGGGTTTTTAAAGGAGATTCTCAGCTTTCCACCCATATAAATTATTCTTTACTTTGAATTTAAAAATTTATTATTATTCATTTTCTATTTAAATTACGAAAAAATTCCTGATTGATAGGTTGATTGAAAAACATCTATAACTTTCAAACAGTATCACATTTTTTGAATCCAAAATATGTGTCACATTCTATGCTTTTCATACTATAGTATTAAAAAAAAAAAGAATTTCATGAAGTTTTGACCAAGTTAAGGTGGTTAGATAGACGAGTTTTTATATTTTTTTAAAGTTGTAATAAAAAAATCATAATTAAATATTTACTTGGAAAATAATTACTCACATCGGGACATGAGTCCTCTACTTATATCTAGAAGTTTATAAAAAATATAATGATTTTATTGTGGTTAGGGTGGTCAGACAGACACCTATTTATTTTTACCCTGAAATTTAAGTACTACTACATTGAAATTTCAAATTTTGACCAAATAGACTTTTTTTAAAAATAAAGGTCTAGTAGTTTAGAAACTACATTCAATTTTCTACAGATTCTAGTTTTACATGTTTTTAAAATAATATAGATAACTTATTCAAATTTTTATGTCAAATTGCCTAACCCTGATTTTCTAAGTTTTCATTGCCACTTAAAGGCCTGACTTTTCCATGATGATCCTGCAAATACCCATGTAAATGAAAGAAGGAAGGAGCTAATCTCTCTTGGGAAACATAATCCTAAAGGCTTTTGGAGGGAACTGCAGCAAAATAAACAGAATTTGGAAGACAATATTATAGATGTCCAATGGTTAGAGTATGCTAGACTTCTCTATGAGCGGGTCCACGAGAAAGACTACCCTCCAGTTGTTAACACTTTATTGGAGCTATTTGATGTGGATGATATTAAACAAGGAATAAAAAACTTAGCAAGTGGTAAAGCACAAGACATAGATGGGCTACAGACTGAATTTTTAAAATGGGTGATTGAAACTCTTACTCCTCACATAAAAGTAATTTTCAACAATGCTAATCGGGAAGGTTTTCCTATGGAGTAGACTACCAGTGTAGTCACCCCTCTATTTAAAAGTGGTGATATCAATAACCCATCTAACTACCGCACAATTATGGTCAATCCTATCTTTGGAAAAATCTTTGGGAGCATGATTAAACGTAGGATCAACAATTGGGCAGAAAATGAGGGCAAAAGGGCAAAAGGGTAGGCAAGCTTTAGGTCTAGGCACTCTACCATTGATCATTGCATCACCTTTAGACACTTGATTGAGAAAATT
This sequence comes from Sequoiadendron giganteum, assembly GCA_007115665.2. Taxonomy (NCBI): domain Eukaryota; kingdom Viridiplantae; phylum Streptophyta; class Pinopsida; order Cupressales; family Cupressaceae; genus Sequoiadendron; species Sequoiadendron giganteum. The sequence continues at coordinate 830,967,367 of CM021101.1, read as the reverse complement.
TGGGATACTAAGGGCAAGGAATATTTTTGCTGCTTTGTTGACTATAAAAAAACTTTCGACGTGGTGCTTAGGGGGGTGATCCCACAAAGCTGGTTTACAATTTTTTAGAGGAACTAATTTTTGCTGAAATCACATATTATTAGAAAATATAATGATTTAAGCCTTTAAAAGTTCCATTTTAAGGATTCCAATTGAACAGGGTTTGATCAAACCACCTTAAATCAAACCCCCTTGGATAGAACCTTGTTAGTTTTAAACCATACCTATAACTGAGTCTCCTTTACACCTATCAAAATGTTGATAAAAAATCACTTTTGATTTACTTTTTGGGGGATCAAATGAATTCATTTAAAATTTATTTCAAATGATTATGGTAGCCCTCAAAATGATCTATCCCACGAATATAATTTTAATATGTTTTGGTTTTATTATGCATGTGTTTTTTTAGTTTCATTAAACATAGGTTTTTCACCAAAAATCAAGCTCTTTGTTTTGCACATATAAAAAAATAGAAAATTATCAAAATATATTTTTTTTAAATATGTTTGTGCTGGTTATTGATGTCCTTGATCCATTAAAAAAAATAAAATTGAATTTCGATACATATAGAAAAAGTTATGTTGTATACAATCTGCCTATGTCTGAATTACAATTGGTTTGACTTCAAAACTCTATTAAGAAAAAAATATTCAATAAAAAAATATGAGGCCAAATGAAAATGCTAGATATCATAGTTACAAATCTAAATTAAAAAAAAATTAGAATTGTATCCTTCATACAAAAAAAGTTATGTTGTATACGGTGAGTGTCACTTTTTTAAAATATTGTTTTCTAAAAAAAACCAATTTTCATGGGAGATGAAAAAATAAATGCAATATTATTCAAAAAATTTTGAAAAAAATAATTTTAGAATCTACATACAAAATGTGATGAGACTCTAGTTTGCATCATTTTCAAATTCCTCACAGTTTAGCCGCTATAAGTGCCTGAATGTGAAGATTTAGTTAAAAATAATAATTTCAGTGTCCAGTTTGGCCAAAAATTGTAAATCACTATAGTGGGATCACCCAGCTTAGACAAACTATGGAATAGGATGGAAGAACTAGGCATTCCAAATGTGTATAGAACTGCGGTTCACAGGTTATATAAGAAGGTTAGTGTTAAAATTAGAACAAGTGATGGTATGTCAAAATGTTTTGGCAACGATATTGCAGTAAAATAGGGCTGCCCTTTATCTCCCATGCTTTTTGGGTTATACATTGATAAGTTGGAAGCTTGGTTAAAAATAGAAGGTGGGGATGGTATTCAAACTGTATGAATCTCCTGGCACCAATAGTGAATTAAAAAACTATGTGAGGGAAAAATTTAAGACTACAATGTGGTCAAATCAGATTGAACAAAAAAAAACATACTACATCAAAGAGTTTAACCCAACAAAGGATCATGGTGAAAAAACCTATTTAGGTGTAAATATTAATGGGAAGGCGAGGTGGTTAGTCGCAAAATTGAGGTCAAGATCACACCATCTTAGATGCGAGACTGGTAGGCGGAAGATACCCAAAGAGACTTGGGAAGAAAGAGCGTGCATATTCTATAATAAGGAGGCGGTGGAGACGGAATGACACTTCGTCATGGAATGCACAGCTTATGAAGATATCCGCAATCAATACACAAATAGTTTGGAGGTGCACAATATGCAGCAGTTATTTGAGGAGGATAAGATCAATCAGACGGCCATCCTTCTAGTCAAAATCAATAGCAGGAGGTCTGACTTGGAAAAATACTTGAAGACAAATTAAGTTGTTTGTCTCGTTCCCATAGACTGTTTAGTCTTGTGGACGTCATTAAAATCTCATTCATTCATATCACATTTTCCAGATTACAATAAATATAAACATGTGGAATTCAATTATAAGCATGTGGTATACAAAGACGTTGTGATGGACAAGGGAGTTGGATTGTGGGTGTGCCTCTTCCTACCGCCTGAAACAACGAACAAGGTGCCCGTAATGTTATTTTACCAAGCGGGGGGATTTATCCTCTTTAGCTCCGCAACATCCCTCATACACCAAATGTGCCAGATGTGGGCGGCCATGCTGGGCGCCCTCATCATTTCAGTGAATTACAGGGTGGTTCTTGAGCACCACCTTCCTGTTGCCTACGACGACTCTATCATAGCGCTACAGTGGCTCCAACTGCAGGTCGTGGTGGCGGAAGCAACGGATCCGTGGTTGCGCTCCCACGCCGACTTTTCTAAGGTTTTTCTGGCGGGCGAAAGCGGAGGAGGCAACATTGCACATCATGTCGGTGCGTGGGTGGCCGATGCAAAGGAGTAGATCAAAATTAAGGGGTTAGTTTTGGTCTGCTCGTTCTTCGGTGGTGAAGAGCTCATGTCATCAGAGTCAGAAAAGGAGAACTCTACAGGGTTCAATTTGGAGTAGTCAGATGCGATGTGGAGGCTTGCACTGCCTGTGGGAAGCAACAGAGATCATCCCTTCTCCAATCCGCTCATAGAAGAAGTCATTGCCTCTGCTCTTGACCTTCCGCCCATGCTTTTTGTTATTGCAGGCTGAGATATACTGAGAGATCGACAGTTGCACTACAGTGAGCTTCTTAAGAAACGTGGAAAACAAATCCGTGTGCATGTTGAGGACGAGGAAGACCATGGTTTCCTTCTCTTGAAGCTCAAGGATTGTTGAAATATCAACCTAATTGTAATTAGGTGTGAAGTGTTTGTATTTAATTCACAATCATGTCGTATTCACCCATCAATCGAAGCTTGTTTTTCTTTCTCTTTTTCTTTTGGGTAGAATATTATTTTTAAATTTACTTTTATTATTAATATTTTAATTGAGTAAATGTATGATGTTTTTACATTGTAGAAGAATTAATTGTAACGATAATAGCTTAAAACAAACTAGTTATTTATTAAATAAATTATTGGATTTTTGGTTGTTTTTTAATTAAAATTGAGAGTAATCGACAAGTAAACATATTTTTTTTGGATTTACCTTTATTATTAGTATTTTAATTGAGTGAAGATATGATGCTTCTATATTCTAGAATAATTAATTTTAAAGCTTAAAAGAGTGTAGATCTTTATTCAAAAATTTCTACATTTTTGCATAATTGATTTTTTAATCAAAATAGAGAGAGAATAGTCAGCAAGTAAATTTTTTATTTTGGATTTACCTTTATTTTTAGTATTTTAATTGAGTAAATATATGACGCTTGTACATTCTAGAAGAACTAATTGTAGTGATTTTAGCTTAAAACAACGTAGATATTTATTCAAAAAAGTCTTATCTATTTTAAGATTGATTTTTTAATCAAAATAGAGAGAGAATAGTCAACAAGTAAACATAATTTATTTGAATTTTCTTTAATTATTAGTATTTTAATTGAGTAAGGATATGATTCTTCTACATTCTAGAAGAATTAATTGTAATAATTCTAGCTTAAAATAGTGTAGATTTTTATTCAATATCTTTTATAATTTTTTATGATTGATGTTTTAATCAAGATACATAAAGAATAGTCAACAAGTAAACATAACATAATACCTAAACACCTAAACATGCTTGAGAAAGATAAGAGAATATTATTTAGTTGAAGAGAATTTTGTAAAAGGTGTAGAAAATTGTTAGAGAGCTTGAGATTGTTGTGTGAGCCAAGAGAACCAAGAGAGCCAAGAGAAAGTGTGTTCTAAACTGGATTATTTTTCAAAAATGAGAAGAGGAGGGAGGAAGAAGAGGCTAATGATCCATTTAAAATCATTCTGAATCATTTTATTTTGACTTAGGAAGGTGACAAGTGGAAAAACACGTAGAAATGAACTTCAAATGATAAATTTTTCACAAGAAACTAGTGCGACGTGTAGATGTCTACACTCGGCACTAGTGTCCAAATAATTTATGATAAAACATGATAGGCAAATAGAAAAATATGAGGCAAACACATAAGTGATAGCAAAAGGTGACAACGAGAAAAGGGTCGTAAGAACTTCTAGTAGCCAAAAAATGTTGATGCAATAGCTTAAATGAGCCTGGAAAAATACTAAGGGAATATCGACCAAAGTGGATGCAAAATATTAGATTTAGGAAGATCTAGGAGATAGGAAAAAAACACAATGAACAATGCAAATGATTGTATTTAGTTTGTTGAGAAATTGTGTCTCAACTTCTAGTTTTGAGCCTCAGTTAGTTTGAACTTGGCGAAAAATGTTTCATTTTTATCCTTACTGCTTTACCGCAGCTGTGCCTTCATTCCTTGGCGGTTACCGCCTTACCACGCGCGGTGACACCACCTACGGTCACCCTAGTAGTTACTGCCATACCGTGAGCGGTGGGTCCACTCACTGTGGTGAGACCACCTGCGGTCCGTCTAGCGGTTACCGCCCTACCGCGGGGTGGCTTGACGGCCCCTACGATAGTGCGATTTGACTGCTAGCAGTTAGCTCGGTGGTTACCACCACACCATGGGTCATTTCCAATCGAGCAGCGGTAGCGCGGTGCAAACAAGGAGAGACAAGGCTTGTTGAAGTCGATGGTGAGCTCGGATGGTCATGCCGCCACACCGTAGATGGGTTGGTTGGAATCGATAGTAATAAGGGGTATCTTTGGTAGAGCTCGGTGGAGTCAAAGGGTGAGCTTGGACAAGCTCACCACATTACTGCGGGTTGACTCGGTCGGTGCAGCGGTAGCGCGGGCAAGTCAAGGAAGGGCTCAGAGGAACATAGCACCATACCGCGACGGGTGAAGACAAGCTTAGAGGTGGTGCGGGGATGCATTAGTGAGCTCGGTAGGGCTCACGGCATTACCATGGATGGGTAGAGTCAGCTCGGCGGTGGAGCGGTAGAGTCTTAGAGAAATCAGATGAGCTCACCTGGTTTTTACTGAGTTAGACTCGGAGTCAAATTTGATCAGCGAATAGTTGGTGGACACATGGCAGGTTGATAGGATGTTGATTGGCCAAAAGCCAAAATGGTAAAAGTAGTAATTGCAGGTTGATTTCAGATGGTGAACATGACCCGATTTGGGTGGTGGCATTAATGCCTGGGTGGCTTGATGCAGGGAGATTGACATGAGCAGATCGGTTGCATGATTTGGATGAGAGATTCATGAACCGAATGGTCGGTGATGGTTGATGACATTGAATGCAATGTATGACTTAGTAAGTCAAGTACAATATTGCATATTTCAAGAATTCAAACTATATGTTAGAGATAACATTGTAATAGTGAGACAAAACTTGAAGAGCTAATGTGAGCTGACCAGAGAAGACTGAACATTGTATGTAATTTCTTTTATTACTATAACACAAGTGTCTTGACTTTGTGTGGTGGGTTTTTTACTTGGAAAGGTTTTCCCATGTATACCTTGTGTCAATTTGTGAATGCTTTATTTTTGTTATCTCTTTTATGCTAGTTGTATTTATCTTAGTAGTTTTTGAAGCTATTAAAACTAGTTTTTACTTCTCTCCCTATTGTATTAGTGTTAAGGGAATGTATTCCGCACTGTTGGGTCATTACATCCATCCCGTTTTTCCCTTCAAGTGGTACCAGAGCTTGACCCGTTGTGTTATGCTTGAGAGAAAGCTCAATTTTTTATGCTAATATTGTTTTAGTCGGAGTCTTGCATTGTTAAAACTTGTTTCTATTTGAGATGGTGAGTACATCAGGTAGAGTAGACATTGAAAAGTTTAATGCCAACAACTTTGAGTAATGGAAACTCAAAGTGGAAGACTTGCTGGTGGATAGAGACCTCTGGATTGTAGTGTCTAGAACTATGCCACAAAGTATGAAGCAAGAGGATTGGGACCTTGCTGATAGAAAAGCAAGCGGTCTGATAAGACTGAGTGTAGCCGATTCTATACTCCTAAATGCCAATGAGGAGATGTCTGCAGCTTCATTGTGGAAGAAGCTTGGTGATATTAATCAAGGAAAGTCTCTGGTAAATAAGTTATTCCTAAGGAAGAAGTTCTACTCCTTGAAAATGGAAGAAGGCACATCTATTGCAGACCATCTGAACTCGTTTAACATGAGTGTTACTTAGCTAGCGTCTATAGGTGTAAAGACTGAGGAGGAGGATCGTTGCATGCTCCTATTGTTATCATTACCTGATAGTTGGGATCATCTAGTGATGGCTATTGGAAGCACAACCACTGCATTCAAGATGGATGATGCGGTTGCTTCACTTCTGTCTGAAGAAATGCGAAGGAAGTATTTTGAGATGGCCAAAGAGGCTCTTTCTATTCAAGGTAGACCAAAGGAGAAAGGAAAGAAGAAGGACAAGAAGAAATCCAAATCTATAGGGAGATCAAAGTCTCCTGGTAAAAAGTTCAAAGTGAGATGTTGGAACTATGGGAAACCTGGTCATATTCGGAAGGACTGCAAGGAGAAGAAGAAGAAGAAGAATTCTGACAATGAATCTTCTCAAAGTGATGTAGATGCCTTCATTGTAGTAGCCTTGACAACTCAGGCATCAAATGATGTCTGATTGGTTGAATCAGGTGCGTCCTTTCACATGACGTCCAATAGAGAATGGTTCTCTAAATACGAGAAGTATGATGGTGGAAAGGTGTACTTGACAAGTGATTCAATGTTAGAGATAGTTGGCAGAGGAAGAGTTAGAATTCAGTTTCATGATGGAAGAGTCAAAGGGATTGGTGGTATACTACACATTCTAGGTTTGGCTCGAAATCTTCTTTCTGTCAGTAAGTTAAATGATGCTTGTGTAGAAGTTTCTTTATCAAGTAGAGGATGTAAAATGGCTAGAGGTGCAATGGTGCTGGCTAAGGGCATTCGTACTAGCACTCTGTACAAGCTAGATGCACATCTTGTTCAATGTAACAGTGCCTCTATAAAGTCAAGCAATGCTACTCTTGTAGAGAAAGATGAAGACACTTCTTTGTCTGCAAATGCTTTGGAGGTAAAACTCCCAGCTGAGAAGACTATGCTGTGGCATCATAGACTTGGTCACATAGGTGAGAAAGGTTTAAAATTTTTGAAGAATAAAAATCTTGTAGAAGGGCTTGATGATTATAACCTTGAGTTCGATTTTTGCGAACATTGTATCTATGGAAAATAGCACCATGTTTGATTTTATTCTAGTCCTCATAAATCTTCTGGTATACTGGATTATGTTCATTCAGATACATGTTTGGTCCAGTTAATGTTCCTTCGTTATCGAAGTCTATATATTATGTCTCTTTTATTGATGTTTATTCAAGAAGGGCATTTGTATACTTTCTTAAAATTAAATCATAAGTTTTCAGTTGGTTTAAAGAATTTAAATCCTTGGTAGAGAATTAGACTAGAAGGAAAATTAAATGTTTGAGGACATACAATGGCGGTGAATTTTGTTCTGTAGATTTTGAAAGGTATTGCACTGATCATGGAATTAAAAGGCATAAGACAACGCCTTACACTCCACAACAAAATGAAGTTGTTGAAAGGTTGAACAGGACACTAATGAAAAAGGCAAGGAGTATGCTGAGTGGTGCTGGTTTGGAGCAGAGGTTTTGGGCTGAGGCTGTGGCTACAACATGTTATCTAATAAATCAATCTCCTTGCTCTACTATTGTTGATAAGACACCTTTGGAAGCATGGTCTGGTAAGAAGCCCTCTCTGAGGCATGTTCGTGTCTTTGGCTGCGAGGCATATGTTTATGTGCCAAATGAAAAGAGATAAAAATTGGATAAAAAGGTTGTCAAGTGTAGTCTCATCGGTTATGGACTTGGTGTGAAGGGATACAAGCTTTGGAACCCTGTTACTGAGAAGGTTTTGTATAGCAGAAGCATGATATTTCGTGAGTTGAAAATTTCAGTAAGTGATCAACAACTTGAGACAGATCAAAGTGACAAGAAGAAGGATGCAATTGAGATTCCCCAAACTCTAGAAAGGGAAGAGCTGCATGGTGTACCTGAGACTGAGGAGAGCTCAAGGAGCTCTAAAATTTTTGATGATGAAGAACCACAACCTTAGCCAATAAGAAGGTCTACACGAAAAAAAAGGCAACCTGAAAGGTATATTTTCTCTATGTTAAATTTGAACTATGCCTATGCCTTAATTACTAGCACTGATGAGCCTAGGATTGTAAAAGAAGCAATCAACATGACTGATTTGAATTCTTGGCTAGAAGCCATGAATGAAGAGATGGATTCATTGAAAAAGAATGAAACCTAGGATTTGGTGCCATTGCCAAAAAGGCGAAAGACTGTTGGCTGTAAATGGATATTCAAAAAGAAGACAGGCCTTGATGGTAGTGTTGAGAAGTATAAGGCATGACTAGTTGCAAAGGGATTTTCCCAAATTGAGGGAATTGATTATGGAGAGATTTTTTCCTCTATAGCAAAGCTAACATCTATCAGATTTATGTTGTCATTGGCAGCTGTGTATGATTTTGAAATTTAACAGATGGATGTGAAGACAGTGTTTCTCCATGGTGAGATGGAAGAAGAAATCTATATGTCCTAGCTTGAGCATTTCGTTGTGAAAGGTAAACCAAATCTGGTCTATAAGTTAAATAAATCTCTATATGGTTTGAAACAATCTCCTAGAATGTGGTACCAAAAATTTGACACATTTGTGTTGTCTATGGGATTTGTAAGATCAAAATCTAATCATTGTGTTTATCATAAGTCTGAAAATTATCGTGTGCTTGTTATTACACTGTACGTGGATGATATGTTATTCATAGGAAATAGCAAGACTATGATTTCTTACCTTAAATCTCGGTTATCTGTAAAGTTCAAAATGAAAGATCTTGGTGCAGTAAGGTACATTCTTGGAATGGAGATAACTAGGGACAAAACAAGTAAAAAACTTTGGGTTAGCCAAAGTAAGTATGTGAATACAATTCTAGATAGGTTTGGTATGTTTGTCTGCAAGCAGCTAGTTGTTCCAGTCATGTAGGGAATGAAGTTATCTTTTGAAGACTGTCCAAAGTCTGCTACTAAGATGGAGGACATGGCTAGTGTTCCATATTCAAGTGTTGTTGGTAGTTTGATGTATGCCATGGTTTGTATAAGACCAGACATTGCCCAAGTAGTAGGATGTTGTGAAGATAGTGTTCAGGTATTTGAAGGGGACTTTAAATTATGCTTTGTGTTACCATGGCAGTTTGGTTGTATCACAGAGAACACTCAGCATTCAAGGATATGTTGATTCTGATTGGGAAGGGGACATTGACAGTAAGCGATCCACCAGTGGATTCACATTCATGCTTAATGGTGGAGCAATCAGTTGGATGAGCAAGAAACATGCTAAGGTTGCTTTATCCATGACAGAGGCAGAGTATAGGGCTGCAACTCACGCCTACAAGGAAGCTTTCTAGATGAGGCATTTGTGTTCAGACATTGGTTTTAATGCAAGGAAGATCACTATTTACTGTGATAGTCAGAGTGCCATTTGTTTGGAAAAGAACCCGAGCTTCCATGCCAGAACGAAGCACATTGATGTGCACTTTCACTTCATGAGGGACATGGTGGAAGATGAAAGAGTCTATCTTGAAAAGGTCGAAACCTTGAAGAATGTTGTAGATGCTTTGACAAAGGCTGTGAGCACAGACAAGTTCAAATGGTGGGAAAAATTGATGGGCCTTAGGGCCTATGACAGACAGTGATTTTTTGAAGTTTTGAGGAAGCTGGAAGTCTTCGCTAAGTGGGAGCTTGTTGAGAAATTGTGTCTCAACTTCTAGTTTTGAGCCTTAGTCATTTTGGACTTGGCAAAAAATGTTTCATTTCTGTCCTTACCACTTTACTACGGCTATGCCTTCATTCCTTGGCAGTTACTACCTTACCACGTGCGGTGAGTTTTCTCACCTCAGTGGTTGCAGTGAGACCACCTGCGATCACCCTGGCAGTTACCGCCATATTGCGGGCGGTGGGGCCACTCACTGCGGTGACCGCGGTGAGACCGCTTGCTGTTTGTCTGGTGGTTACCTCCCTACCACAGGATGGCTTGAGAACCCCCACAGTATCGCGGTTTGACTGCTAGCGGTTAGCTCGGCGATTACCACCACACCGCGGGTCATCTCCAACTAGGCAATGGTAGCACGGTGCAGACAAGGATAGACAGGGCTCGGTGAAGTCAACGGTGAGCTCGAATGGTCATGTCGGCACATCGTGGACGGGTCGGTTCGACTCGACGGTAACGTGGGATATCTTTGGTAGAGCTTGGTGGAGTCAAAGGGTGAGCTCAGAAGAGCTCACCGCATTATCGCGGGTTCACTTGGTTGGTGTAGTAGTAGCATAGGCATTCAAGGTAGGGCTTATAGGCACATACCGCCATACTACGACGGGTGAAGACAAACTCGATGGTAGTTTAGGGAAGCATGGGTGAGCTCAGCAGGGCTCACCGCATTACCGCGGATGGGTAGAGTTAGCTCAGCGGTGGAGTGGTAGAGTCTTAGAGAGCTCAAATGAGCTCAGACCTGGTTTTTCCCAAGTTGGACTTGGAGTCAAAATGCGATCAATAAATAGTTGGTGGACGTGTGGCAGGTTGACAGCATGTTGATTGGCCAAAATCCAAAATGGTAAAAGCAATAATTGCAGGTTGATTTCAGATGGCGAACAAGACCTGATTTGGGTGGTGGCATTAATGCCTGGGTGGCTCGATGCAGGGAGATCAACATGGGAAGATTGGTTGCGTGATTTGGATGAGATATTCATTAACCGAATGGTCGGTGATGGTTGATGACATTGAATGCAATGTATGACTTAGTAAGTCGAGTACAATATTGCATATGTCAAGAATTTGAACTATATGTTAGAGATAACATTGTAACAGTGAGACAAAACTTGAAGAGTTGTTGTGAGCTGATCAGAGAAGACTGAACATTGTATGTAATTGCTTTTATTACTATAATACAAGTGTCTTGACTTTGTGTGGTGGGTTTTTTACCTGGAAAGGTTTTCCCACATATACCTTGTGTCAATCTGTGAATGCTTTATTGTCGTTATCTCTTTTATGTTGGTTGTATTTATCTCAGTAGTTTTTGAAGCTATTAGAACTATTTTTTGCTTCTCTCCCCTATTGTATTAGTGTCAAGGGAATGTATTCCGCACTGTTGGGTCATTAGATCCATTCCATTTTTCCCTTCATAGTTGACCCAATTGTAATGTGTACAATACCTTGCTTATATAGGCAAGGATGAGGCAATCCACCTATGAGGTGAATTGACAACTATCCCATAAGGTGGCACAAAGAAGTAGACAAGTGTTCTATAGGTGGAACACTTGGAGTGTGCAAACCAACAACCTCCATGACCAATTCATCAACCTTGTGTGCCAAGTGTTGAATGATTTACCTCCATGACCAAGTCATCAACCTTGTGTGCCAAGTGTTGAGTGACCTTTGAGGTGAGATGGAAATGCTTCCAACCTCAAAGAGGTAGCTCATAAGGTTTCCCAAATAACTTGGTAACCTCTAGAGGTCTCAATGGTCGCACATTCAGTTAGACAAGAAGTTGTCTAACCTCATATTGACCTAAGTGAGCTTAAGTATAGTGTAAATAGTAATTTCACACTAACGACCCCCCTTAAGTGACACTTAGGGAGTAAGCTAAACACTAAAGATATGAGTCCCGACAACAAGGCCTGATAAGGAACTCATTTACAATATAGTCTCTTACAAATGATGGAGAAAGATAGAAAACCCAATGGGAAAAACTTTTCTCCAAGAAAAAGACCATTTCATATTTTCCTCTTTTTGTGATTTTGTTGCTCCTTGTATTTATTTATCCTCAACTGCATTTGGCTCCTCTTGATTTGGCTCTATTCTTAGTTGTGATTTTCAACTTTTGTAGAAAATTGAAAGAAATTTGGAGTGGATTTCTATATTTTTTATTTTCCCCCTTTGTTTGGAACTTTATTTTAGTGCATATATTTGCATAAAAGAATGATGGTGAAAAATGGCACTTTATATATTAGTGCGGAATCATCATCATTGAATAGAGTTTGATTCACCCTATTGCAAACTTACATCTTGAAAATTTGCATTTACAAAGTTGAGATAATCAAATATTTTAAGAAGTTAGAGAGAGGAAAATAGAAAATAAAACACCCTCATGGGTTGGAAAGAACTAGTAGCTGAAAACCTCATATGACCCCCCTCCTTTGCCAAATTCATGGCAAAAGAAATTGACTTCCTCTTTTACAAATTTTCAAATAAGGCAAAACAATAACCTCTCATTCTGATGACACCCCTCCCCCATATGCCAAATTCATTGCAAAAGGAATTGACTTCCTCTTTTGCAATTTTTTAACTAAGACAAAAATATCCCCTCTTTTGAGAGGTTGTTCGCTCTATGAAACACGTCTAAAACGGGTGAAATTTGCTTCTTTGATAGAGGAAACTAGTAGCTTGGGGATTAAACTGTTGCCTTAAGGTTGCTTACAAATATCACGCGACCTGAGGAAGATTTTCACATGCTACAAATCTAACATGAATTATGTAGAAATAAATCTAAGGGTGTAATGGTGTCGCCCCAATAGAGATTCCACCGCAAGTATAATCTCCTCAATGCCTCGTTGATTGGTTGCACCACAAAAAAGTAGAGTCCAAGAAATCTTATGAAGGAAATCAACCTGGGGTGGGGTTGATTTTTAAACTAAATACTATGAAATTGTTCAAATATAGGCTTGCAACTATCTCCTTATTGCTTTGATGCCATATTAGATTTAGGAAGATCTAGGAGATAGGAAACAAACACAATGAACAATGCAAATGATTGTATTTAGTTGACCCAATTGTAATGTGTACAATACCTTGCTTATATAGGCAAGGATGAGGCAATCCACCTATGAGGTGAATTGAAAAGTGTCCCATAAGGTGGCATAAAGAAGTAGACAAGTGTCCTATAGGTGGAACACTTGGAGTGTGCAAACCAACAACCTCCATGACCAATTCATCAACCTTGTGTGCCAAGTGTTGAGTGAATTTTGAGGTGAGATGGAAATGCTTCCAACCTTAAAGAGGAATCTCATAAGGTTTACCAAATAACTTGGTAACCTCTAGAGGTCTCAATGGTTGCACATTCAGTTAGACAAGAAGTTGTCTAACCTCATATTGACCTAAGTGAGCTTACGTATAGTGTAAATAGTAATTTCACACTAACACAAAATATAGGCGAAATTGCAAGGGTATGCAATTTACTACACTATATGACCTTTGAATGCTTCCCTTTATGGTTAGTACTCAAAAAGATTGCATACCCACATAAATAGTTCACATCAAATATAGCATTAAAAAATCAGTTAGATATATTATATTTTGACCCCATTTGAAAGTGGTGTATGTAAGTAGTTTGATGAATGAATTGTGTTTCTAGCACACAAGTGTTTGGATATGGGGTTAGGGTGTATTCAAGAAGTATTATATCAACTTAAGTAATAATATGGGATTAATCATTAAAGAAAATCTTTCAATTAAAGGTAAAATATCTAGGATAAATATCAAAATAAAATGTACTATTTATATACTTGGAAGAAGTCCAAACGGATTGATTAACTTTCTAAGGCTTTAAGCCAAATTTGGAGGTGGATTTTCAGACATTATTTCCATATATTATATTATTGAGGATAAAAACCATAGTGCACTCCCAATAAGAGAGTGTAGTCTTTAGATATTAACTCAAGTCTTGGATGGTCCAATATGCAAAATCGTAAGACTTCACACAAATCTCTTTCTTAGATTAAGCAATTCATTACAATTTAAGTCCAAAAAAGAGAGATGGTAGAGGGGGCAAGGGTGATACAAAGATGAATTCTATGACATGCAATAAGTCTTGCATTCAAAGATTGATCAACTTCCTTTGAACACATATCACAATCTTATAACTCATCATAACATTTTGTATTAATTTTCTTTTAACTACCTCTTTTCAACATTGAGTTCTTCGGTAAAAAAAATTGCACCTAATCATATTTGACATGGTTATATAAAGTGAAAAGAAAAAAAAAGTCCCTATAATTACTAACCAACCACCTCTAACACTTAGCTATTGATCTCTATGAAAAAACTAAAAACTAGAATGATTAACACAATGCATTTGCTACTTCATTATACCTTGTGTTCCTATACGCAACATTGACATTGTAATTCTCTTGACAATTATTTTCACATGACACCACAAGACCAGGTTTCCCTTACAAATTTATGCCCCTCACCGACTACGCTACCAATACATCCAATCTCTCTTACCAGGCTTTGTCGATGTAATTAAAACACTTGGTCGTCTACATATTCTCTTCATACCACTCCTTGAAGGCTCTGCATTTCACTACGTGACTGCACCAATTAGAAAACACTATGTCTCCATAATTAACAGTTGCACTTTCGATGCGAAGACTAAATAGAGGTCCATACATAATTACATCAGGGCAGCAGGAGCCCTAGAACTCGAATACGCAGCAAAAGAATCGGGGGCGAATTAAGGGCAATAGAATTCCAGACTGTACAGAATCGTAGATCATTTTTGGGGGCAGAGGTCATATCCAAGTCCATGGAAGTGTTCCAGACTTGTGGATTCGATCCTCCTGAATCCAAACTGTTCTGATTGTGAGGCCCAAAATATGGGCAGAGAGTGAAAGAAAACATGGAAACAGAGAGAATTCAGAATTTGAGCTCTGAGATTACAGACTCAGAGATTTAACTTATACATAAATACATGGTAATTCTTCGAATATTGCACAGTGCTTTTAGCTTAAGCATTTATCATGGGCAGGTGAAGGAAGACAACGTGGATGGCATCATGGGACGGTTGAAGAGACGTGAGGTGGGTTAGTCGGTAGGTCTGTGCCGGCAGACTAATAATTAATTTACACATTCCAACAGAGAGCATACTTTTCTAAATTAAAGGACAAATGCAATATAAAATTTTATTTTAAAATTAAACAGTATTTATCAGATTTGTCTGATCATGCTTTAAGACTTGCCATTTAAAAATATACATACATTCAGTAATTAATCTAAAATAATTTATACATTTGATTGGATTATCCTACATTGCACCCAGGGAACCACATGCAGCGAATTTCTTGTAGATCTGACGTCGAAATTACAAATCACGGGCGACTTACGGTGTTCAGTCTGGAGATGGAATACAAGGCCAAGGAATTCAGAGGACATTAATGTCAGAAACAAGACACAAAAGACAAACTACTTACCAGTCGAGAGTTTTTCTATCTAACACGATTTGCTGACTTTTACATCATCGATTGCGCAAGGGTCAGAAATGTCCTCGAAGTTTCTTTGTCCTGTACTTCTAAGATTCTGTCATTTCCAATACGTCTCTGAACCTCCCGTCCCCACACCTGTAGGGTTATAATGCTTCCAAATTAATGTTTTGTCGTAGGCGACGGATTATTCATCGGTAGTATTTGGAAGACCGGTGTGCACGTTGAACATAATATCTGAGCAGAGGGGGTGAACGCCTTTCAACATACGAGCCAAGCATTTGTAGTTGTCTCTTGCGAGCGGAGGAAAGCAGAAATGTCGGAGAAGAGTGAGGCTGACCTACTGGACGATTACGGCGGTATAATCAAGCTTTACAGTGACGGATCAATTGTTCGAGCAGACGATTCATCTTTCCTCTTCGTCATTCCAGAGAATGATAGTTTTAATTATAAGCATGTGGAATACGAAGACGTCGTGATGGACGAGGAAATTGGATTGTGGGCCCGCCTCTACTTGCCGCCGGAAGCAACGAGCAAAGCGCCCGTAATAATGTATTACCATGGGGGCGGGTTTTGCATCTTTAGGCCCGCAACGCCCCTCGTGCATCGCGCGTGCCAGATGTGGGCGGCCACACTGGGCGTCCTCATCGTTTCAGTGAATTACAGGATGGCTCCCGAGCACCGCCTTCCTGCCGCCTACCAGGATTCCATTGCAGCGCTGCAGTGGCTGCAACTGGAGACGTTGCCGGCGGAATCAGCGGAGCCGTGGTTGCGCTCCCACGCCGACTTTTCTACAGCTTTTTCTCGCGGGCGACAGTGCAGTAGGGGACATTGCACACTATGTAAGTGTATGGGCGGCCGGCGTAAAGGTGGAGATCGAAATCAAGGGACTGATTTTACTATATCCGTACTTCGGGGGCGAGAAGCGCACGTCGTCGGAGACACAGACCTCGCCAGCGTTCAGTTTGAAGAAGTCGGACGTCCTGTGGAGACTTGCGTTGCCCGTGGGAAGCAACAGAGATCACCCCTTCTCCAATCCTTTCTTCCTGAGGGAAGGCGATGTTGAAGGGGCAGCTGCCTCTGCTCTAAGTGCTCTTGACCTTCCGCCCATGCTTTTTGTGATTGCAGGGCACGATATACTGAGAGATTGGCAGTTGGACTACTGTGAGCTTCTTAAGAAATGTGGGAAACAAATTCTTGTGCATGTGTCTGACGAGGAAGACCACGGCTTCCTTTACTTGAAAATGGAGGAGAGAAGCTCAGTTGAAGCCCTCCGTAGCATCTCTGATTTCATCAAATGAAAACAAGCCTCTAATTAAAGTTTCTTACCACTTCATTTTCCATCAAATGTTTTATCACCGTTTAATTTCCCAGCGGTTTTGCTATTTTATTAGGCGCGATCCTCGTTTGTACTTGGATTTCATATAACGGTTAATTTTATTTTAAGATTTCAATTACAAGGTGCGTGATCCGCCTCCTTCGTCGTATACGTGTTCTTATTGAAAACTCCTTTTACAATTTCGACTTAAATGTACTCTGACGATTCAGTACGAAATCCACTATTCAATCCACAGTTACACTAGTATTCAACATGAATTATAGGTAGTTAGTAACTTTTTTAATGATTTTTCATTGGTAGAATCAACTATAAGAGGTATATTTTTTAAGATTATTTTCTTTAAGTGTTTGTGTTTTCTTTTTAAATTCTTTAATCAAGATAAGGAAAGAGAACATTTGAATTTTGTCTATGCAAATAAAGATCTACTCCTTTACGAATGTAAGTATTTTATTGATACATCTTTTAATTATTTTAAAATAAATAAATAGTCTATATTAGATAATAGGTCTTATTTTTTAAAAATGATGGTTGTCAATTTATATATATATAAATAAAGGTTAGGAGTAATTTTTGAGAGAATGTGTATGTTAGTAAATTAAAGAGAAAAGTTGTCATTGAAAATTTATATAGGTAATCATATTATGTACATTATTAATTATTTATATGAGTTAGGAGTGAGTTATGAAGAAAAATGACGATTTGAATGTGTCTATGAAGGATTGTGAAGTATATTATTGTGAAAGAGAATATTGAGTAAGCTCCAAAGGATTGTCAATTGAAGTGTCAACAACATAGTAGGCAATATTGCACAATTTTCTTTGTCTTTGTAGGAAATGAAAATTGTCTTGTATGGTATTGCAAAGGCTTTATGGTGTAGGACAAGATCATAGAAGGTTATATAATATTTTTTTAGTATCATTAGCACCTTCTAGTAAGAGGTATGTTATTTTTATATTTCCATTGCATCTTTGATTTCATTAACGAAAGTAGTTCCTTCATAGGCCACTAGTAAAATTTTCTACCACATCATCTTTTATTAAATATATTATTTTATTTTATCACCATTTATTTTTCGAGAGGTTTGTCTATATTATTTTTCTTTGTCATTGATAAGCTAAGGCTCGATCCTCATTTCTACTTGGATTTCATATAAAGGTTAAGATTTTTTTAAGAATTTAGTTACATGTTGTGTGATCTACCACCTCCATTGTATACTCGTTTTTACAAAAAAAGATTTTTTTTTTTAAATTCTTATTTAATGTACTCTTATGATTCATAGTGAAATCAAATAATCAATCCACAATCATACTATTATTTAGTATGAATTGGAGTTGGGAAATTTTAACATGATTCTTTCAATAATAAAATTTATTTTAAGAGGTGTAATTTCTTGAAAGTTTGTGTTTTTTAAAATTTAATCAAGATAAGAAGAGAGAATATTAAAATTTTATCTATGCAAATATTTAAATATCTATTTTTTAAGAATGTAAGTATTACCTAAAGGAAAAGAAAAATTAGAGTTGGTTGTGTTGCATTTTGTTAATGTTTGTGTCTTTTTGTTGTCCTTGAATCTTCATATGTCATTTTACATTATAGGCACAAGAAACTCTCCATTCTTTTGCATTAATTGTCCTTTTTTAGCTTTTCTTTTATATGGATTCAAACAAATTCATGCAAGTGTTGATAGTTTGGTGGCTCTGAATAATGGATCCTTGAAGAAAATAGCTCCAAAAAATAAAATTAGAAGGTATTTCATGAGGTATGCATTCTGAATCCCCACCTGGTACGATTTTCCCCATCCTTGAAATTGATAGTGCTTGC
This sequence comes from Sequoiadendron giganteum, assembly GCA_007115665.2. Taxonomy (NCBI): domain Eukaryota; kingdom Viridiplantae; phylum Streptophyta; class Pinopsida; order Cupressales; family Cupressaceae; genus Sequoiadendron; species Sequoiadendron giganteum. The sequence goes on along the minus strand of CM021101.1, from coordinate 830,949,030 downwards.
AAATGATTAGGGAATTTCAATTTAATAAGATATTTTATGGGAATAACTCCCCTTCAAATAATTCTTAATAAATAGGTCAACAAGCACCAAGTTTCACATGGTGTCTAGCTTGATCTTGTTGAGAACATCATTAAGGATTTATTTCTTTTTTATTTTGTTGACACCGTCCATGCTAATGTTATCTTTAAACATGACCACTGGTATGTTTTATTGAATGAACAAGACAACTGAGAGGGGGGTGAATCGGTTGTATCTTATCAAAACATAGAAAACCTCATTAATATGTAGATCCACAAACATTCATTAAACAATTAATCTACTATAATATTTCAACATGAAATGTAAATAAAAAAAATTGAAACAACAACACCATACATAAGAGAACACTAGATTTATGTGGAAAATCCAATAAGGGAAAAACCACAATGATGATTAGCTCACAATATAAGTAATAAAAAAATTAGTACAAAGGCTCATTGCTAGAATAAGAGACACTATCCAAAAAGTCTCACAATTGAGGCTCACTATCGAAGTACAAAAAGAAGATAGAGAAAAAATGTTACATAAAGAACATAATCTCAATGCAACAAAGGCTCCACCACAATATCTCTAACACCTTTGTAGCCCATTTTGAATGACTATAGACACCTTTTTCTCATTGCATCTAGTGATCCAACACTTGAAAGTTTGTACTTATCAGCTCAATTTCACATTGCTCACATCATACACTTCACACATAAATATACCTCAACCTCCTTTAACAATTCAACTCATGCTTATACCGTCCTCAACCTTGAAACCCTTTCCAAGGTAAATAATGCACCTCACACATGTAAATTCAAATTAGGTTGGTTCCAAAACATTCCCATGGTGGATAGGAATGAAGGAGAACCACACAAATCCTTAGCTAGGACCCAAATATGTCCTAAAACACCTAAAAATTCTTCCACAATATTTCAAGATGCTTTGCATGTAGTGTAAACGTTAGAATTGGCTATACCTGCCAAGATCTTGAGACCAAATGGAAAGCACAAAGAAGAGAATAGAATGTGACAAGAATGAATTGTATTCTTATCAATTGATATGATTGTGATATGAGATGATTTTATTTACAATGAGAGACCCCTTGGTTGTATAGCCAAAGTGAGTACATAGGAGCGCATAATCTTATGACATGAGATAACTATGAAAAACTATCACTCCACCTAAAGTGGAAAAGTGATAATGTGATAAACATCACAAATGGTGGATCACCCACAAAAGGTGGAGAGGTAATCAGATGATATGTCCATGAAAGGTGGAGGTGATAAAGTAATAACATGATAAGTCCACCAAAGGTGGAAAAGCTCCAACTACCTCCTATGTGGTCCCTAAGTAAACTTAACTAAGGTGTAATCATGACCTAGGATAGCGTACAACATATTTAATTACACCAATAGTAAATACTAGGTTAGTCATTACCCGTGCAAACACCATTAAAATTTTAATTACACACTTCCTTTGATCAATCCATAAAACTTTCTAGCAACAAACTTCATGTGAAAATGATCCAAAAACATCTTTAAATCCATCAAAATCTTTCACAAAAAAAATCACTTGAATAATGTACACACCTAGTACACTCAAACAACTTTGCCAAACAGTGTAACTCAAAAGAATATCTTTTGAAACAAAAAACCATGAATCCTCTTGACACAAGAAATAGATCAACACCAACAAATCTCACTCAAAATAACAAGTCCCAAAACATAATTGGGGATGAATGTGGATAAAATACATTTCTCCTAGACACCTCTATAATGCATAGTTCACACACTAGTCAACATAAATTCTTCTATACAAAAATCCATTACCAAAAATTCTAAATATAGCATCTTTGAACACTTGTAACCAACATATATGAACCACACAAGTAAATATTCACCCTAGAAGAAAGGAAGAGCAAAACCAAAAAACACCTTTGAAACAATTTCTCTCAACCACTACACAATTGAAACCAATGACAACACAAGCATGTTGACATAAATGACAACAACTTCATAATTGCAATATGTTTGTGTGCCATTTTTGGTCTTTCAACTCTAGATGTGAGACATCATCATCTCAAATTTAAATAATTTGTGTACCAGTCTAGCTTGATTTTTGGGTCTATATCTTCCATGTTGAATTTTGTGCATGCCATTGCCACCTCCTTGGGGAAGGTTATCTATGTTGATCCTGATAGGTTTTACCAAGATCATCCATAAAAGTGCATTTGCATTTAGATTGATCTATCCAAAAATTTGAAAGAATTTTTGACATTTTAAATTGGTAATATCTATCACACCCACTAGATGATTACCTTAATCTACCTAGCATTCATTCTGGATGTCAATCTAGAGTCAAGCATAAAATTAAGTATTTCCCTTTTCTAGCCTCCTGGGTCAAATTATTTCCCTTGTTGACTAAGATTCTTTGATCTGTAGAGGTTCCTACCTCAAAATATAAGAAAAACAAACTACTGTATATCACTATAAGGGAAAAAATTATAATGCTTGTGAGTCACAAGTTAAAAATAACCTACTTATGGTCCTCTTTCATTGCTAAGGTGTATTCAAATCAAGGCATACAACTATAAATTGTGGAAAATAAGAAAGAATCAAATTAGAAACAATCACAAACTATTAGATTATATAGTAACATAAAATGTAGTCTTTTTCCCTTACTTGGTTTGATAATTGACATTAAAACTAAATTAATCGTGTCTTGGAATAATGTTGTAATGTGTTCTACACATTCACATCATTCTAGGCCCTTTATTTGACTAAAATCCTTTGATTAATCCTTTGAAAAGGTGTTGTGAAGTGTTGTAACACACTTTCACACTTTTCTAAGATTTATTTACTAAATTAATCTTAGTGGGCCCCTTAATAAAATGTATTCAAATTGGTACATTATTTAAGTGAACATGTAAAGTTTTAATAAGAATTTTCACATTTATCTAGGGTGATCTTAATTAATTGTGGTTAATTGGAGTAATTAACCCCCTTTAATTCAAATTTAAGCCTTATTTATGACACCTCTCGAAGATCTATCCCAACACCCATAACTTAAATAATATACATCTATTTGGGAAAAAATTAGGTCATGGAGAATGGTGCCAAGACCCATTTTCCCTATGTGGTGAATGAGTCCTCACTTAATAGGACACCCCCTTTTCTGAGTTGATTTGAAATGGTTTTTGATGCTCTTTCCATCCCTTAGGGTTATGTCTTGGAAAACTAAGCTAGCACCCATTCGCCCCAAGTGGCGAATGGGTCCTCCCTTAATGAGGACCCCCTTTTTAAATTTAATTCTAGCAAGAATTTAATAAAGTTTACTTCTAGATTTGGTGTTGGCCTTAATTTTTTGAATTTTAGGGCTAATCTCCTAATTTAGTATTGTAATGTAGAAAAATGTATCCTTGAACATTTTCACTCTCATTTGGGCCTTTCTTATGGATTTTGAATTGATTTTTCCTAGATTTAATGTTGTATGTGGCCAACACATTCACATTAGGCCTTGAATGCTAGTAAATCAATGAAAACCTAATAATGTCTTACAAAGGTATTGTGAAGTGTTGTAACACACTTTCAAACTTTTCTAGGACCCATTCATTACAATTCACTCAAATAACCTCTTTTTATCACTTACCAAACATTATTTCAAAGTGTTGTAAGGAGTTGTAATAAACTCTCACAATTTTCTAGGCTTGTCATCAATAACCTGACCCTTTCTTATGTTTAAATGGCCCCTTAACGCACTTACAAGTCATACTTGTGCATGTTTCAGAGAATAATCTCGTTAAACAACATTAAATGCACTTTAATTTCTAACACCTAGTAAAATTGCCCTGGTGGGACCAAGTCACCACTTGGGGTGACTTAGTCCCATCTGGCTTAAAAATTGAACCACCAAAAACATATACAAACAAGGGAAAGAGGATTCCCCAAATGGGCTCGTAGGTTTTTCCACCTAGGAGCTCTTGATTGAGAAATGGCTCTCTTTCCACTTTGGTGATATGCTCTTTGGGTAGGTTCATTCAAAGGGTAGGGGTTTGAGTAGGGTAGTTTTGTGTGTGTGAAGTATTGTTAAGTTCTGAAATATAATGAAACTAACTAACTATGAAATGTGAGGTAATGTAAATCTACACTACACTACATGTAAACTAAATGACCTAAATATGTACAATTTGTAATGGAACTTGAAATAATAGAAGAGTGTGCACTTGGGTATTGAAAGTTTCAGATGAGGAGTCCCAAAATGTTTTGGAATCTATCAAAAATATTCATAGGGACACTTACACAATCTTATTTTGAAGTCAGAAATAAAGGTTTGAGATAGGTGTTTGATAAAATGATATGAACAAGGAATGGGAGATGGTCCTATTGATTTGTGAATATTTATTTGAACATGTTTGAAGCACTCACAAAGGACAATAGGCCTTGGAACTTGGTGTTGATTGTTTATGTGGTCTAGATGGGCATAGTTACTAATTAGGATAGTCCATTTTGAGAGTTTTGCTATTTGCGTTGTTTATATTGGTGAAAGTGTTTGAGTTAGTCAATTTGGTGTTGATTATGGTGGTTGAGGAATCACCAAGAAGTTCTATGACTTAATATCAGTTTTGATGTTATATAACATGAGTTTTGTAAAGGAAAGGTGAGTCCTAGTTGCAAGGACAAGTACAAATTTGGTTGAGTTGAGATTTTTTGAGTTGGTTGTGCTCCTACATTGTCATCACCCACTAATGTGATATTAATTGATATCATCTATGGAGAGAATGTGCTAACTAAGGAATTCTTACTTGTGCATGAGCTCTATCAAGAAAAATAGGATAAACCGAAAGCATGGATAAAGACACATAATGGTTTTGCTTTCCCTACAATAGGATCGATCACCTTACCTTTACAAATAGGACCAAAAACACTAGATGTCTAATTCTCCATCATTTTAGTGTCACATCAATTTAATGTGAAGCTTGGTCACCCATGGCTATTCTCCATGGAAGCCATCCCATCAGTCATACATAAATGCTTAAAGTTTCCCTTTGACAACATGGAATCTTTATCATGCACGATAGTGGCTTTAATCCTTTACATTCTTGACGGAAAGTTTAATTCATCTTTTTTTTTTTGAGCCTATGACACCTATTAAACCTCATGAAGAATTATTTTTCAAATCCTAGCAAAATTTCAAGGAAAAAAGCATATCAAAACTATCCCTTAAAAACATACCTCAATCTATGACTAAACCTACAATCCTTGGAAAAATCATGATTGAACCTAAAGACATTCCAAAAAACCAAGACTAACCTAAGAGAGATCCCTTGCCTACCTCTTACAAAATACCGAGAGATACCAAAAAAAATACCGCCCTACCTCCTAAGATAAAACAAGTTTACAAAGCTAAAGAGAAATTGGTTGAAAAACCTCCCATGGTTCCTTTCGTTCTTCCACTTAGGGAAGAAAAGAAACCTATGGTTGATAGACCCTCTCCTACACAAACACAACTTGAAAATAAAACTAAAAGAAATAGAAATGATAGATAACATATGTATAGATGTCTTGCTCTTGCTCAAAAGATTAAAAAAGAAACAAACAAAGAAAATCAAAATCCAAACTTGAATGAAGCAATGCACAGTGAGTCTCCCTCGCCACAACAAAAAGATCCTATGTTTTAACCGTAACAGGAATAAAAACATTCTTTGGAAATTATCATTTGACCTTATGTTGTGATTAATTTAGATAAAAATGATGAGATAACTAAAATAGATGAAGAGGTGTGTGATGAATTGAACACATTATTTTCCTCTTCTATGAGCTTAAATTATAATTCTCCTAAGAAGGGTGTTGAACTTGGTAATGACCCTAGTTCGACACTTATTGTTGTCCCTTTGGCTAGTTATCTGCCTTTTATATATGATGAAAATGATTGGGATGCAAAAGACCTACTCATAGGTTGAATCACATGTGCCTTACTAGTCTTTTGCATTATTTTCTATTTTTCTTTTATGTGATTACATGTGCATAATGTGATCCCTCGTGTTGTTCTATTTGATTTCTCTCTCTCTCTCTCTCTCTCTCTCTCTCTCTCTGACATTCCTCTATTTGTACCTATATTCTTCTCTATGTCATAAATATTTTACCTTTTCCTTTGTCTTCTATTTTCCTTTTGGGGATGATGCAAGGCATCGAGACATTCATGTCTCTTCCATGTTCACCCAAAATCGTTTTCTTTACCTTTTTCATTTGTATTGTGTTTTCCTTTTGGGGATGACACAAGGCGTCAAGACATTCATGTCTCTTCCATGTTGACCCAAAATATTTTCCTTTATTCTTTTCATTTGTCTTGTGTTTTCCTTTTGAGGATGATGCAAGGTGTCAATACATTCGTGTGTCTCCTCCATGTTAACCTAAAAGGTTTTTTTTTCACTCACTTTGTGTCATTCTCCTTGTTCTATGAGTATTTAGGGAGTGACATGACAATTCTGAGCTCTCTTAAAATATTGTAGCAAGAATAGACTAACCCCAAATCCATAGATCCTTCATGTTTTTTTGAATTTTTTGGGGGCAACCCCTCTTTTCCTTTTTCATGATGTAGCTTTATTTGGAAAACTATGACTTGGCATAGGACTTTCCAAGTTAGCTCTCATATCTTCTTTATTGTTAGAATTTATCATTTTCTACTTTAAAGTAATTTCTCACAACATGGTGTTTAGAAATTTCTTTAAAGTGGGGGCATACATTGACATTATTCTTTTGCATTTCATGTTTCATTATGTAGTCTTCTTAATTTATGTGATGTGTCTCACTTTGTGGTGACATTGGGTGTGATGTCCTTCAAGAGCGTGATCTCTCTTAGTATATTATATTCATCTTAGTGGCTTGATGTGACACATTGCATCCCCTAAGTCGTGAATCATTTATTCTTAGATTGGTCCTCTCTTGGAGACATTAGACACAATGTTCCCTAAGATAATACCTTACATGAACTAAGAAAATTCCTTTAAACATTCCCTATGTTGCATTTACAATTCCAGTTATATTGCCACCTTGCATAACACACTTTGCATTCCTATGTAGCCATCTTGTTTGTTCATGAGTTCCAAGGATACAAAGCTTTTCTTTCCTCATGAGGCTTGAAGTTCATTGTTTTTTGTTGATTTATCAAAGTTATTAGGAGGAATAAGTTTGGTCTGGTTGTATGAGAAGCCAAACTTAGGCATGACTTTTAAATAGCCACTTGCTTGTGTGTGTGAGCGCATACTGACCGCGAGCGTATGTGTTTCATCTTTTGGATACTCATGCAGCAGATAGCCTAAAGTTTTGTTTCCTCAGAGTGAGCATGCATTTTACAGACAAACAACCTAGATCTAATCTAGATCGCAATAGAAAAATGGTCGAAGCTTGATCCACCCCCTTTTTTTTGTTTTTCATTTTTTCTTTGGCAATGTATGCTTGTGCCTGGTTGTTTCTCATTATATCATTTTCATGTGTGTTCCTTTGTGGTTATGTTGATTTTTCATTTGATCTTGATCCTAGGGACTTGATCATCCCTCTTGATCATTGCCATCATGTCTAACTAGCATTGGTACATTTGAACCCCTCTTGATGCAAGTTTGTCTAATTTAGTGTGAGTTTGAAGCAAGTTCATCCTCTCACTAAAGTTGGGGCTAGATGTAATGATCGAAAATGTACTCCCTAATATGTTACCTTGATCTAGTGTTGTAATGTGTTTAACACATTCACATTAGGTCTTGGGCCCTTGCAAGCTAAATGGACCTAGTCATGCCTTATTTAGGGTGCTGTAAAGTGTTGTACCATAATTTCACACTTATCTAGCATTTTTATTAATTAATGGGGCTTCTTTATGCCTTATATGGCCTTATTTTTCATCCACAAGCCTTAATTAATGCATCTTTCTAAGGATAATCCTAACATAAACCAGTATCCAATCATAATTCAAGTGTTTTTCGATTTTATGGACTAGATTTAGTGATCTAGGACTCATATACCACCTTGGGCATATGGGTCCCACCTAAGTTTTAGGACCCCAATATAGATTTCACATGAATCTAAGCTTTTCTTAAAAAATGCATCCCATAGCCTAGCCTAATGGGACTCATACACCACTTCTAGCATATGAATTCTGTGTGGTTTAAAATTAAATTTAAATCAAATTCTTGGTGGGATTTTATCTTCCTATATTTGATGTCAACTTGTAGTGTTGTAATTTCAGGAAATTTGGCATAAGCAAGTATAAATACAAGGTTATATCCCACATTTTTCACCTAAGAAGCAATCAAGTGATGCAATATAGAAAATTTGAGTTCACAAGAGAATTCAAGCATTTTCAAGAGAATACAAGAGTCTTCAAGAGATGTTTATCAAGTGTTTTGGAGCATTATTCAAATATCAAGCACCGTGTCAAAGCTATCATGCATCATGTTTATTTTTGAGATAATAATTATGATGTAGGGTTTTATGATTCAAGCTAGCATCCAATTCAAGATCCATATCATTCAAGCAAGAGTCAAGATCTGCATCCATTGGAGACACTTCATACATGTTTGCAACACTTTATTACTAGGGTTTGGTGAGTTGTGTTGACAAAACAAGGATAGACAACTGAGAGGGGGGGGTGAATCAGTTGTTACTAAAATCAAACTTATAAAACATTAATCAACCTTAAATCTTAGATCTAATAATTAACAGTGCAAGCATTAAATCAACAACACATCAGAGACACATGAACACCAAGATTTTATACATGAAAACCCTGTTAGGGGAAAAACCATGGTGGATGTTATTCCACAAGATTATACCTTGTTAGAAGTATAATGAATAATGAAAGAGGAATGCACTTACATTTAGGCGCATTGCCTAGAGCACACTGCTCAAAAGGAAGGATCATTTCCTTACATACAGTAATCAAATTAAATCCATTTGATGAAGTTGAACTAAGATATTAGCTTCTACAAAAGCCTGATTACAGTTCTGGTTAGGCGCACAAAAACTTCTACACACTCTTCCACACTTTGCTCAATCTCTTCCACACTCTGCTCTACCCTTGAATGATCTGAACTTTATCTGCACATGTACATCACTTGTACACACTGAGCACTACCTCTAAATGAGGAAAAAAATCTCATATATATATATATATATCCGCTACATGGATTTACATCCACTATTTAGTTGGCCACAAAATAAAGAATGAATTACAACTATCGGCCTCAATACATGAATAAATTTCAATGCGCACCAATATAAGTTGGTCACAACATAGTGAGGACCCAAAAAAATACCTTCAAACATGCCAAACAATAAAATATTAATCCTCATGGATCCGCAACACACTAACACCATCATGTTGGCCAAGAACATGAAAACTTGGTCACATCGGAAAAATCTTCAATCACAAACACTTCGATCAATGCGAATGTATAACAGGGATAGAGCACGATCTAGAATCATCCATGAATGTCATAGGTAAATTTCTAACACATGAAATTACCATAATTTCATCTACTTCATCCAAGAACACCATCTATAGAAACTGAATAACTATAGGCACACAAATCTTCATAACTTCCACAAATCTTGATGCGAACCTCTGAAACTTTGAGATAACATACTAGAAAGGTTTATCAAAAAAATATTTGGAGGGCACCTTCAGATTAGCAACTTAAAGCTCTTTTCACCATTATGACCTTCTTAGCTCCACTGGCTGCCTACATTATATTTTTTACAATTTTCTCGATCTCCTTAACATATGCAGCCTTTAGAAACACCAATGCTAATAGAGTTGAAATCAATGACAACCACATATCAGCAACATAACCACAACATCCAACAATCTCCCCCTTTGGCATTGATGGCAACACATTATGTGAAAAATAATACCATCAACCCAACTAACTCTTCTCCAACAATCTCCCCTCGAGATTGTGCACTCTTTCCCATTTCCTTCTACTTCTATTTTTTTCACATTTCTCTTCTCTCCCCCTTTGACATCAATGGAAAAGGTACACATGATCTAATCACAAATTTGAATCATCTAACTAATCCTCCTGAGTAGTAGCCACCAAAACATCAATTCAGAATAAGATATGGCTGTGAATTCATAGACTAATGCAAATACTTGCATCTTAGTTCTGATCAGGAGGGGAAATCAATCCTAACTTTCCTCTGAGGAATTCAAAAGTATCCTTAGGCAACAAATTGGTAAAGATATCTACAATTTTCTCCTTGGTAGGTGTGTACTCCAGTCTAACTTCTTTGTCACTTACTTTGTCTCTCAAGAAGTGATACTTGATGCATATATGCTTTGTCTTTGAATGCAACACTAGATTCTTAGAAATGTTAATGGAACTTGAATTGTCATAGAATATGGCAATGGGTTCTTCAAACTCAATTATAACATCTCCCAACATTTTCTTCATCCACAACACTTGGGTATAACTATTTGCATTAGCAATATATTCTGCCTCAATAGTAGATAGTGAAACTAAGTTCTACTTTTTTCTTAGCCAAGATACCAATTTCTTTCCTAAGAAGAATGCACCGCCACTGATACTCTTATTTTCATCTACATCAGTGAAAGCACTTAGGATAAGATCATCATCCTTAGGATACCAAAGACCAAGATCAACTGTCCCTTTCAGGTATTTGAAAATTCTTTTCACAACAGTCACATGAGACTCTTTAGGATCATCTTGAAATCTAGCAAACATGCATACATCATTCAATATATTTGGCCTGGTCCGAGTCAAATAGAGTAATCCACCAATCATTGACCTGTATCTTGTCTGATTTTCTTTAGGAGAATCATCATTCTGTGTAAGTTTGCATCCGGTTACCATAGGTGTACTAACTGGCTTTGAATCTTCCATGCCAAAAATTTTTAGTAACTCTTTCACATACTTAGACTGAGATACAAAAATTCCATCATCTAACTGAGTGATTTGCAATCCTAAAAATAATTTCAGCTCTCCTATCATTGAAATTTCAAATTCACTTTTCATTTCATCAGAAAACTTCATACACAAATCATCATCACCTTCAAAAATAATATCATCAACAAAAAATTGAATGATCAATTCTTTATTCTGATCCAGCTTGAAATACAGATTGTTGTTAGTGGTACCTTTATTGAATCCAAGTTTCAACAAGTATTTATCCAATCTAGCATACCAAGCTCTAGGAGCTTGCTTAAGTCCATATAGAGCTTTCTTCATGTGTCGCCAAAAAGTGCATACCTTGGCACTTTTCACTCATTTTGACCTTTTTCACTAGATTTTGGCCTTGTTTACCTTGATTCAGCCTTGTAAGCTTGCATCTCAACACTAATCTAACAATGTTTTACTAAGGTGTTGTGAAGTTTTCTAACACATTCCCTCACTTTTTTAAGACCCTTTTGACATAATTCACCTAAATAATGCGTTCTTCCACCTTCCTAAGCCTTGAAACAAAGTGTTGTAAAGTGTTGTGTTGCATTTTCACACTTATCTATGCTTATCATCCCTAAACCAACCCTTCTCATATGCTATTTTTCCCTTTTATTACATCTTTAGTCCCAACCTAAGTCTGTTTCAGGAGGCAAATTTAATAGACTTCATTAAACATAAATCAATTCCCGACAATCATCAAAATTTTCCTAGGAGGACTAGGTCACCACTTTGGGTGACCTAGTCTCCCTAAGCATAAAATTCAGATTTTAAATAAGATAAAATGAGAATCTTGCCTCCTGAACCCTAGGGTCAGCCTATTAGGTTGTATTTTGAGAAAAAATAGGGTTTCACATGTACAAATAAGGGTTTTCACCTCCATTTTGCCACTCTCCAAGCTCATTTTCACCTTCTCGCCTCCACTTTCACTCTTTAACTCTCAATAATCAAGTAATCAAGCAACCAAGAAAGCACACAAGCATTAGGGTTTTCGGGCCTCCTCCATTGAAGTAACTCATCCAAGTTGTAGTCCATCAAAAAAGTTTTGGTAAGCTACTCTATTGTGTTATCATTCAACCTTTCTTTCCTTTGTGCTAATCTCATTTAGGTTTAATCACCTATCAAGGGGTTTGACTTAGGTAAACCCCTCTATCCTTACCCTAACTATTTCTGGTCTTTGCATGTGTTTGTAAATATTTTGTTGTAGGTTAGGTGAAGGAAAAAGTGTTGAAAGAAGTACAAACATCCCTCTCAAGTCAACTCCAAGTCCCAAGCCCTAGGAAGGAAAAAAAGATAAGTTGCAGGTCACTTTCGGGACTTCTTGTCACAGATTGATACAGAAAAGGGGAACATCAATTGGGACCCACAAGACCAAAGCTTTATTCGTCGAAAAGCCACAAGAGGACTAGGTCGCCCTATTGGCGACCTTGTCCCTGTGCTAGGCTTGGAAAAGGGTTTATGTGTTTTTGGATACCCAATGTTAGGTCTCAAAAACGTAGGTTTGAACCACGAGAGGTTGCCAAGCTCTCACAACACTATTGGCCAACTAACAAGGCCAACTAGTATAGTTTAACCTTCTACTCTTAAGGCTCTACTAAACCTAGGCGGGTGTACCTATATGAATGCTGCAGATTTTGAACTATGTTTCCGACTTGAGTAAACTATCCACAATGGCAATTTGATAGTGTAGAGATATGGTTTAATTTGGTATAAATTGTATATGCAATATCAAGGTATGAATTAATATGTTCAATTAAGATATGTAAATAAAATGGATGAAACCTAAAAGGATAAATAAGACCAGTGCCTTGTTGGTTGAAACAGAGTCAAGTGAAAGCTTTAGATGAATGACTTCTATCTGGCAAAGACTCTAATTATTTGGCATATGAGTATTAGTTTATAACTTGTATAAACATGCAAGAATGTAATTACCAAGCTCTTCTTAGTGATCCAAATGATACTTCTAGATTACTATGAATGACTTGAAGGATTTAATCTTTACTTGAAAGAACCAACCAATCACACCACACAAATACAACAAATGTGTATTGATAAACTAAGAATATACTTGATATGTCAATTTAAATAACAAAGAAATATCAACCTTGGAGACAACTTGATAGTATTTCAATTAATTGAACAAATAATTGATACCAGAAGGGCGCCACAAAATCAAAGTTCTTTCATTGATCCTTCAAAACTTCATACATGCATCATGGTCCTTTGAAACATTCTGAAAATATTGTATTTCTTACTATCTACTTTCTATCGATCCTCGTTCTCATGCCTTTTTGGTTACAAAAATGGATATTTATATACATCAACCGCCTAAAAAGATGCGTCCCTTTAGAAATGTCTTCAAATGAAATACTAACAAAACTAATAAAGACTAAGCTCTGTTAAGCCATAAATGGACCCTTGACATATGATCTGTGTAGTCTCAGTGCTTGTGTGTATCCACATCTCCTAGTGCATTGTGGATCACAATCTCCCTCACCACCATCCATTCATTTTGCTCACATGCTTCATCCAACGATGTATCTTTCGCAGTGGCTGTCTTTAAGATCCCTTGGAGTATTAATTCACTCTTGCTCTTCCATGTGGCCATTTCTTTCAACTTACCTCCATCCTCAAAGAACATAGTAAATCCATTCTCAGCAGCCTCCATCAATTCTTGCACATCCTCTTGTAACTCCTCAAAGAAACCTCTATGCTGGTCCATAACACGATTAGCATCCTCAATTGCTGCATTGTCGGGAGCATCCCACTGCTTTATCTCCTCAAGTTTCTCTTGGATTCTATTATACACTCTTTTATGTTCTTTTATTGCATCAAAGTACTATGAGTGCTTTCCCCAAAGTTTATTTAACCAAGTGGTTAAAATAGTCTTCCTCTTTTTGATTACTGTCGTAAGTGTATTCATTCTCCCTTGGGAATAAGCACTTGATCCTTCCCAATGGTCCTTCACCTGTGCAATTTCACCTTGAGTGAGCAGTTTAGTTGGCCCTGTTGTGAAACCTACTAAGTCTTTTAGATGCTCATTTTCTCTTAGCATTCTCTCATTATTTATTTTGTAAATTTCCTTTTCCCTGATCAATGCCTGTATTTGGGATTTATTCAATTTTGCCACATTGATCCCTATTTTTGCAGTTGCCACTAGATCAGCTTCCCCAGCTTTAAAGTTCATGACATGTCCAAATGCTTTCTCTATGTCAATAAAAACTGACCTTTTATGGGGTGGGTATAAACCCCAAATCATCAATTTTTCTTCATCGGGATTATATCTTGATCCTATATATACTTTTGTTACCTTTTCTATGTTGAGTTTATGTGTATTATTGTTGTCCTTTAAGAAAATTTCAAAAACTAATGTAGAATTGAGGTCTAATCCTAGGAAAATCATGATACCAACCTTTTCCAACATTTCTCTCCCCTTCTCTGGGGTCATATTTGCCATTTCTTTCTCAACATCATCTTTCAAATACTTTAACAATTGTTCTTCATTTCCTTGTGTGACATTGTCAACCAATTCTCTTATTTCTTTTCCCTTTTGTTCGTATAAAAATGACTTAAATTCTGTGGACTTTATGAACTCATCATCTGCTACAAAAGATTTGTATTCCTCATGTCTCGTATCAGCATCTGTACTTTCCTCAACACTTAATTCTCTAGCAAGATAGGTGTATTCCTGAGTTCTTGTTTTTGATACCTTACCAAGAGGATTTTGTGACCTAGTAGTCTCTGATGCCTCTTCACTAGAGGACAACATATCTGCATCCAACAATTCTTGATTATGTTTCTCAATTATCATTTCTTCCTCCTCTGCTTCTAGATTTTTTATCATATCATCAAACTGGTAGGGCACATGGTGATACCCTCCAAAGTTTATCCTCTGTTTGGTAGGATGAATATATCCTTCTAGATCAAAATTCTTCCTCAATGGTCCTCTTCTCATGTTATACTGTAGTAATTTGTCAAGAATCAGATTGTATCCCTCTTTTGCCAACACAGTAAAATCACCAAAACATAGTGTACTGGGCATAAAAGCTTGCTTTCCAAAAGAGCTTAATTTCATGACACTAGAGAAATCCATTTTCCTAACAATCTCTAAATATGCAATCCTATCTGGAACTATTTTAGGAAAAATAAATGGGGTATCTTCAAATCCATACACCCTAATCATGGTGGCATTTTCTAAACAATACCAATCCCCCCAATTGTGGCTGATTGGTCCATTAAAATCCTTAGGTCTGAGAAACCTCTTTATTTCATCAGACAAAGAATAGTCACAAGGATGATTATAAAACTTATGCAATGGCTTTACAAATTATTCTTCAAAATGCACAAAACTAGAATTAGCAAACCTACTGTCCCAAACAGCAATCCATGACTGAATAGTCAATGGCCTGCCTTCTTTATCAAACTGTGAAATTCTCAGCTCCTGGGGCCACAATCCTAATACCTGTCCAAAGTATAGCACCAAGTGCATCAACAATGAATAATTCCCAAGGTGCAGGACAGAGGCTCCATTTTTTATTTCCATCAACCCTGCATCAAGCTCTTTAAACACATATGAAGCATAATCCCAAGGCCTAGAGTTATGATATTAAATATCTGTTGCAATCACCATGGGCACAATTGCCATATACTCTAGAACCTCCATTTCGAATACCTGTCCCACCGAGAAATAGGTGTACTTTATATAAGGTTCAAAAATATCCACATGAAAAGGTGGTCCCTTATTTTCCTCCATTGGAATCAGTTTGCCACCATGCCTGATTCTATGTAGGGGTAATCTCCAACCCTTATAAATTGTGTCCATTCTTCTGAATTCATACTCGAGCTCTTCACTTACAATTTTCTCATTGCACATCCCTTCTAATTTGAAGACCTTGATTATTGCATTCTCAGACACATGTATTACTGGATTCCAAGATAGATCACATATGGCCCTATGTTTTGGATTATAATGTATGGCCAGCATCTTCACCATTTCAACATTAACAAAGAAATTAGGTCATAATAGTTTACCTAAATTGAGCCTCCAAGGGTTACATACTGGCTCAAAACGATTCCTTCGGTAGTAATGGAAACTGAATAGTTCATAGCCTCTGATTGGGGTCCAAATATCTCCAATGAACTTACATTTATCGTCTAATTTATCCACTTCAGCGCTAAGTTGTGCAGAGCATCTAGCTTTAGGTCCAGAACCGGGTAGCTGGTCTATGAGATCCTGGTTCAATTTTCATTCAGTGCCCTCTAACTGACTTTCTGTTTTCTTCTTTTTTCCTTTTGATTGACTACTCTCCCCATGTTTTCTACCTTTTGATTTCTCTAGACTAGTGCTTTCCATTCTATGAAAATCACAATATTAAAGGGATGAAAGACTTACTATATTTCACCTGAAATTCCAATTTCAACGAATGCCCCAATCCTCTGCTCGTTCTTCTCCTCTTCCTTGCTGTCAATTCTGCGAGCAAAATACTTTTAATTGAATTCACCTGGATTCGCAAAATCTTTTATGTTCTCATGGCAACATCAATGTCTTGGCTGTGACATGCATGAAGTAGGCTCTTCAAAATTCTCACTGTCACATCACGTAGCATATCAACAAGACATTTTTAAATCTCTGGTTGATCCTTCTATTCGGACTTTCACCAACGTTCACATACCCGTTGAGAAATCTTGTAGTTCCAACAATACCTCAAGTCTCCTTGATAGTTATTCTTTATTTCGCCACCACTCTTATCGATCAAGCCTATCACCATGACTTAAGGGATCACGTAGACAATATTTTGTATTATCCCGAAGGTATGTGTCTCATCGAGATGTTGTTTTTGTTAACTCAATTCGCTGAGACAAAATAATTGTCCTGTCAATGGAATAGTATTCGCTATGACCTTCATAGATCTCCCCGCCGAGGTTTATCTTACCGATGCATCTTATCTTCGGTGAGACCATGCATATTTTCCCTCTGACCATTTTATCTCAATAGATGTTATCACGTCAATCCAGTTGGTATAACACGGAGGTCGGTAAGACCCCCAGAGCTCTTCCCACAATCATTGTCTCATCGATCGAATTTTCCTTTGCTTTATCGGTGAGACCATTGAATGCTTTGGGAAGTCTTTTGAAATCTCACCCTGATGACCCTAGTCTGGCCGATATATTTTATTGTACTCCAAGTGGTAAAAATAAAATTAGCTCGATATGACCTCACACCGTCATGCAGATACATTTTTTCTTGCTGATAGAAAATGTGAACCCGCGTTCTCTTTGACATATATCCTTATCGGTATGACACTGCTGATGTCTTATTGATGTACTGAAAGAGATTAGTATTAGTGACACCTACACCATCTTATGCCGATATGTTTCATATGTTAAATTTTCATGGTTAGATAAATTTTATGGGGCTATAATACAAAATTTGACCTAGACCTTGGTGAGTATGTTGTGTGAGAAAAAAATTAAGCTCGTAATATGGAATCTTTGGGAAAATAAGAAGCATGAAGGGTCAATGAGACTGTTAAAACTTTACAGTTCCAACAGTGGCTCCGTCTGGGGATGAATGATTGTGAGATCATTGCAAGGATCCAGATCTCTGGGTGATCAGGCCAATCATTATGGATGAAAGCAGTTGGAGATGAACATGATCCTAAACTATTGTACATGGAGGAAAATCAAATAAGGGATCCCTGGATTGTCCACGTACTATCAATTTCCTATACCCTTTATTTCCTATACTATTGTGCATGGAAAATTTATGAAAGGTTTTCTTAAGAGTTGTCCATGCACTGGCAACCCTTAATCCTCTGTAATTTTCAAGAGAAAAAGTTCTTTAGAAATTTCCCATGTACAGGCAACTCATGTTTTTCACCACTCATATTTTGCAAATAATATGAATCCTCTCCTCATTTACCAACAACAACAAAAGGTCCTAACCACAAAGCCTCAAATTTTCCATGTTTTCCTTTCTCTTGGCACCTAGCATTCCACATCAATACCAAGTCATCTTCTTCAAATTTTCTACTTTTTTCCTTTTTGTCAAACAAATACTTCATTTGTGTTTGCAACTTCATGTTCTGGTTTTGAGCTAGTCTTCTCATTTCATCAAGATCTGCTAATTGTTCCATTCTCTCTTCCATCGGTTCAGGAACCTCCATGTCTTCTTGAAGGATAAATTTGTAAACTGGTAACAAATTTTGTAAAGGCATTCTAGCTTGTGTCCCATATACTAGTTCATATGGGGATTTTCCAATTGCCTTTTTGACTGTGATCCTATTAGCCCATACAACCAATTTTAATTTTGAATCCCATATCCTTTTGTTTCCACCTAGCATTCTCCTTATGATTTTTAGAAGACTTTTGTTACTGGACTCTGTCTGACCATTAGCTTGCAGATGGTAAGGGGCAGAATAAGAGATAGTAATACCATGTGTACTGCAAAAGGCCTTAAACTCATCCGATCTGAAACACATCCCATTGTCTGTGATTAATCTCAATGGTGAACCAAACCTGGTGATAATATTATCCATCAAAAAAATTATCACAACTTTACTTGTCGCCTATTTGGTTGGGATTGCTTCTACCCATTTTGTGAAGTAATCAGTGGCACGAGTATCCATTTGTTTCCTCCACTTGATCTCTCTTGTATCTCCCCAATAAAATAAACCCCCCATTGATGAAAAGGGGCTTCAATCTGCATAGGTCTAAGTGGTAAAGCTCCCTAATATTTCATTTTGCCTAAAAACTTTTGACATGCTTCACATTTTCTTATATATGAAAAGGAATCATTAAAAACTTTTGGCCAGTAATAACTTGCCTTGAGAATTTTATGTGGAGTTGTCTTTGCAGAATAATGGCCTCCACAAACCCCTTCATGCATTTCTTTCAAAACATGATTAGCTTGTGACTCATCTAAACATAACAACAACATTCCATCTCTGTTCTTCCAAAATAAATCACCTTCTATGAATACATATTTAGATGCCAGTAGTTTCAAGGTTCTTTTCTAGTTATCATTAAATCCTTCAGGGCACTTTGTGTTTTTGAGGTAATACATGATGTTTGTATACCAAGGTGTATGTTCAATACTCGCAATTGTGTTTCTTTCATCTTCCACATTGCAAATTTGATTTGCTTCAATATTTGCTTCCGCCATTAACTTGGCCAATCCTTGGCCTCTTATCAATTTAGTAATTTTTATTTCCATATCAAATTCTTGGATTTTATTAATCCACTTGCATCTCTTCCCTGTTACTTCTGACTGTGTTAAAATTTCTTTGACAGCTGCGTGAGGGACATAAGCAATCACCTTGGCTCCAACAAGATACGGTCTAAAGGCTTTTGTGGATTTTACTAGTGCAAAAGCCTATTTTTCCATTATGTCATATTTCAATTCTGATCCTTGCAAAGATTTACTAAAAAAGGACACAGGTTGCTCATGACCATCCTCATTTTTTTGTAGCATAACAACAACTATAGTGTGCAAGGAAGTGAAAGAAAATATTTGAAAAGGTTTTGTGAAATCAGGAGATTTGAGGATAGGGGCTTCCTTGACGGATCTTTTAATGGATACAAAGGCTTCTAATGCTTCTGGAGTCCATTCAATTTTTTTTCCTTTCCTTAGCATTTTTGATATGGGCTTAACAATTTTTGCAAAGTTAGACACAAACCTCCTAACAAAATTAATCTATCCAAAGAACGATTGGATGGCTTTGACAGTTTTAGGAATAGGAACCTTATCTATGGCTTCAACTCTCTCAGGATCTATTCTAACTCCCTCCTTCAACACAATATGTCCTAAGAGTTTTCCCTCTGTGACAACAAAATGATATTTTTTAGGGTTCAAACTAATGCCATATTCTAAGGCTTTTATGAATATTTTTTCCAGATGTTCTACATGATCTTCACCCCTTTTTGAGTAAGTAGTAAGGTCATCTTGATATACTACCATTATAGCATTAATCAAGTTTGCAAATGCTAAGTCCATAGCTCTTTGAAAAGTCACTCTTGCATTTGTGAGACCAAAGGGAATTCTCACATAAACATATGTTCCCCATGGATTTGTGAAAGTTGTCTTATACTGCTCAGATTCCCTAAATTTAACCTGATTATAACTAGATAAACCATCCATCATAGACAACAACTCACACCGTGTCACTTTGTGTAGTATAGCCTCCATATTAGGTAGAGGATAATTATCTTTCAGGGATGCCACATTTAAATTTCTGAAGTCCACACACAGTTTGATATCTTCGTTCTTCTTTCTCACAAGAACTAAGTTTGACACCCATGTTGAATGTCTGACCGGTTTAATGATTCCCCCATCTCTAAGATTTGCCAATTCCTCCTGCATTTTTTGTTCTAATGTAGGGTTAATAGGTCTTTGTTTCTATCTAAACAGCTTTGCATCTGGTTTCAACGTGATTTCATGTTGAAATAGGTCTTCCCTATATGCCTTGAGATCTTCATAAGACCATGCAAATGCATGTTTATATTTCCTTAGTAATGAGATCAACATTCTTCGAACTATCGGGCTTATTTTCTTTCCAATATATAATTTTCTGGGTGCCAGTTCCATCCCTAAATTTATCTCTTCAATATCTTCCTTCTTAACTAGTGTTTGTTTCATAAGAGATCGATCATTTCCATCATATACTCTCTCCA
The DNA here is from genome assembly GCA_007115665.2 of Sequoiadendron giganteum. Lineage (NCBI taxonomy): Eukaryota > Viridiplantae > Streptophyta > Pinopsida > Cupressales > Cupressaceae > Sequoiadendron > Sequoiadendron giganteum. The sequence continues at coordinate 830,928,389 of CM021101.1, read as the reverse complement.
ATGCTACTAGTCCTTTCGGGAGTTTATTAGTTCTAAGTTGTAAGACCTTCTTACCAAATACTATCTGCTCTCCATTTATTTCTTCTACAAAGGCATTAAAGTCAATTTGTTGGGCCTCATATTGGTCTATACAGTGAAGAAACTTCAGGAGGTCATTGTCCTCATAAAAAACATGCCAACTATATATATTGTCAAGTAGAGTAGATCTTGTCTTGAACTCAATTTGAGACACTCCTACCAAGGTGATGTCATCCTTTTTTAGTGCTACATTGGCTAGGAAGTTTGCCATTATATTTTTTGAACGGTCCACCCAATCTATAGAGAAGCATCAAATAGCTCGATTGTATCCCATATAGCATTTCTGTATTGCTTCAGCCTCTTGTTCTTTGCAACATATTTAGATCTGACCTGTGACACAACTAGCTCCGAATCTCCAAAAATAGTTAATAGTTTAATTTTGTGTTTGACTGCCATGTTCAAACTAGTTAACAAGGCTTCATATTCCACCACATTGTTTGTACATTCAAATGCCAACAAAAATGAATATTTAAATGTAGTACCTTTAGGAGATATGAAGACTACCCTCGCTCCATTACCTTCTTGGCTACATGCCCCATCAAAGTACATTTTCCATACCCCTTGCCGATTTTCAAAAATATGCTTATCAATTGGGTCTTTGTTTACTAATTCAGGCTATGATAACTCCACTCTAAAACTCCCCAAATCTACATCACATAAGCAATTAAGTTGTTCCTGAGGAACACATTCAACAATTTGATTCATTCTTGGCTCCATATATAACTTGACCTCTTCACCATTTACTGGTATAGTGGCATTTGATAAATCGAACTGTACATTAGCCCCTAGTGTTGCAGTCCATTGTCTTGACAAGAGCATTTCAAACTGAGGAGTTGTGTCAATTACTGTTATATCAATATTGTAGGAAGCTTGGGGATAAGTTGCTAATCTTACTTCCACATTTTTTATTATTCCTAGAACTGGAACATGCCTGGTATCCATGGCATAACATTTACCTCCTTCTACATCTACCCACATACCAAGCTGTTTCATTACTCCTACTGGCATAATATTCATGGAAGCACCTGAATCTATCATGCAATTTCTTACTAACTTGCCACTTATGAGCAAGGTGGTAAAAAATGGGTCAATCTGTGGCGTATTCATCAAGCAGGCTTCTAGGATTTTTATTTCCTTCTTCTTGTTGGTGGTTACGGGGATCTCCTTATTTTCAAGGTTTATATTTTGATTTCCTTTAGACATTAATTGAATGGCACCTTCCCTATATTCCTGAATTTTTATCATTTTGAGTAATGGGACAGATATTTTTAGTTGAGATAAGGTTTGTATGAAATCAAAAGATGTACCTTCGATTTTGATCACCTTCTTTGATTCTATCAATTCTCCTTTGCCTTCTTCCTTTTCCTCTTTGCATGTTTGACTTGGATTTTGCTTCTCAATGGGGATTTTTTTACTTTCCTCCTTAGGAGATCCCTTTTGTTCTTTTTTGTCCGGTTGCTTATCATCTGTCTTTTTTGATGTCTCATTTGATACTTTTTTATTTTTTACAAATATTCCTCTTGGGACACCCTCATCTCTATTCACTATTCTGTTCCTCAACTAATATTTTTTCTACCTTCCTCCACTGCTACAATAGTCAACCTCTCAATCTCTTCTTCACTTGGTCTCCTTATACTATACCTATTAGTTTGACATGATGCAATAGGGGGATTTTTCTCATTATCACTTTCTTCATGATAAGAGAAAACCTATTGTTTTGTCATATGAATATTGTATTTTTGATGGTCAACATCATACTCATATCCCTCCTCCTTTGAAGATGAATATTCCTACTTCAAAGCAACGAGGGTGTGGGAAGTTAAATAGACATTCTGGTCTTCACCACCATCATTTTCCAGTGCATCTTCTTCAGGTATTGACTGAGTTGTAACACAATGCTCCAAGGAATGTGGTGTGTAACACACTGGGCACTAGGGACTCTTATCTACCATATATGCTCCTTTCCTTTTCAATGGATCTAGTGTTTCCTTATTTCTTGGTCTATCAATTACTAGCTTCCCATCTCAAGTTTGTATTATAGGGCATGTCATGTAACCTTGGTTTTTCATTCCTATATGTATTCTCTTGTTTGTTTGAGGGAGCATATGGGGAACCCTGGGGTTTTCCATTTTAGAAAACATCCCTGCAGCTTTCCTATTATTTTCAATAGTTAATGCTCTCTTTTGAGCTTTAGCCAGATTCCTAGGATCTTTGTTTCTCAATTCATATCCTATCTTGGGGTCAAAGGATTTCAAATAGATACTCAATGCAGCAGGATTAGCCAACTTGGATCCCTGAGGTATTTTATTATGTAATTTAACAAACCTTTGGTTAAAATCATAGGTTGACTCATTTTGATGTTTTTGGATAGTTACTAACTCGTGCAAAGAAAAATTTGATGCACACTGATTCCCATACTACTGAAGAAACTGTTCATAAAATATATGAAAGGAATAAATGGATGTTGTTGGTAGACTATTAAACCAGTCCCTGGCATCTTCAATCAGTGACATCATAAATAATCTCATTTGTACATCCTCATATTGCATATCCAAGTCTTGAATAACTGCTTTAAAGTTTCTTAGATGCTCCTCAGCAGTGACTGCGTTACTTCCTGTGAACTTAGGGACTAGGTTCCTCCAGTTGTTGTCCAGAGGGTAAGGGTATATCTGAAATCCAGCAAGATCAAATTGTCTAATTATGCTTGTGTATTGTGGAGGGGAATTTTGGTAATGTTGATGCTGGTATAATGGATTCCTATTTGCCACATATTGTTGAACTTGTGAGGGTACATGCTGCTGATAAGGAGGTGGTTGAACACCTTTATGTTGTGGTGAAGCATTTTGATGTCCATATTGGTTCCTTGGTTGATTTCGGTGGGCTTGTGGAGAATTTGATGGTCTCATATTATTATTCCTATGAGGGGGCATATATTTAGGTGAGTCAACCATTAGTGTTTTAATCTGAGCCTTTTTTAACTTCAATCTCTCCAATTCTTTTATCGCCTGAAGTCTTTGCTCATATTCTATTCTTAATTTTTCCATTTCTTGCCTCATGTGTTCTAACTGTGTATCTGGCTCCTATTGGGTCATAAATTCATGATTTTCTTCAGACACTTCTTCATATTCAAGTCCCTCCTCAAAAAATGTTGTTCTTTACTCATGTTCAAATTCTCTCCTTTTTCTAGCCTCAAAATGAGCCATGTACTCATCATCCTTCTCATAGTTTATTTGCCAGAGGGGGTTTCTCTTTTCCTCTGGAGTGTGAAGTTCTCTGGACGGGTTGTTTTCATTCATCAATGCATCATATGAATTATGTCTTTCCATTGGTGGTTTCGATGTTTTGTTTTATGAGGTTGGATCTAGGTCATTGAATACCCTCTTGCCCTGATCATTTTTATAGGTTCGCTTAAACCTTTTTCATTAGGACCATCCCCTTCCTTGTACAAAGATCTCCTTCCTTGCATGTTGTGAGAAACTGTGATGGTCTGCACCCTAGGGTGATTTCTTTCTGATATATATTCTATTTTATCAGTCTTAATGCACTTTTTCATTCAGAGTCGCCACCCACTTTTTCTAAAAGCGAGAAAAGATGTTATTATTTCACCCAACGGAGTCAATTTTGAAATTTCTTTAGTTGTGAGTTTCTTTTAATGACTCTATATGGAAAGGCTGCCTGCCACCAGACCTTTCTCAAGTTTCCCCAGCAGAATCGCCAATTTGTTAGGTCTCAAAAACGCAAGTTTGAAACACGAAAGGTTTCCAAGCTCTCACAACACTATTGGCCAACTAACAAGGCCAACGAGTACAGTTGAACCTTCTACTCTTAAGGCTTTGCTAAACCTAGGCGGGTGTACCTATATGAATGCTGCAGATTTTGAACTATGTTTCCAGCTTGACTGAACTATCCACAATGGCAATTTGATAGTGGAGAGATATGGTCTAAATTTGGTATAAATTGTATATGCAATATCAAGGTATGAATTAATATGTTCAATTAAGAGATGTAAATAAAATGGATGAAATCTAAAAAGATAAATAAGACTAGTGCCTTGTTGGGTAAAATGGAGTCAAGTGAAAGCTTTAGATGAATGACTTCTACCTGGCAAAGACTCTAATTATTTGGCATATGAGTATTAGTTTATAACTTGTATAAACATGCAATAATTTAGTTACCAAGCTCTTCTTAGTGATCCAAATGATACTTCTAGATTACTGTGAATGACTTAAAGGATTTAATCTTTACTTGAAAGAACCAACCAATCACACCACACAAATACAACAAATGGTGTATTGATAAATTGAGAATATACTTGATATGTCAATTTAAATAACAAAGAAATATCAACCTTGGAGACAACTTGATAGTATTTCAATTAATTAAACAAATAATTGATACCAGAAGGGCACCACAAAATCCGAGTTCTTTCATTGATCCTTCAAAACTTCATACATGCATCATGGTCCTTTAAAACATTCTGAAAATATTGTATTTCTTACTATCTACTTTCTATCTATCCTCGTGCTCATGCCTTTTTGGTTGCAAAAATAAATATTTATATACATCAACCGCCTAAAAAGATGCGTCCCTTCAGAAATGTCTTAAAATGAAATACTAACAAAACTAATAAAGACTAAGCTCTGTTAAGCCATAAATGGACCCTTGACATATGATCTATGTAGTCTCAACACTCATGTGTATCCGCATCTCCTAGTGCATTACAGATCACAATCTCCCTCATCACCATTCGTTCATTTTTCTCACACGCTTCATCCAACATTGTATCTTTCGTAGTGGTTGTCTTTAAGATCTCTTGGAGTATTAATTCATTGTTGCTCTTCCATGTGGCCATTTCTTTCAACTTATCTCCATCCTCAAAGAATGTAGTAAATCCATTCTCAGTGGCCTGCATCGATTCTCGCGCATCCTCTTGTAACTCCTCAAAGAAACCTCTATGCTAGTCCATAACACGATTAGCATCCTCAATTGCTGCATTGTCAGGAGCATCCCACTGCTTTATCTCCTCAAGTTTCTCTTGGATTCTATCATCCACTCTTTTATGTTCTTTTATTACATCAAAGTACTATGAGTGCTTTCCCCAAAGTTTATTTAACCAAGTGGTTAAAATATTCTACCTCTTTTTGATTATTGTCGTAAGTGTATCCGTTTTCCCTTGGGAATAAGCACCCGATCCTTCCCAATGGTCCTTCACCTGTGCACTTTCACCTTGAGTGAGCAGTTTAGTTGGCCCTATTGTGACACCTACTAAGTCTTTTAGATGCTCATTTTCTCTCAGCATTCTCTCATTATTTATTTTGTACATTTCCTTTTCCCTGATCAATGCTTGTATTTGGGCTTTATTCAATTTTTCCACATTGAACCCTATTTCTACAGTTGCTACTGGATCACCTTCCCCAACTTTCAAGGTCATGACATGTCCAAATTCTTTCTTAGTGTCAATAACAATTGACCTTTTATGGGGTGGGTATAAATCCCAAATCATCAATGTTTCTTCATTAGGATTATATCTTGATCCTGTATATACTTTTGTTAGCTTTTCTATGCTGAGTTTATGTGTATTATAAAGTTGTCCTTTAAGAAACTATCAAAAAATAATGCAGAATTGAGATATAATCCTAGGAAAATCATGACACTAGCCTTTTCCAACATTTCTCTCCCCTTCTCTGGGGTCATATTTTCCATTTCTTTCTCAACATCATCTTTCAAATATTTTAACTATTCTTCATTTCCTAGTGTGACATTGTCAACCAATTCTCTTATTTCTTTTCCCTTTTGTTCATATAAAAATGACTTAAATTCTGAGGACTTTATGAACTCATCATCTCCTACAAAATATTTTTATTCCTCATGTCTCGTATCAGCATCTATACTTTCCTCGACACTTAATTATCTAGCAAGATAGGTGTATTTTTCTACACTTAATTCTATACTTTCCTACCTTTTGATTTCTCTGGACCACTGCTTTCCATTCTATGAAAATCACAATATTCAAGGGATGAAAGATTTACTGTATTTCACCTAAAATTCCAATTTGAATGAATGCCCCAATCCTCCACTCATTCTTCTCCTCTTCCTTCTTGTCAATTCCACGAGCAAAATAATTTTAATTGAATTCACCTGGATTCGCAAAATCTTTTATGTTATCATGGCACCATTAATGTCTTGGTTGTGACACGCATGAAGTAGGCTCTTCAAAATTCTCACTGTCACATCACGTAGCATATCGACAAGAGATTTTTGAATCTCTGACTGATCCTTCTATTCAGACTTTCACCAACGTTCACATACTCGCTGAGACATCTTGTAGTTCTAGCAATACCTCAAGTCTCCCCGATAGTTATTCTTTATGTTGCCACAAGTCTTACTGATCAAGCCTATCGCCATGACTTAAGGGATCAGGTAGAGAATCTTCTGTATTATCTCAAAGGTATGTGTCTCACCGAGATGTTCTTTTTGTTAACTCAATTCGCTGAGACAAAATAATTGTCCTACCGATGGAATAGTATTCGTTGTGACCTTCATAGATCTCCCCCCTGAGGTTTATCTTACCGATGCATCTTATCTTTGGTGAGACTATGCATATTGTCCCTCCAACCATTTTATCTCCATATATGTTATCACGTCAATCGAGTCGGTATAACATGGGAGGTCGGTAAGACTCTTGGAGCTCTTCCCGTAATCATTGTCTCATCGACCGAATTTTCCTTTGCTTTATCGGTGAGACCGTTGAATGCTTCGGGCAGTCTTTTGAAATCTCACCCCGATGACCCTAGTCTGGCCGATATATTTTATTATACTCCAAACGGTAAAAAGAAAATTAGCTCTATATGACCTCACACCGTCATGATACATTTTTTCTTGCCGATAGAAAATGTGAACCCGCGTTCTCTTTGACATATATCCTTATCGGTATGACACTGTTGATGTCTTGTCGATGTACTGAAAGAGATTAGTATTGGTGAGACCTACACCATCTTATGCCAATATGTTTCATATGTTAAATTTTCATGGTTAGATAAATTTTATGGGGCTATAATACAAAATTCGACTTGGACCTTGGTGAGTCTGTTGTGTGAGGAAAAAATTAAGCTCATAATATGGACTCTTTGGGAAACTAATAAGCATGAAGGGTCAATGAGACTGTTAAAAATTTACAGTTCCAACACCTAGTTCCATGAAACTTATTTCAGGAAAGTTTTCTAGTTGGAGGACTAGGTCGCCCTAGTTGGCATAAGTGTCCTTTTTCTCAAATCATGCACTTTCCCAGAGCTTCCAGGAGCATTCGACTTTCACATCATTTCTCTAGGTACACCCTTTCTGTCCCGCTTTGTGAATTTCTAGAAAACACTCATTTAGGGCATATATTTAGTTAGGTTGCATTAGTTTAGTTCTACTTCATTTACATTTACATGTTCTTAGATTAGTTTCATTTTACTTTTAGCATCAGCCACACTTCACACACTTCCACAACCATCATCAAAATCCATCCCCCTTTTGAATGAACTTCACCTTAAACATATCTACCTAGTTAGGAAAGAGAGTCATTCTCCCACCTAAGTGCTCGTAGGGTGCAAAACCCTAAGAGCCTAGCCAGGGAATCATCTTGCGCTAGTAAGACATATATGTTTTTTGGCAGTTCATTTTGGTGAACCTGACCATTGACACTAGCTAGCTTTCTAGTTTTTTGTATTTCATCCTAAAAGAGCTTGCATTGCATTGAACTCTTGCATTATATGCATCGTAGGGTTAAGAATTAAAGAGCATCTAGTGAAATATCATGGTAATTCTACATATTGCATTGCATTTTTAATAGTAAAGCATAATTTTTTTTTCATTTTTAGTTTCTGTTTGCACTTAAAAATCAGAAAAACCATCAAAATTAGCCAAAACTTCTAGAATTCACCCAAAACAACACTATTAGGACTAAGTTTCCATACTGGGTGACCTATTCCTTTGGCTCTATTTTCTGTCAAATTCTTTGAAATTTTCTAGGATCTTCTACCTTTCAGCTCTCTGGTTTTTCCTTCCTGTGTTTGGTTCCTAAATCTTGGTGATAGACCTTTTGTCACCTTTGCTCATATTGCCTTTGGGGTTTGTCTCTGATCATTTAGTGTCCCCTTGCCAATACAATTGCGAGAAGAAGTCCAAGGACCCATGGCATCTAATAACACCACCCTCATTGTATATCTTGGCACCCCTCTAACTTCAACTCCTGGTGTGGCCAATGGTGCATTAGGCTTAGACACAATCCTTAATAACTCATTGCACCTAGATGATACTACTATTGATAATACCCTCCCACATGATAAAATATTCCACATTCATATTGATCTCGCTGATTATGAGCATGAAATCAGCTTTGAACCTATCTCAGGGATTGCCATCCCTTCCATTGAACTCCTACACTATCTCATTGATTGTGATAATGGCTTAAGTGTGATGAAGAAGATTGCAGAAATCTATGAGAAACATGCACCTAATCCATCCCCTTCCCCCACCCATAGGTCTAGCCACGAAAGAACTTCCACTCCTCCCTCTTCAACTATGGCTTCCATCCTGACCTATACCCCACCTAGTGTAACCACTACTATACAACAAGTTAGTAGTGTGATACCTCCTCCCCCCATCACCGCTAGCATCCCTAATTCTCTTATGGCATCCCACCCTCTCACTTCTTCCACTGTCCATCCTATCACTATTCCTACCACTTCTCCTTCCACCACTCTCATCCCCTCACCTCTTTCCCTTCCCCCTCATAGCATTTACATTGACCCTTTCATCACCCAACTCTTTCACACTGTCACTAATATGCAACAACAACTCTCTTCAATTAACCAAAGAAAATCTGGCTCTCCCTCTCATAATTACGTTCGTAGTAACCCATTGTCCATTGAAATCCTCTGCACCCCCTTGCCACAGGGAATAGAGATCCCTTGGTTTGAAAAGTATGGTGTAAGGGGTGACCCTTCTAACCATGTTAATGCATACACTGCTCTCTGTAGCAAATTTTCCCTTGACGATAGGTTGTTCACCAAATTATTCCCCAGAACTCTAAAAGATGCAACCTTAGATTGGTGAACTCTTCTCTACCTAATAAATCCATTAGTTTGTTTAATGAGTTAGTGGATGCTTTCATCAACCACTTTCAAGTGCACATGGCTCTGAAGAAAATGCTAGTCGACCTCATGAGATGTAAATAGGCTAATACCGAGAAGATCACTGACTTTATCTCTTGCTACCAAGCCCTTTATTCCTTGATTGATGTCCAAATCCCAGACACCCATCTATAGAAGATGTTTACCGAGAACCTCGTGACATCCCTTCAAGATAAAATCACTCTCATGAAGTTCCCCTCCTTCATGCACCTATGCCAAGCACTTTGTGATTACCATAACTCTACTAGTAGTCATGACTCACGGTGCACTACTAGTCGTGATGAGAAATCCAATATCCCTTCCCAATCTGCTAACCAACCTTTTCGTAAACCAAACAAAGGATTATTTCAATTCAGCCCTTCATCTTCCAACTCCCCATCTATTAATAACCAAGTGGCCATTGTTAAGTCAGTTGCACCCTTTAATTACAAGGATCCCAAGCGTACTTTCACACCCCTGCTTGATACCCTCCACAATACCATGACCCAATTTCTCTAGCAACACATGATTTCTTTACCACCCATCCATACACTTGATCCTAAAAAACCATTACCCACTTCCTACAATACCACTTCTTATTGCTATTTCCATCACCAAAATAGACATGACACTGAACTTGTAAGCATTTAAAGCACCTAGTCCAAGACCTCATTGATTCAGGACGTCTATCTATTATCGACGTTAATGTTAAGAGCAACACATCAGTGGCACCCCCTAATTAAAACTTACAGATTTTTACCAACCTCATGCCTAATCATAACGTTTCATTTGTTAAGTCAAGTGAAACTTCCACACCCGATGTAATGAATGTCTATTCACAAGATTTACATCCTACTTCTCTTTCACTGATAACCCATGTTTCACCTATTAACGAGATGGTCGGTGTAATTGATGTTATCCATCGAAAGGGCCCAACCAAAGGACCTCTTGACATATCCTTCTCTGCTCATGATATACTATGAAACCTTCTTGATGGCCCTCTCTACATTGCTGATCGCATCTATGATAAGCCCACCAATGGGATACTCATAGATCTCGCATGTGGTGAGAATATCATCACTAAAGAGTTTCTTGTACTACATAATATTGATCAAGATATCTATAATCAACCTACTACATGGGTCAAAACAAACCATGGTTTTGCATGCCTAATGATCAGATCGATTTCCCTCCCCTTGCAAATAGGTCCCAAGATATTGGATGTTACCTTTTAAATCATACCTCGATTAGAATAATTTCTCTTGCGATTTGGCCTTCCATGGCTCCATTCTATGAAAAAGGTCCCATCCATCATTCATAAGTGTATGAATTTTCCTATCGACAATGACATATTTAGTATCCATCATAGCAGTTTTAACCCGTTATCCTCTAAGGGTAACGTTTCCTTGGATGTATTTTGGCTTGAACCTATGGAACCCATCACTCCCAAAAAAGACTTCTTCTTTATTGCCTACCAAAAATTCAAGGCCCAATAGATATCCAATCTATCTTTGTGCAACATACCTCCTTCTACCTCATATTCACCCATCCTTGATGAAGCCATGTTGCCACCTAAATCTGATATGCCTAGCCAACCTACTCTTGAAATCTCTTCCACATCATCCAAGAGGCCTTAGGATCATGATAGTAATTCTATCCTCCCACCTCGCACCAAAAAAGTTCACAAAGCCAAAGAGAAGGTGGATGAGCCACCCTTAGTGCCTTCCATTCCTCCTCTCAGGAAGGATACGCAACCCATAGTGGACTAGCCCGCTCCTTCACCTATGAACCTTAATCGCAAAGCCAAACGAAATAAAGAAGCTCGAGCATGTAGGCATCGTTGTCATGCCTTGGCCCTTCAATATCATGAGGAAGACCAACCTAAAGAGCCCAACCTTCCTATGCCTGTGGCCATCCCCATTGATCCTCCTCCTCCACCCCATAGCCAGATCCAATATCTCCTAAATCACCACCCATCTTACAAGCCACTACCAAAATTTTCATTCACCCCACCATTGTCATCAATTTTGATGACGACGATGAGGAGAACTCCAAGATTGATGGAGAGGTACGCCACACCTTGAATAAACTATTTTCCTCTTCCATGAGCATTCATGGGAACTCTCCTTGAACAAGTGTTGATATAGATGCTAGTTTGGTAATCGTTGTTGTTCCTCTCGCTAGTCGCCCTCCTGAGTTTTACACTAAGCAAGATTGAGAGGATGATGACTTCCTTGATGAGTGACGTGCACTTGCCTAGCTAGTGGTGTTTCTCTTTTATTTTTCCTTTTTGTGTTTGTTTTGTATGTCTTGTATTCCTTATCTTGTTTGATGTTTGTGACATTCTTCTATATGTATCTCCTTTCTTCTATATGTCGTGCATTTTATTTGCTTCTCGCCTTTCGTCTTTTGTTTCTCCCTTCCTTTTGGGGATGACGCAAAGAATTAAGAGGTCACTAGGTCTCTTTCATGTTGACCCAAAAAGGAAACCTTCTTTTTCCTTTTTGTTTCTCCTTTGCTCTTTTTTTTGACCCTTCATTTGGGGATGATGCAAGGCATTGAGACCGTAATGTCTCCTTCATGTTGACCCAAATGAATCTCTTCTCCTTTCTCTTTTGCAATTTTCACCTTTCATTTGGGGATGATGCAAGGCATTGAGACCACAATGTCTCCTTCATGTTGACCCAAATGACCCCCTTTTTCTTTCCTTTTCATGCCCTTCTTGCCTTTCCTTTGAGGATGATGCAAGACATTGAGACCGAAAGGTCTCCTTCATGTTGACTCAAATGCTAAGGCTCCTTCACTTTTGTCTTTTGTCTTTTACATTCTTTGGTCCTTTTTGGGGATGATGCAAATTTTTGAGACATCCTATGTCTCCTCCATGTTGACCCAAGATGACTCTTCTTTTTGTCTTTGCTCTTTATGTGTCCTTCTTCTCGTTTTATGTGTTTGAGGAGATGATGATAGTTACGTGCTCTCTAAAATTTTTAGCAACAAACATACTGACCTCAAGTACATAGATCCCTTGTGTGTTTGGTGTTTTCCATTTTGGGGGAATCTTTCCTCTTCTCTTTCGCTTGCTTTCTTTTCGCATGATGTAGCCTTTCTTGGTCACTCATTGCTTGACAGGCTTCCATGTTCTCTTTGCATTGTGCCTTTCTCTACTTTAAAGAAATTGCTCACACATTGGCGTGTGGTAATCCCTTTAAAGTGGGGGCATACATTGGCACTATTCTAATTTACTTTTATTTTTCTGCATTTGCATTTGTTTTCCTTTATCTATGCTTCCTAGTGCAGCCTTCTTACTTCACTTGAAGTGTTTTCCTCACTTGGTGGATAACATTGGGTATAATGTCTTTCATAAGTGTGACTCATCTCAGCATATTACATTCCTCTTAGTGGCCTGATGTGATGCATTGCATCCCCTAAGTTTTGAATCTTTTATACTTTGATCAGTCCTCTTTTCGAAACATTATACGTAATGCTCCCTAAGTCTAAAGACCTCAAATTAATTAATTAGGACTCCTTCAAACACTTTCATTTTTCATTTCTTTTGCACCTTTTTTTTTCTACTTTTTCTTTTTGCATGATTGCATCCTCTTTACATCTGTGCATTCATGGCCACCTTGCATAATGCAACTTGCATGCCTATAGTGCCAACTTGCACTTGTTCATGGGTTCTAAGCATCCAAGGCTTTTCTTGTCTCATGAACCGCACCCTTGTCCTTTGTGGCACCTTATCAAAGTTGTCAAGGAGTACAATTTTGATATGGTTGAGTGAGAAGCCCAACTAGCGGCATGACTTTCCCCATAGCCACCCTTTGTGTGTGTGAGCACATACCAGCTAGGTGTTTGTTTTCCTCGCCACCTTTTGGCATTCTCAACCAGAAAATAATCGAAAATTTCGTCTCCGCAGAGTGAGTACCATGTGGCATTCTCACTCGTGGAACAACGAAAATTTTTATCAGCCCTTGGAGAGTGAGTACCCTTTTATTTTTCGGACAAGCAACCTAGATTTGATCCACAACTAGCTAGACAAACAGTCGAAGCTTGATTTGACTTCTCTCCACTCTTTCACATTACTCCTTAGGTCATCTTTTTCACTTATGTTTAGTTTTCCATGGGATCTTGATCCTAGGGGCTTGCTCATCCATCTTGATCATAATCATCTCACCTTACTAACATAATTACACTAGATCCTGTTCAATGTGCATGGTTCAACTACTTTAGCACGAGTCTGAAGAATGTTCATACTCTCACTAAAGTGGGGGCTTAATGTGTCGCCAAAAAGTGCATACCTTGGCACTTTTCACTCATTTTGGCCTTTTTCACTAGATTTTGGCCTTGTTTACCTTGATTTAGGGTATGTGCAGGATAATATGGAAAAAATAGACCCTTAAATGGCGATGAAAATTCAGAAAATCAGAGTTAGGCAACTTGACGTAAAAAAATGAATAATTTATCTATATTATTTCAAAAAAATATAAGAATAGAATTTGTAGAAAATTGAATTTAGTTTCTAAACTACTAGGTTTATTTAAAAAATAAATAAATCTATTTTGGTGAAAATTTTACATTTCAATGTAGTAGTATTTAAATTTCAAGGAAAAAATAAGAAGTAGGTGTTTGTCTGACCACCCTAACCATAATAAAATGATAATATTCTTTTATAATATTTTAGATATAAGTAGAGGACTCATGTCCCGATGTGATGCATTTTTTTTTAAAATTTTTTCCAATTAAATAATTAGTTAATATTTTTTATTACAACTTTTAAAAAATATAAAAACTCATATGTCTGACCAAGGTGATCCCACAATAGTGGTTTACAATTTTTGGCCAAAATGGACACTAAAATTATTATTTTTAACTAAATCTTCACATTCAGGTCCTATAGCGGCTAAACCATGAGGAATATGAAGATGATGCAAACTAGAGTCTAGTCAAATTTTGTCTATAGATTCTAAAAATATTTTTATGAAAATTTTTGGATCAGATTGCACCTATTTTTCCATCTCCCATGAAAACTGGTTTTTTTCATAAAATAACATTTTTGAAAAGTGACGCACACTGTATAATGCATAACGGTTTTTCCATGAAGGATAAAATTCTAATTATTTCAAATTTAGATTTGTAACTCATATATATAGTGCTTCCACTTGGATAGATATTTTTTTATTTAATATTTTTTCTTTAATCAAGTTTCGAAGTCAAACAAATTACAATTCAGACATAGCGCAACTGTATAAAACATAACTTTTTTTGTATATATCAAAATTCAATTTTGTTTTTTTTGTTGGATCAAGGAATTCAATATCTGGTGCACTCATATTTTTCAAATTTATTTTTTGACAATATGCTATTTTTCCACATGTGCAAAACATAGACCTTCATTTTCAATGAAAAACTTATGTTTAATAAAACTAAGAAACAAATACATAATAAAACAAAAAAATATTAAAATTATATTCATTGGATAGCTCATTCTGAGGAATACCATAATCATTTCAAATAAATTTTAAATGAATTCATTTGATCCCCCAAAAGGTAAATCCAAAGTGATTTTTTATTAGCATTTTGATAGGTGTAAAGGAGACTCATTTATAGGTATGGTTTAAAACTAGCAAGATTCTATCTAAGGGGGTTTGATCTAAGGTGGTTTGATCAAACCCTCTTCAATTGGAATCCTTAAAATGGAACTTTTTAAGGCTTAAATCATTATATTTTCTAAAAATATGTGATTTTAGTAAAAATCAATTCCTCCCAGAAATTGTAAACCAGCTTTGTGGGATCACCCACCACCTTAACTTGGTTAAAACTTCATGAAATTCATTTTTTCTTTAATCCTATATTATACAAATAATAGAATGTGACACATGTTTTAGATTCGGAAAATGTGATATTGTTTGAAAGTTAGAGATGTTTTTCAAACAACCTATCAATTAGGACTTTAGTCATAATTCAAATAGAAAATGAATAATAATTATTTATTAAATTCAAATTAAAGGATAATTAATTTGGGTGGAAAGATGAGAATCTCCTTTAAAAACCCTTTTCATTTCATCAACTTTGGGTAAAAAAAAAGTCGTTAGCCACATGGGCCATCATATCACTTACATATCATCACTTTTTGGCCCATCATGATCCTGCACATACCCTTTAGCCATGTAAGCTTGAATCTCAACACTAATCTAACAATGTTTTACTAAGGAGTTGTGAAGTGTTGTAACACATTTCCTCACTTTTCTAAGACCCTTTTGACATAATTCACCTAAATAATACATTCTTCCACCTTCCTAAGCCTTCAAATAGAGTGTTGTAAAGTGTTGTGTTGCATTTTCACACTTATCTAGGCTTATCACCCCTAAATAAACCCTTCTCATATGCTAATTTTCCCTTTTAATACATATTTAGTCCCAACCTAAGTGTGTTTCGGGAGGCAAATGTAATAGACTTCATTAAACATAAATTAATTCTCGGCAATCATCAAAATTTTCCTAGGAGGACTAGGTCGCCACTTTGGGCGACCTAGTCCATCTAAGCATAAAATTCAAATTTTAAATAAGATTCAACGAGAATCTTGCCTCCTGAACCCTAGGGTCATCCTATTAGGTTATATTTCGGAAAAGTTAGGGTTTCACATGTACAAATAAGGGTTTTCACCTTCATTTGGCACTCTCCAAGCTCATTTTCACCTTCTTGCTTCCACTTTCACTCTCTGACTCTCAATCATCAAGTAGTCAAGCAACCAAACAAGCACACAAGTATTAGGGTTTTTAGACCTCCTCCATTGAAGTTGCTCATGCAAGTTGCAGTCCATCAACAAAGGTTTGGTAAGCTACTCTATTGTGTTATCATTTAGCCTTGCTTCCCTTTGTGCTTTTCTCATTTAGGTTTAATCACCTATTAAGGGGTTTGACTTAGGCAAACCCCTATATCCTAACCCTAACTATTTCTGGTCTTTACATGTGTTTACAGATCTTTTGTTGTAGGTTAGGTGAAGGAAAAGGTGTTGCAAGAAGTAAAAAAATACCTGTCAAGTCAACTCCAAGTTCCAAGCCCTAGGAAGGACAAAAAGACAAGTTGTAGGTCACTTTTGGGACTTCCTATCACAGATTGCTGCAGAAAAGGGGAACATCAACCAGGACCCACAAGACCAAAGCCTAATTCCTCAAAAATCCACAAGAGGACTCGGTCGCCCCTATTGGAAACCTTGTCCCTATGTTAGGCCCAAAAAAGGGTTTCTATGTTTTTCGATACCGAGTTCCCTGAAACTTGTTTCAGGAAATTTTTCCAGTTGGAGGACTAGGTCGCCCCAGTTGGTGTAAGTGTCCTTTTGCTCAGATCAGGCATTTTCAAGGAGCTTCTAGGAGCATTTAATTGTCACATCATTTCTCCAAGTACAAACTTTCTGTCCCGCTCTATCAATTTCCAGAAAACACTCATTTAGGGCATATAGTTAGTTAGTTTACATTAGTTTAGTTATGCTTCATTTACATTTACATGTTCTTAGATTAGTTTCATTTTAGTTTTAGCATTATCCACACTTCCACAACCATCATCAAAATCCCTCCCCCTTTTGAATGAACTTCGCCTTAAACATATCTACCTAGTTAGGCAAGAGAGTCATTCTCCCACCTAAGTGCTATTAGGGTGCAAAACCCTAAGAGCCTAGCCAGGGAATCCTCTTGCCTTGGTAAGACATATATGTTTTTTTTTGGTTCACTTCAATCAGCATACCATATCCTTTTCATTAGTCAACTGAAATCCATTTGGTTCTTCAACATAAATTTCTTCTTCTAGTTCACCATTCAGAAATGTTGACTTTACATCGATGGGTGATCCCACAAAATTGGTTTACAATTTCTAGGAGATTCTGATTTTTGCTAAAATCACATATTTTTAGAAAATATAATGATTTAATCCTTTAAAATTTCTATTTTAAGGATTCCAATTGAAGAGGATTTGATCAAACCACCTTAGATCAAACCCCCTTGGATAGAACCCCACTAGTTTTAAACCATGCCTACAACGAAGTCTCCTTTACACCTATCAAAATGCTGATAAAAAAACGCTTTTGCTTTAACTTTTGGGGGATCAAATGAATTTATTTAAAATTTATTTTAAATGATCACGGTAGTCCTCAGAACGAGCTATCTAACAAATATAATTTTAATATGTTTTGGTTTTATTATGTATGTTTTTTTTTAGTTTTATTAAACATGGGTTTTTCACTGAAAATCAAGTTCTTTGTTCTACACATGTGGAAAAATAGCAGTTATCAAAATAAAATTTTAAAAAACATGTTCAGGCTGGGTATTAATTTCATTAATTCATTAAAAAAAAAAAGTTGAATTTTGATACACACAGATAAAAGTTATGTTGTATACAGTCCGCCTATGTTTCAATTGTAATTGGTTTGACTTTGAACCTTGATTAAGGAGAAAATATTTAATAAAACACTATGAAACCAAATGAAAGTGCTAGATATCATAGTTACAAATCTAAATTTGAAAAAAATAGAATTTTATCCTTCATACAAAAAAAATTATGTTGTTTATGGTGATCGTCACTCTTTAAAAATGTTATTTTTTTTTAAAAGCTAGTTTTTGAAGGAGATGGAAAAATAAGTGCAATTTGATTCCAAATTTTTTGAAAAAAATATATATAAAATATATAGACAAAATTTCATAAATCACTAGTTTGCAGCATCTTCAAATTCCTCACGGTTTAGCGGCTATAGAACCCTGAAAGTGAAGATTTAGTTAAAAAAAAATCAGTTCAGTGTCCAGTTTGCCCAAAAATTGTAAACCAATATTGTGGGATCACCCCCATCTGATAAAATTTGTAATTCTTGAAAGTAGCATAAGAAAGATATAATCTTACAGCTTCAATTCTAGCAACAGGTGCAAAAGTTTCTTCAAAATCAATACCTTCCATCTGTGAGTATCCTTTGCAAACTAGTCTTGCTTTGTTTTTTACCACATCACCTTGCTCATTTAGCTTATTCCGGAACACCCACTTGGTTCCAATCACATTTTTGTTCTGAGGTCTAGGAACAAGATCCCATGTATCATTTTTCTTTATCTGCATTAGCTCTTCTTTCTTGGTTTCCATCCAATATTCATCGTTGCATGCTTCATTGATATTTCTAGGCTCAACTTTAGAGATTAGACAATATTCTTCCAAAATTCTTCTAGTTTGCACACCTTTTCTCTTATCTCCTATGATCTGATTGTTAGAATTATTTTTCCTCACATACTTAGGAGTTTTACGATTTTCTCTGACCTCTTGTTCTTGTGTTCTTTCTTCTGCACTTCTACTAGTTTCTACTTCTTGATTCCCTTGGTTCACCAGAACAATTTGAAGTTGATTATGTACCTAAACAAATTATCTCAATTGTTAGCACTATCATGTTGATCATTTGAATCATATCCACTAGATCTAGATGGTTTACGAATATCTTCATCAACTTTGACATTTGCACTTTCAACCATTTTCTTCAACCTCTTATTAAAGTACCGATAAGCTTTCCTTTTAGTAGAGTATCCTAGAAAGATTCCTTCATCACTTCTAGCATCAAACTTGCCTATATCATCATCTCTCTTGATGTAGCATTTGCTTCCAATTTTTTTGAAATACTTGACAATAGGCTTATAACCAAACCATAGCTCAAAAGGTGTCTTACTAGAATTACTTTTGACATTCACCCTATTAATGGTATACACAATAGTACTTACAACTTCTCTCCAGAAGAAATGAGGAACATTTGCTTCTAGCATCATGGTTCTAGCAGTGTCTAGAATGGTTTTGTTCTTTGTTTCAACAACTTGATTTTGTTGAGGGGTCTGGGGAGCAGATAACTGTCTTTGGATTCCATGCTCTTCACAAAAAGAATTGAATTCCTGTGATGTGAAGTCACCACCTCTGTCTACCTTAGACATTTTTTTTTCGACCTATCTCATTCTCTACCATAGCTTTAAAAATTTTGAACTTTTCTAATGCTTCATGTTTTTCTCTTAAGAAAGAAACCCATATCATTCTAGAATAATCATCAATGAGCAACATAAAATACCTTTCACCTTGTAGGGTTCTAATTCTGGATGGACCACATAGATTAGTATGTATCAAATCCAGTACTCCATTAGAGCTATACTGTTTACTCTAAAAATAATTTCTTGTTTGCTTTCCCATCTAACATTCCTTGCACATTGTGTTAGTAGGCTTAACTAACTTAGGCAGATCTCTAATTGCTTGAGTAGAGCTTATCTTGACAATGTTATCAAAGTTTACATAACACAACCTCCTATTCCATAACTAACTTATATGAATTTGAGTAATCAAACAAATTTCACTAGCATCACTCAAATGAAAGATATTACGTTTTGTTTTTGTACCTGAAGCAATCATATTTCCAGAACTTCCCCTTATCCTACACTTACCATCCTTGAACTGCAGATTTTAACCCTTGTCTACCAACTGTCCAACACTCAACAAGTTATGCTTTAAGCCTTCTACATAAAGAACATCATCAGTATTGTTCTTACCACCAAAATAAATAGTGCCTCTGCAACGAATCACACTAGAAGTGTTATCTCTGAATCTTACAACACCACCATCATAGTTTTCCAAGCTTACAAACTTGATTTTTTCACTAGTCATATGATGTGAGCATTCGTTGTCAATTACTGACTCATATTTTTTTTCAATTTTTTTTGCAAGAGATTTCTCAACATTCACATTACTAGTAGATTCAGTAGACACTTGACCATTTTCTTTGATAGCAATAAATACCCATTCATCTTCATTTCTAGTTTCTTTATCAGATTCTTCACCAGTTATACCTTCTTCAACACAATAGCACTTCCTTTGAAATCTAGTCTTCTCAGGTTTGTACTTTGAAACTCTTTTAGGACATCTAGATGCAAAATGACCTATCTTACCACAAGAAAAACATTTAATAGGTAACTTTCCTTTGTACTTACCATAACCTCTTGATTCTCTTTTCACAATCAATGCTTCCAATTCTTCCAATTCCCTTTCTTCATCTTCAATATTCTTCATCTCATCTTCATACTTGAATGTTCTCTTGGAACTCTCTCCCGAATCATATCTCTGCTTACTTTTCCCAAATACAGTAGCCTTGAAGGCAGATTCAGTCTTAGGAGCAGACTCACCAAATTCACTCAATTCAAATGCAACAATTTTTCCAATCAACATGTCTCTTGTGATATTTGTCACTGTTTTGAGTTCATCATTAGAATGAGCTCTTGTTTTGTGGGAAGGGGGAACATATCTAAGTATCTCAGCCACAATCTCTTCTTCATCTAAGACTCCACTAGCACATCTAATGCTCAACACCAGTTCATATATCTTTTGAGAGAAAGAGATGATGTTCTCATCTTCACTCATCTTCAATTCTTCCCATTTTCCTTTCAGACTTCGTAGCTTAGCACTTTTCACTAATGCATAGATCCTTCATACAATATTTCCAACTTTTTCCAGATTTGGCATGCAATCTTCAATCCTATCACATTTAAGTCATCTCTGAATCTGTCAAAGAACTCAACAATGCTTCTACTCCCCTGGTATTAATTTTTACTTGCTTGATCTCATCTTTAGAGGAAGGACCATTCTGAGGAATAATATATGCACTTTGTCTAATCTTCCAGAAGGGTTCACCAATGCGCTTCAAATGACACTCCATCTTGAATTTTCATAGAGAGTAGTTTGTACCATCAAATCTAGGACTATCCTTCTTGTATGATGTCATCTCATATCACCTCAAGCTATTAGGCTTCTTTAGAGGAGCTAGCTCTAATACCAATTATTGGAAAAACAAGGTTAGACAACTGAGAGGGGGGGTGAATCAATTGTTACCAAAATCAAACTTATACAAAATTAATCAACCTTAAATCTTAGATTTGATAATTAACAGTGCAAGGATTAAATCAACAACACATCAGAGACACATGAACACCAAGATTTTATACTTGGAAACCATGTTAGGGGAAAAACCACGGTGGATGTTAGTCCACAAGATTATACCTTGTTAGAAGTATAATGAAGAATGAAAAAGGAATGCACTTGTATTCAGACACACTACCTAGAGCACACTACTTAGAAGGAAGGCTCATTGCCTTACATATAGTAATCAGATTAAATCCATCTGATGAAGTTGAACTGAGAAATTAGCTTCTACAAAATCCTGATTACAGTTTCGATTAGGCACACAAAAACTTCTACACAATATTCCACACTCTGCTCTACTCTTGAATGATCTGACCTTTATCTGCACATGTACATCACTTGTACACACTGAGCACTACCTCTAAATGAGTAAAACAATCTCATATATATATATATATATATATATATATATCTGTTACATGGATTTACATCTAGTATTCAGTCGGCCACAAAATAAAGAATAAATTACAACTATCGGCCTTACTAGATGAATAAATTTCAATGCGCACCAACACAAGTTGGTCACAAAATAGTGAGGACCCAAAAAAACACCTTCAAACATGCTAAAAAGTAAAATATTAATCCTCATGGATCTGCAACACGCTAACACCATCATGTCGGCCAAGACCATGAAAAATCAAGAACACGTCGGAAAAATCTTTGATTACGAACGCTCTGATCAATGCTAACGTACAACAGGGATAGAGAATGATCTAGACTCATCCATGAACATCACGGGTACATGCACAACACATGAAATTACCAAAATTTCATCCGCTTCATCCAAGAACACCATCTATAGAAATTGAATAACTGTAGGCACACAGATCTTCATAACTTCCACAAATCTTGATGCGAACCTCTGAAACTTTTAGAGAACATACTAGAAAGGTTTATCAACAAATTATTTGAAGTGTGCCTTTAGATTAGCAACTTAAAGTTGGGTGATCCCATAACTTTAGCTGGTTTACAATTTCTAAGAGGAACTGATTTTTGCTGAAATCACATATTTTTAGAAAATATAATGATTTAAGCCTTTAAAAGTTCTATTTTAAAGATTCCAATTGAACAGGGTTTGATCAAACCACTTTAGATCAAACCCCATTGGATAGAACCTCGCTAGTTTTAAACCATACCTATAAATGTGTCTCCTTTACACCTATCAATATGTTGGTAAAAAATCACTTTTGATTTACCTTTTGGGGGAGAAAATGAATTCATTTAATATTTATTTGAAATTATTATGGTAGTCCTCAGAACGAGCTATCCAACAAATATAATTTTAATATGTTTTTGTTTTATTATCTATTTGTTTTTTTAGTTTTATTAAACATAGGTTTTTCATCGAAAATGAAGGTCTTTGTTCTACACATGTGGAAAAATAGCAGATTATCAAGAAAAAAATTGAAAAATATGTGTGCACTAAATATTGAAGTCCTTGACCTAAAAAAAATAAATAAATTGAATTTTGATATATACAAAAAAAATTACACGTTATACAGTCGCGTTATGTCTCAGTTGTAATTGGTTTGACTTCAAAACTTGATTAAACAAAAATATTAAATACAAAACTATCTAACCAGTTGGAAGCACTAGATATCAGAGTTACAAATCTAAATTCAAAAGAATTAGAATTTTATCCTTCATGGAAAAAAGTTATGCGTTATACGGTGTGCATCACCTTTTAAAAATGTTGTTTTCTGAAAAAAACCAGTTTTTGTGGGAGATGGAAAAAGAAGTGCAATCTGATTCCAAAATTTTTGAAAAAAATATTTTTAGAATCTACAAACAAAATGTGACGAGACTATAGTTTGAATCAACTTCAAATTCCTCACGGTTTAGCCACTATAGGTGCCCGAATGTGAATGTTTAGTTAAAAATAACAATTTCAATGTCCAGTTTGGCCAAAAATTGTAAACCACTATTGTGGGATCACCCAGCTCTTTCCACCATTTTGACCTTTACAGCTCCATTGGCTACTTGCACTATATTTTTTACAATTTTCTCAATCTCTTCGACATATACAGCCTTTAGAAACACCAATGCTAATAGTGTTGACATCAATGACAACCACATATCAGCAACATAACCACAAAATCCAACAAGTTGTAATATTATATTTTGTTCATTCATCATTCCTTTATCTCATTTGATTTCATTACAAGGTTTGATTACCAAAGTGGGGTTTAACCAATGAAAACCCCTTTCCACTAACAAGACAACACTTTTCCCTCTCTTTAGTGTGTGATTTTTAGATCTAGGTTGAAGACCTTCTAAGGAGCAAGATTGGAAAGAATTTGTTAAAGTTGCGAAGTTGTCCAAGTTTTAACCTTGTTTTGAAGAGCATTAAAATATTCTTG
Organism: Sequoiadendron giganteum; assembly: GCA_007115665.2. Lineage (NCBI taxonomy): Eukaryota > Viridiplantae > Streptophyta > Pinopsida > Cupressales > Cupressaceae > Sequoiadendron > Sequoiadendron giganteum. The sequence goes on along the minus strand of CM021101.1, from coordinate 830,904,826 downwards.
TAGAGAAAAATCTTCAAATTCAAAACTAGAAACAAGGTCATGAAGACATGGCAAAGATTTAAAAGTAGATTTAGATCCCGATTCTCCAAAAAAGCCAAACTAGAGTGATACACCACTTTTGGCCTATGAGTTCCAGTACAGTCAAATTTGCATTTTTCAAGAGTTCCAGACTTGGCTTTGCCAGATTTTTATTCTTACCTAGAATCCCTAGTCTAGGACTAAATCACCTAGTCTAGCGTATGAGTCCCAATTTGCATTAATTTCCATACTTTTAGCATTTCAAACCTCCATTCAAGTTCCTACAAATTTCCAGGTGCACACCTTTGATCTCTCAGTTTGTTATTCTATTTTGCATTCCTTTCTAGGTCATTTGTTGTAGTTTTGCATATCATTAAGTTTCATAATTAGATCTAGCATGTCATTTGTCTTTCCAAGCCCTAGCTTGGTGGTGAACCCTCTTTTAGTCTCTAATCATACCCTAGGACAACCTTTTTGTGGATCTCTTTCCCCCTTTCTATCTTCAAATTGATATCTCTAGGGTTTACTTGAATGTAATAATAGTGAAATAGGAACCCCTCATTGTGCTTCATCTCCTAAAAGGTGGAGCACCTTATTTCTGTCATTACACTTTCTTTCATTTCAACCTATAGAAGTTTTAGCATTTCATTCTATATTTCATCACATTAATGTTTCTCACATTGTAGAGTAGAATGGATTCATCTACATGAGGTCATCTACATCATATAGATCACTTGCATTTGTCTACGAAAATCTATCACTCTTAAAATTTTATTATAATTCAAAGTTAGAGCATTTGGGGTAGACTTAGTCAAAATTTCATAGTGCAGACCTATTTTAGAGCATGTAGAGCTTAATGGGGCATCATAAAAACACTTTGGATCCAATGGGATCTATCTTGGAGATCCAAAATTCATTTCATTTCATGAAGGATTATCTTTCACGTTTTCAGGCCTACCTACATGCTTGACCATTCATTGGGGTTTGTAAACCCTTGAGGCCAATGCAAACCTTTGTTGGAGCTGGAGAATTATATGTAAGATCATTTGTAATCATTTGGGAGGCAGTCATTTAGATAGTAATAGTTAGATAGTTAAATTTTCTGATCAACCCTGTTGAGGGATTGTAATAAGGCCTCTGGCCAATTGTAATGTTGAATGGCCTTGCAGCAGGCCTATGAGCCCTGATTATTTTCCCATGAGTCATATGTTTCATGTAAGATTCCCAATTCAATAGAGATCAATGTTTGCAAATTATTTTCTTGTGTTATTTTCACTATGTTGACTCTAAGCTACATAGTTGGACAGTCTTTCAAGACCCTCCACCCATGATTGCACCATATTGCTACACTATGCATATCAATGTTGAAATGTTACTTTCAGAATTCAAACTTGGATTTACACTAAGAGCCCAATAATTTAATCATTTGAGCACAATTCCTTTGACTCTAATTTCCCAAAGCAGCATAAGATTATTGAGGGTCATTATGGTAAAGGTGGTCATATTAAATTTTTCCTATATGAACTCAAAGTTATGGAGAAAGACAAGTTTTTTTTTTAAGTCCTTACATATTAAGAAATCCAAGAACATCAAATCAATTCATTTCTCTCATGGGAATCTTACTATAGTTCTTGAGATTCCCAAGAATACTCTAAACTATTATACAAAAATTGAAGCCTAGGAAACCTTTATTAAATGTTCTAAGGCTTTGTATGAATGCCTCAACATCTATTGTGGTTACACTATATATTTTCTCTTGAAAGATTATGAACCTTTTATATTTTTACAAACGAAAATATACCATCCTTTGTGCTTTTCATTTGATATGGTCTTGTTGATCTTTACTTTGACTTTTAAGTTTTCATTATATCCCTAACATATGTGGTTGGTCTCATTTACACATCACTTACTATTCACAATGGCTTGCCTTTAATGAAACTCAGCTCTTCTTTTCCTTAATACTTTATATTGAAATATGCCATTAACTTGTTTGATAAAAAAAATCACTTCAAAGCTCAAGCATAATATACACTTCCACATTCAAAATCTTATTATCAAAGACTTTGAAGAAACTTGCAATAGTTTTTTTTTACTATTACAATTTATAAGAGTTTATCTTAATTTAAATGCCTCTTTTCTAAAACAAACAATTTCCTACTCGAAATTTTTAAGCGTTTCCAGGTACCACCATTGTATCTTTATCACATATAACAAAATGATACTATAGAATTACAAAAAAATCTAACAAATAAGGTAGATTGGTTGACCATTCTTACCTTAAACAAACTTAGATTTTTATTTTAGTTTTTCCATAATACTCTTTTTGGATAATGAAATCATGTTCTATAATTTTGTCAACAATTTGCATATCTCCTCAAATTATTAAAAAATGGACAAGGGAAGGTTATGGTTTGTGATCTTTGTGACATTTAGACTAATACATTCATTAGGAATCTCTACATTTTGATAAAACAGTAAGAGCGAGAAGCACACGAATGGGTGAGATTTAAGACCACAAGGAAGAGGAAGGTTGCTCCTTCGTGCCAATTTGATTTTTTAGCACTCATGCCAGTTTTTTGTTGATTCAACACTAAACAAGCCAAAGAAGCAATTAAGATTGAAAAAAAATGCAAATGGATCACTTGATTGTGGAGACAACTAATCCTGTCAAGGATAAGACTACACAATTTTGAGCTCACAGATTTTTATATTGTCGAGACTAACTTGGGTGAAAATCATAATAAGGGGATATCAATTTCTTTGAGATTACATCCAAAAAGCTCAACACAAGGGTTCTCAAAGAAAGCTACTGTTAAGATAGGCAAAGTCCATTTCAGTAGGATGTGTACAAGGAAGAAAGGTATTTTATGTGTGCACCTCAACGATTCAATATAAGATTTGTTTTAATGAAGGAGGAGGGATTTTATTCTCAACTATAGTTTGTGATATTGACGCTTTCCACAGTGACATGATTTTTACAACCCACCTTTAAATATTGTAAGTTCGCAACTAGGTTCATTACAAGCTCTCCAAAAAATATTCAAACTCCCGAATTCTTCATCTTAGAATTTTATGTTAGAAATTCCCTTATTTTTCTTCCAAGCTAGATTTTGCTTAAGCTACGAATTGAGGTTATTCCACCGTTTGTTTGCTTCCTCTTTGATCAGAACCTTATTATTCTTTGACAGAGCATATTCATTTTACAGATTCCACATAGCTTTTGTATTTAAATTTAGTAGAATTGGTGTAGGATTACAAACATTAATTTTCTTTAGGTCTTTATTCTGTAAGATCAATTAGTACCTTAAATTCTTAGTTATAAAAGTACCTTACCATATATCTGGTCAGGGGCCAGGCAGATGGTGGGAAGTCATTGACTAGATGTTATTTGAGCACATTGCTTCAGATTTTTTTTTTAAGCATTTCTTAGCTTTTTATGGGTTGATCTATACTTGACACTCTCTATATATAGGTTGGTAATGAACTAAGATTGTTGCAGATATCCCACTATAAAACAGTAGGCTAGCGGGTAGAACCAGAGTCAATCGAGGAGATGAAGATAAAAGATGTTTCGATAGGGCGATAGATGCAAGCAGTTTTGTGAAAGGCTCAAATCAATCCATGAAGGGACATATAAAATAAGTCACATCCTTTAGAAGGAAAGGACATCTTTTGTGCGTTATATGGAAGCAATTGTTTTGTGTGTTCTATAGACTATGTGGAATTTTTTCAAAAATTGGATATCAACATTATCAAATTGAACTTAAAAGTCCACAATGATCTATGGAGAGATGCCATCTAAAATAGAAATCAAATCATATTGCATACAAGTCATTGTCAAGCTTTAAGAATTTAAAGTAAAAAAAATGTTATAATAATCTGTTATAGGAAATAGATTGAAGCAACTCTCAAATCATACCTCTCTAAAAGTGGTTCAACACAAGACTTTTGTGGAACATATAAACTATAAAAATGTAGAGAAATTTTTGTTTCTAATGATCTACATCATTATTTTTTTTAAGATCTTTTACACATACGTATCTCTTTCATAGGACACAAGAATAAATTGGTATATCAATTTATTAGTTGAAAGAACATAAATTAAGTCTATTGATTGGCTATGGTCATGGTGCCTTAAGATGAATCTATGTGTAAATAGGGAGTTCTCCAAACAATTATTACTTTGAACTAGATTTTGAACATGATCTAGGGTTTCTACTAATGTCCAAATTTAATATCAATGAAAAAACAAAGAAACAATAATTAGTATATGCAAAAAGGTTATATATCAAGTCTCATGGCTAAAGGGGTTATGGAAAATGTAAAATTTTAGACTTACACAAGAATTTTAAAGACTAGTTAATATGAAATATGAAAACATAAAATAAAATCAAGGATGGGAAGGCTTGATCATTAGGCTTTAATACCAAATATAATGTCATTTTTCCTCTTAAAGTAGTTTAAGTATTAGCATCGGATTTAATATAACAAATTTATTAGAGTTAATATAATTTATAATATACAATGTTATCAAAATAAATGTGAATAATTAATTTGTAAACTACAAACATGCGCCAATTAAATAATTAGCATAATAAATGGAATGACACCTCCACATAGATTAATCATATTAACTCAAAATCATATAGACAATATTCTCAATATTGTTGAATCAATGGTCTTCAATACTTATCTGAAAATCATGGAAAGGCTACTATTTGACACTTAGATGAATGGTTACAAGTCTAGGATTTTCATGGCATAAACACCCCCAGAGCAAACCAATTATTGCATAAAACTCAACTCGCCTTCACGATGTAAACACAACCCTGGCTAGGACACTCCCAAGTGTGTAGGTTGTGACCCAATTTGGACACAACCCAGTGTGCCCCAAGTCTCCAAAAGTTTCAATGCCCACCCATTACCCTAACCTTCACTCCTTTGTGTCCTTTTAATTTTTTTTTCCCTTTTTCTCTTCTCTCCTTAAATGTTCGACATCCTTCAATGTTCTCCCCCTTTTCAAGTCTCACATAAGTGCTTATATAAGCCTTGAGGGGTGGTTTCCAAACCATGGCACCCTTTCACAAAGGTTGCATTTAATAATTATTATAATAAATAATTATTCTTCCACCTTTTAAATGAGTTTTTACACGCATTCTTTATTAATATCTCTTTTAACCAAAGGATCATAATTTATCTTTTATTTATTTTTATCTCCCTTTTAATTCTAAAAGGTTATTTCATAACTTTCTCTTCTCTTAAATAAAAAAATACATAACACAAATTATTTGTAGCTATTTTATATTTACAGTTTATATTAATATATGCAATGTCAACTTTGTAGAAAAAAAAATGTGTACAATTTATGTTTATCATGATATTGACAATAATTTTATATATTTGAAATATTTGTCATCCATTGAAATAAAGCATATTCTATTTCACCTATTATGACAAATATATGAACCAACCATGACCCACCACTATAATAAATTTGTTTACTATTTAACACTCAGATGAATGGTTATAGGTCCAGGATTTTCATAGCATAAACACCCCTGGAGGAAACCAATTCTTACATAAAACTCAACTTGCCTTCACAATGTAAATAGAGCCTTGGCTAGGACACTCCAAGGTATACATTATACCCCAATTTGGACATGCCCCCGTGTGCCCCAAGTCTCCAAATGTTTCAATGCCCACCCATGACCCTAACCTTCACTCCTTTGTGCCCTTTTAATTTCTTTTTTCCTTTTTCTCTTCTCTCCTTAAATGTTCTACATCCTTCCATGTTCTCCCCCTGGTTCAAGTCTCACATAAGTGCTTACATAAGCCTTGAGGGGTGGTTTCCACACCATAACACCCTTTCACAAAGGTTGCATTTAATAATTATTATAATAAATAATTATTCTTCCACCTTTTGAAAGAGATTTTATATGTATTCTTTATTAATATCTCTTTTAACCAAAAGATCATAATATCTTTTATTTTTTTATCTCCCTTTTAATTCTAAAAGGTTATTTCATAACTTTCACTTCTCTAAAAGAAAAATTTACATAATACAAATTATTTGTAACTATTTTATATTTATAGTTTATATTAATATATGCAATGTCAACTTTGTAGAAAATAAATGTGTACAATTTATGTTTATCATGATATTGACAATAATTTTATATATTTGAAATATTTGTCATCCATTTCAATAAAGCATATTCTATTTCACCTATTATGACAAATATATGAACCAACCATGACCCACCACTAATAGACCATACACCATATGTGATAGTGCCTCAACAGAGACATCATTTTCTTAAAGCCTTTATCCATAATTTCTCACTAAATTTGTTTTTCTAATAGCTATTTTGAATGATACACCTCTTCAATTGTAACTTAATATTGTTTTGATGAATTCTATATACAAACATCTCATTTATTATTTTTAAAATTATTTATAATCTATATTTGAATGACAATTACACATGTATATGCAAAGTCAATTTTGTAGATATTTTGAAAAGAAATTGAAATGCAAAGTCAATTTTGTAGATATTTTGAAAAAAATTTGAAATGCAAAGTCAATTTTGTAGATATTTTGAAAAAAATTGAAATGCAAAGTCAATTTTATAGATATTTAGCCCCAAAATATTGAAATGCAAAGTCAAATTTACAGATATTTAACAAAAATAAAATTAAAATAAAATTGAAATCTTTTACCATCTAAAAAAGGACGTGTACAATTTATGTTTAGCACAATTTTTACAATCTTTACCAAAGACAAATATTTGACCTAACAATAACCTACCACTATTAGAGACATCGATTCATTCCACCTAATCCACAGCTTAACCCTTATTTCTCGCTTAATTTACTTCTCCAGCGGCTCTTTGGACAAGACGTCTGACATGGTACGACACCTCTCTCCAACTGGGAAGTATTTTCTCCATCCTTGGGCGGATGATATGTCCGATCTGGTTGAAAAACGTTTGCGTCTTTGGGTTCTCTTTAAATACCATAGCCCCAGAGGTAAACCTCATCGATCAGAAGTCGGCTATCTTTACTGTGGCTTCTTGCGAGAGAAGGAAAACAGAAATGTCAGAGAAGCATGAGGCTGAGCTACTAGAGGATTTGGGCGGAATTATCAAGCTTTACAGTGACGGATCAATTGTCCGGGGAGACGAGTCTTCTTTCTTACCACACTTTCCAAATTACAATAAATATAAACATGTGGAATTCAATTATAAGCATGTGGTATACAAAGACGTTGTGATGGACGAGGGAGTTGGATTGTGGGCGCGCCTCTTCCTGCCGCCCGAAACAACGAACAAGGTGCCCGTAATGTTATTTTACCACGCGGGGGGGTTTATCCTCTTTAGCTCCGCAACATCACTCATACACCAAATGTGCCAGATGTGGGCGGCCACGCTGGGCGCCCTCATCATTTCAGTGAATTACAGGGTGGCTCCTGAGCACCGCCTTCCTGCCGCCTACGACGACTCCATCGCAGCGCTGCAGTGGCTCCAACTGCAGGCCGTGGCGGCGGAAGCAGCGGATCCGTGGTTGCACTTCCACGCCGACTTTTCTAAGGTTTTTCTGGCGGGCGAAAGCGCAGGAGGGAACATTGCACATCATGTCGGCGCGTGGGCGGCCAGCGCAAAGGAGCAGATCAAAATTAAGGGGTTAGTTTTGGTCTGCCCGTTCTTCGGTGGCGAAGAGCGCACGTCGTCGGAGTCGGAAAAGGAGAACTCTGCAGGGTTCAATTTGGAGCAGTCGGATGCGATGTGGAGGCTTGCGCTGCCTGTGGGAAGCAACAGAGATCATCCCTTCTCCAATCCGCTCATAGAAGGAGCCGTTGCCTCTGCTCTTGACCTTCCGCCCATGCTTTTTGTTATTGCAGGCCGAGATATACTGAGAGATCGACAGTTGCACTACTGTGAGCTTCTTAAGAAACGTGGAAAACAAATCCGTGTGCATGTTGAGGACGAGGAAGACCACGGTTTCCTTCTCTTCAAAGTGCAGGAGCCACGCTCGGTTGAGACCCTCCGCACCATCTCTGACTTCATCAAATGAAAACAGGGCCCTCGCAGGCCACTCATCGAAGTCGCTCCCACGGCTATTTGATACTTTTAATCGCAATTCTTCCCTAAGTTTAGTTTATACTATTAATTTTATTACGTTGGTATGCTGAGGCTCAATCCTCCTCGTTTGCAGTTCGACTCCATCGGAGTAGTCTGGTTGACAAGCAGATTAGATTAATCTAGTGGGTGATCTGCGTTTTTTTATGTTTTTTTTATATTAGATTATGTTCAAGTTTTAGAATCAATGTTTCAAATCACAGGATATGAGACTTCAAGGATTGTTGAAATATTAATGTAATTGTGATTAGGTGTGAAGTGTTTGTATTTAATCCAGTATTGACCCATCAATTGAAGTTTTTTCCCTTTTTTGTTTGGGCAGAATATTTTTTTTACATTTACTTTTATTACTAATATTTTAATTGAGTAAAGGTGTGATGTTTTTACATTCTAGAAGAACTAATTGTAACGATAATAGCTTAAAACAAATTAGATCTTTATCAAAAAAAGTTAAAGTTTTTTATGATTGTTTTTTAATTAAAATTGAGAGAGAATAGTGGACAAGTAAACATATTTTTTTTGGATTTACCTTTATTATTAGTATTTTAATTGAGTGAAGATATGATGCTTGTACATTCTAGAAGCATTAATTGTAAAGCTTAAAATAGTGTAGATCTTTATTCAAAAATTTCTATAGTTTTTTATGATTGATTTTTTAATCAAAATAGAGAGAATAGTCAACAAGTAATTTTTTTTTTTGGATTTACCTTTATTTTTAGTATTTTAATTGAGTAAAGATATGATGCTTCTATATTCTAGAACAACTAATTGTAGTGATTCTTGCTTAAAAGAGCATAGATATTTATTCAAAAATTTCCTATGTATTTTATGATTGATTTTTTAATCAAAACGGAGAGAATAGTCAGCAAGTAAACTAATTTATTTGAATTTACTTTAATTATTAATATTTTAATTGAGTAAGGGTATGATGCTTCTACATTCTAGAAGAATGAGTTGTAATGATTCTAGCTTAAAACAATCTAGATCTTTATTCAGTATGTTCTATAATTTTTCATGATAGATTTTTTAATCAAGATGGATAGGGAATAGTCAACAAGTAAACATAAGAGAATACATAAAAAGGCTTGAGAAGATAAGAGAATATTATTTAGTTGAAGAGAATTTTCTAAACGGTTTAGAAAATTGTTAGAGAGCTTGAGATTGTTGTGTGAGCCATGAGAGACAAGAGAGTGAGTGTTCTAAAATGGATTATTTTTCAAAAATGAGAAGAGGATGGAGGAAGAAGAGACTAATGAGCCATTTAGAATAATTGTGAGTCATTTTATTTTGACTTAGGAAGTTAACAAGTGGAAAAACACTTAGAAATGAACTTCAAATGATAAATTTTTCACAAGACACTAGTGCGATGTGTAGATGTCTACACTAGGCACTAGTGTCCAAATAATTTATGATAAAACATGATAGGAGAATAGAAGAATATGAGGAAAACACATAAGTGACAACAAAAGGTGACAATGAGAAAGGGGTCCTAAGCACTTTTAGTAGGAAAAATATGTTGATGCAAGGGCTTAAATGAGCCTGGAAAAATACTAAGGGAATACTGACCAAAGTGGATGCAAAATATAGGTGGAATTGCAAGGGTATGCAATTTACTACACTATATGGCCTTTGAATGCTTTCCTTAATGGTTAGTACTCAAAAGGACTGCATACCCACATAAATAGTTCATCGCAAATATAGCTTTAAAAAATCAATTAGATATATATTTTGATCCCATTTGAAAGTGGTGTATGTAAGTAGTTTGGGGAATGAATTGTGTTTCTAGCACACAAGTGCCTAGATATGGGGTTAGGGTGTATTCAAGAAATATTTATCTTAGAAATATTATATCATTTTAGAAACTGAAATGATTTACATGCAAAAAAAAGAAAAAAGAAAATAGAAAGATTGCTTTTATATCTAAATTTAAAATGAATATGAAATTTTATTTAATTAATTTGTATAGATAATCACTACAATTTAATTAATTATTTAGAAACTAAATAATATATTTTTTTATAAATTTTAGAAATTAGAATTTAATTTAATTTTAGAATAAAATTTAAGTTTTCAAGATATCATGGTGATTTCTCTTGCAAACATATTAAAGAGATTTAAATCAAAAAATTCCCTATATAAATTATTTTATGATTTTTTTAAATGCATTTTTTAAGTATTATTTTATTTTATAATTATACTAAAGAAAAAAAGAATAGAAAATTTGATTTTATAGATACATTTTAGTTCATAATTTATTCTAAAATTATAATTATTAATTGCTGAATTTTTTTTAAGGCTACAAGAATTAGGTAGCACGACCCCCTATAAATTGTAGTGCGCGTGATAATTTTTTTAATGTGACTAGCGATGTTGGCATGACATGCCCTCTGGTACCATGGGGGTGGGGGAGACTAGACCTCGTGACCAATCTCCTGCAATTGGAAAGGTTTAGCCAACTGATCTAGGAGACCTGCCCCATTAGTAATTGTTGAATTATTATTATCATTGATACACAAGTTTTAGTATTTTATTTATAAAAAAGATACCATACTACAAACATCTGCAACACAAGTAATCATCTACCATTAACAACCCAACTATTAAGCCAAAAAACTAGTATAAGCCTCACCAACCATACAAACAAAGCACCCAACCAACACCAACATTATCCAAAATGGCCATGAGAGGGTCTCTTCCCTTTACATAGCGTCACCATAAGATTATCAGGAAAAAAAAACAATGATAGAACCAAACACCACCAGAAACAGACTTACAAAAAACTATTATCCTTAGCAAAGGCTACAGAATCTTTAACCCATTCCACACCCCCGACTACCATCAACCCGAAGAACTTCTTCAGGAAATCTATCGCCACCGCCACAATCATCCTATGCTTCATGAGGGTCGGTTCACTCAAATCAAGAAGAAATGGGTACAACTTCAAGGCTTCATCCAAGCTTTGAAGGAGCTCTGAGTCATAGGGACACGAAACTCCTCGACCCACAGCCACACTGCACAGCACCTCGTCGACCCCTTCCACTAGGTCCTCCCAGAACATCTTCTCAAGCAACAATTTTGCCTCGGCCTTCTAAACCTAGTTATCCAATAGGGAAGCCAAAAATCAAGAAGATACATGAAAATTATCTCGATCATATTCCTTATTTTCCAAATGCCCAGACCCCATAATCATTTTAGCCACCACAACAACTAGAGGATTATTATTTTGAAGAACCCTCTTCAGTCTCTGGTTCGTGATTTCCTTGAAAGAGGTTTTTCGCACCAACGACTTCAATGAAATCGGGGTATCCACCCCAAATTTTTCCACCCCATCCACTGAAACCTTTATGATGAACCTAGAGCGCTTTCCCATCGATGCCAGGCTCAAAGCACACCTAAATAGAGAAACACCATATGTAGCCAAGAAAATAAAATGAGAAATAAAAGGCACCTTGGTCGAACTTAAAGCCAAACCACAAGGAAATAAATGCCAGGTACTCAGGTGCCACCACCCACCACAAATAAATCCTCTCCAAATGTGTCGAGAGCTTATCGAGGACAAAATATGGCAAGTAAATTGCAAGTAATTTGGCCTAGGAAAAGGTCACCACTCCTTCCCATCATCTCACGTGCTTCAAGGTCATCATTGCTTAAACACCCCCTGACGAGTCATCTCGCCAACATCCTCCACCGTCCTCAACCTCCTAACACCATGGCCTATTCTGCTATGTCCCCTCCACCAGTCTGGAGGGGCGGCCACCCATCCGCCCACAATTGTTGAATTATTTTTAATTGAATATTTAATTTTATTTAATTTTTTGGTATTAGATGTGGTTACTATTTTTAAAGCCATAAAATCTTCCCAAATCACTCTCTACTTTCACCTAACCACACAAATCATCCTCTAAATAAGCAGATAAATTATTACCAAATAAAAGAAACATTGAAATTTTCCAAAAAAACAATTGGACAACTAAGAGGTGTTGTAGATATACATGACCTTCTACTTAAAAATTGCTTTTATCTTTGATCAACTCATTATAAGTAGCTTCAAGGCCTTTTCTATAGCATAGATATTCATAAGTTTCTCTTAAGTAATTATACTTGTGCAATAGCTTCCATGAGACTTGGAATGGTTGTGATGATGATAACAGTACAGTGCTTATTATCTAAGACCCACTCTACAAATCCATCCCAGGCTGTGGACATTCCTGATTTTTAAACCAATGCAAATGTTCTAAACTTGGTGAACTATGCTCTAATAGAATATAACACTTTCCATGTAATAAAAATTGATTATTTTTCACTTTCTTTGTTTTTCTTTTCATTGATTTGAAATTTTTGGATTTGGGTTATGAGCTATAGTAGTTGGGATACATATAGTCTATTCTAATGGCCAAATTATTTGTGTAATTGTGCATTAATTTTGAACAATTGGTTTGTTTTTTTTGCTAGGTAGCATGATGTTTTGGATGCTATCAAGTTTGTGGATGTTTTCAGTGCTCAACTATTGTATAGGGAAGGAACTTATCCTTGGGTTCAAATATGCACCCCTTCGCTTGCACCTATACCTCTCTAATTCTTGGATATGCCTTCTAAAATTGACAGAGTATTGAATCTGTATATTCTTTAAAGTTTGGATGACTTTTAAAAATTGATTTATCGGATATGAATAATTAAATTCAACATATATTGAATAAGTGTATTCATTAAGGAGTTGATTGGTTGGTTCTACTTACACTATTTTTCATGTCTCTACAATCTTTTTGTATCCATTATTATTCATTTATGTTTCCACAAGTTCATTCTTTAATGGGCACCATTTTGACTCTTTTGCTTCTTATTTTGCACTATGTTCATGTAATAAAAAAGAAGAATTTGATTGGAAAAAATAAATTGAAGTTTCAAAACAATTTTTTGTTTAATGTTTAGTTTAGCATAATATATAAAGTATTATGTCTATTGTTTAATTTAACATAATATATATGCATTTAAATTATATAAATATTATTGGGTTTTCAAACTTTTAATAAAATTGAATGGTTTTGAATGAGTCTATAAGAGATCAAATCTTGTTGAATGCAAAACCTCCAATTGAAAAAAATTCAACATAAAATTTCTTTTTTTTATCGAGTAGATTAAAAATAAATTTAAAAATAACATAAATAAAATATTGTATTTTCATTATTACTTGCTTTATCTCTATTTTCTTGACTCACATATTGTGGAGCAAATCTTTCTATTGTTTATAATAAGTAACATTATATATCGTCAATTCCATTTTATTTTTTTACCACGCCACTTATTAAAAAATAAATAGAATATACAAAGATTTATCCATAGATTTTTTCCCTTTACCTTCTAAATAAAAATTTCTTAAGAACATTAAAATTGTTTTGTGTCCTATTTTATAAGTAAACATTATTTATATTATATTTTGAATATGAGGAACATTTTAAGATGGAAAAATTTGTCCAAATGTTTCACATTTATAGTAGCTATCATATAGTTATTTAATTTTAATAATAATCAATAGTGTTAACAAAGTTATAATTTTTTTTTTTAATAATTATATGATAATTTTGTAATATTGTAAAAAATGATTGCATAATTTTAAGTTTCTTTCCACTTAAAATTATAATTGATTTTTAAAAATTAAACATTCAAATTATAAAATTTATCCATGACATTGATAATGATAACTCTACATATTTTATATATATCAATATTTAATATATATGCTAGTTACTAACTAACCACCCACAACACCTAACTATAGATCTCTATGAAAAAACTAAAAACTAGAATGATTAACACAATGCATTCACTACTTGATTATACCTTGTGTTCCTATAGGCAACATTGACATTGTAATTCTTTTGACAATGATTTTCACATGACAATATAAAGCTCTTTGGGACTATATTGGGAGTGATTTGCATCATGTTTATCTTGAAGCCTTTGAAACCAATTCTCTAGGCAATTTAATAAATAAAGGCAATATTAAATTCATACCTAAGCCTAGGGATCCGGAGGATATTTGCAACTGGCAACCCATCACGCTTCTTAATGTTTCTTACAAAATCATTATCAAAGCCTTGGCTCTAAAAATTCGCCACCTATTGGCTCAGGTTGTGCGCCCTGAACAGACTGGTTTCATTAAATCCATGTTCATTCTTGATAACATTATTGCTGTTTGGGAAGGCATGGAGTGGGCCCGGAGGTCAAACCAGAAAGCAGTGTTCATTAAAATTGATTTTGCCAAATCCTATGACTGTATTGAATGACCTTTCATTCTTGCGATGTTACAGGCTTTGTGCTTTGGGCCCAATTTTTTGCAGTCTGTTCGTATGCTTTTTTCTGATGCTTCGGCCTGCATCTCCATTAATGGTCGCCAGTCTTCTGCTTTTGATCTTTTTCATTCTATTCACCAGGGATGTCTTCTTGCCCCTACTTTGTATGTTTTGGCTGCTGAGGACTTTAGATATCTCCCAGCCAATGCTATCTCCCAACAACGGGTTAAAGGAATCTCCCTCCCGGACTCTCAAGAGTAGCTTGTCAATGGGCACTTCGCGGATGATTCCTTTCTCACTCTTTTAGAGGATGAAGGCTCTATCGTTGTTGCCCTTGAGTGCCTTGATACTTTTTGTCTTGCGTTCAGCTCTGCTATTCAATTTCACAAGTCTTTGTGCTACAGACAGTCGGTGCTCCCCACTCCTACATGGATTCAAACGTATAACTAGAAATGGATTGGTCAGGATGAAATCTTTCGATTTCTGGGCATCCCTTTCTCCTTTTAGGCTTCCCCTCAGGAGCTTTGGCAAGCCGTGCTCTCCAGAGTGGAGCAGAAATTGGCCTATTGGGTTACCAAGCCTCTTTCTCTGGCAGGAAAATTCCAGGTGTGCTCTAAAATCTTGGCTACCACCCACGTATACTACTCTTCCTATTGGGATCCTTCTAAAGCAACCTACAATAGGCTTGATAAATTGCTCCGCGATTTCCTATGGGCCTCTTCTAAGACCCATAAGGTCTTTCATCGGGTCACTTGGGAGTTTTTTTGTCTCCCCAAGGAGTCGGGAGGGCTTGGCTTGCTTTCCACTCAACGAAAAGGGACTGTTCTCTGTGTTAAGTGGATTATCCACATGCTTACCGGGGATGAAGCCTGGAAGATTCTCCTCAGGCATTGTATTCAGTCTGGTTTTCCTGTTCATAGACCCACCTGAAAAGGAATCAGTCTCCAAACCCTCTTGGTTATGTGGGAGTCGATTCAAATTATGGGCTCCTTTGTGGCCAAAAGTATTTGGAGTTCTTGGGAAACCGTTAAGCCTTGGCTCCATTGGGGCGGGGCTGGCTTACGTGATGGGCTTTCCATCAACCAACATAACTTCTGGTGGTCTCCCCTTCTAGCTCAGAATGGTCAACCCCTAGCCAAGTCGCCTTGGCTCGAAGCCCTCAGATTTCACAAGAAGGGCATTCATACACTACATCAGCTCTTCCACCGGCCTACCATGCGTATTTTGCAGTGGGATGCTTTTAAAACCTAGTACAGTCTTCAAAACCAGAATCGTCTTACTTTTGATGGGTTGGTGAGCGCCATTCCGGTGGAAATTCTTCACAAAGTTAGCATTCATGGGCACAAATCTTGGTGGAAAGACTGGAAATGGTTTCCAGATACTCCTCTCTGGAGCTACAAGCCGCAGCTTGGTTATAGGTGGTTTTCACCCCATTTTCTTATGATTAGCTCTTTGAATAAGAAGTGGCTTCTTAACTCCTCGGCCCATACTTGGCGTAGGACGTTTGATGTCATTTGGTCTTCAATTGTTAATCCCAAATTGGCCCACTTTGATTGGTGTATTCTTTTCCAAGGCTTGCCTGTGGGTTCTTGGCTTGTTCATTTGGGGGTCGCTGACCCTCGCTACCCTTTTTGTGGGTAGCCTGAAAGCTTCAAGCACATTTTTTGGTTTTGTCCCAGAGTTCAGCAGCTTTGGACTTGGATTCATGATTTCTTTCAACCTTTTAGGCCTGAACCCTTCTCGTAGCATATGGTTCTGCTGGGGGACCCGCCTAGAACCTTGGCTAAGTTCACCCAGCTTTGGCACACTTTTAGAGTGGAAATCCTCTTCACAATCTAGAAAGATAGAAATGCTTGTATATTTTCTCATTCTCATTTAGATGTTAATGTGTCTCTTTATGCTAAAACAGTTATATGTTCTAATGTTCTCTTATAGATTCAAATGCAAGCCAACAAGATTGCACTGGAAGTGGCTCACCTGCAGGTTCTCTTGGACCATTGGGGCAATGCCCCTTGTACTGTGGCTCAGATCCCTGACTCGCCCTCCTCTTCCTGTGATCGGTCGCCTTTTCGGGGCCAAAAGCGGAGTGATTCTGTGAGCTCTCGCTCCTAGCCTTCTGCTTGGTGAGATTCTTGACCTCCCAGGCAGGGTCGTTCTCCTTCGCCGCGTCCTAGTCAGGGCTGGCACTCTAGTGGTGCTCTGAGGAGTAGTGGTGGCGATTCTGGGTGGCCCTCTGATACTTCGCTTGTTTCTGGCTCTGGTTGGCCCTCCATTGGCAAAAGTTTTCCGTGGCTGGCTCTCGCAATCTTGCCTCGGCACAAGGAAAAAGATGCAGAAAAAGATGAAGATAAATTTGATGATGGTTGGGGTGCTCCTCCTGACGTACTCCAAACCCCGCTGATGTATTGGGGAAACAACTGGATGACCGAGACCCCCCCAGATCTACTGGCACTGCCTTGGCTGCCTAAATTTTTTTCTATTTTTGAATCCCTAGGCTAGGCCCATGTGATCTTTTGGACTTTTTGGGTTGGGCCCATTGTTATTGTGGTTTTTCTGGACTGGTCCCATATGACATTCGGGGTGTGCCTTCTTACCACCCGCCGCTTTTTTGTGAATTTGTAATTTTATCTTTATTAATATAGATATCTGGAAAATTCATCAAAAAAGAAAAATTCACATGACACCACAAGACCAGGTTTCCCTTACAAATTTATGCCCCTCACCGACTACGCCACCCATACATCCAATCTCTCTTACCATGCTTTGTTGATGTAATTAAAACACTTAACTGGCCGTCTACACATTCTCTTCATACTACTCCTTGAAGGCTCTACATTTCACTACGTGACTGCACCAATTAGAAAACACTATGTCTTCATAATTAACAGTTGCACTTTGGATGCGAAGACTAAATAGAGGTCCACACATAATTATCTCGGGGCAGCAAGAGCCCTAGAACTCGAATATATGCATTTTGTTCTTTAAAATGGCATCTATTTTACACAGCCAAAGAATTGGGGGCAAATTAAGGGCAATAGAATTCCAGACTGTATAGAATCGTAGATCATTTTTGGGGGCAGAGGTCATATCTAAGTCCATGGAAGTGTTCTAGACTTGTGGATTCGATCCTCCTGAATCCAAACTATTCTGATTGTGAGGCCCAAAATATTGGAAGAGAGTGAAAGAAAACATGGAAACAAAGAGAATTCAAAATTTGAGCTCTGAGATTATAGACTCATACATTTAACTTATACATAAATACATGGTAAATTCTTTGAATACTGCACAGTGCTTTTAGCTTAAGCATTTAGCATGGGCAGGTGAAGGAAGACATCGTGGATGGCACGAGATGGTTGAAGAGGTGTGAGGTGGGTTGGTCGGTAGGTCTGTGCTGACAGACTAATAGTTAATTTACACATTCCAACAAAGAGCACACTTTTCTAAATTAAAGGGCAATGCAATATACAATTTTATTTTAAAATTAAACACTATTTATAAGATTTGTCTGATCATGCTTTAAGACTTGCCATTTAAAAATATACATACATTCAGTAATTAATCTAAATTAATTTATACATTTGATTGGATTATCCTACATTGCACACAAGGAACCACATGCAGCGAATTTCTTATAGATCTGATGTTGAAATTACAAATCACGGGCGACTTACGGTGTTGAGTCTGGAAATGGAATACAAGGCCAAGGAATTCAGAGGACATTAATGTCAGAAACAAGACACAAAAGACAAACTACTTACCAGTCGAGAGTTTTTCTATCTAACACGATTTGTTGACTTTTACATCATCGATTGCGCAAGGGTCAGAAATATCCTCGAAGTTTCTTTGTCCTGTACTTCTAAGATTCTGTCATTTCCAATACATCTCTGAACGGCCGGGCTTAAACATCACACACTAAGCTGATAGCTTAGTGTGTGGGCCCCTCTTTATTTATTTTTTCTCCGTTTCCATTTCAATGCAGTTCTGTTGGTAAGTTTGTTAACTGCGTATGTAATTTTATAAAGTACGAAGTATTAGATGACATAATATAAATTATAATGTTTATATTAGATATCATTTGATGTTATATTATATTTATATATTTATTTATTTTATATAATATAATATATATATATATATATATATAATATCATATAATAATTATATTATATTATATTATATTATTGTATAAGATCCATATTAGAAATTATGTTATATTTATTATATTATATTTATCTATTATAATATATATTTATATTGTATTTATATATTATATATTTTTTACATATATATTATATAAATATATTATAAACATATAAATAATATATAATATAATATAATATAATATAATAAATATATTATAATTCCTCATATGTATTTTATACACTAATATATATTAAATAATAGTGTATTTTATTTATATAATATAATATGATATATTTTTAAAAATATAAATGCTACTATATTTATTATTGTCTTTTATTTTTATTTTTTCATGCATATGTCTATGTCTAACCATGCTTCTCATTATTTATATATTTATTTTATATAATATAATAAAATATAATTATATTTATAAAAAAATCATATTCTATTATGTACATAAAATACAATATTATTTAATATATATTACTATATAAAATATATATAAAGAATTATATTATATTTATTATATTTTATTATATATTATTTATATGTAATATTATAAAATATATATGTAAATAATATTATGTTAAAAATATATAATATATAAATATATGATAAAAAATACATAAATATAATATATAATATTCTAGATAAATAAAATAAAATAAAATATAATAAATATAACATAATAAAATATAATAATTATAACATAATTTATAATATAGATCTTATACAATAATATTACATTTTATATAATATGATATAATATAATAATTATATGATATTATATTTATATATATTTATATTATATTATATAAAATAAATAAGTATATAAATATAATATAAACATAATATAATTTATAACATATATTTTACTTAATATTTAACATTAACAGAACAAATTGAGGGCATAGTACATTCTGCTTTTCACTTAGTCCGTATCTTAAAAAACTGACCAACAGAACTGCATTGAAACGGAAAGGGTAAAAACGTAACGGTAACAGGGGGCCCACACACTAAGCTGTCAGCTTAGTGTGTGATGTTTAAGCCCGGCCTATCTGAACCTCCCGTCCCCACACCTGTAGGGTTATAATGCTTCCAAATTAATATTTTTGTCGTAGGCGACGGATTATTCATCGGTAGTATTTGGAAGACCGGTGTGCACGTTGAACATAATATCTGAGCAGAGGGGGTGAACGCCTTTCAACATACGAGCCAAACATTTGTAGTTGTCTCTTGCGAGCGGAGGAAAGCAGAAATGTCGGAGAAGAGTGAGGCTGACCTATTGAACGATTACGGCGGTATAATCAAGCTTTACAGTGACGGATCAATTGTTCGAGCAGACGATTCATCTTTCCTCTTCGTCATTCCAGAGAGCGATAATTTTAATTATAAGCATGTGGAATACAAAGACGTCGTGATGGACGAGGAAATTGGATTGTGGGCCCGCCTCTAATTGCCACCCGAAGCAACGAGCAAAGCGCCCGTAATGATGTATTACCATGGGGGCGGGTTTTGCATCTTTAGCCCCGCAACGCCTCTCGTGAATCGCGCGTGCCAGATGTGGGCGGCCACACTGGGCGTCCTCATCGTTTCAGTGAATTACAGGTTGGCTCCCGAGCACCAGCTTCCTGCCGCCTACCAGGATTCCATTGCAACGCTGCAGTGGCTGCAACTGCAGACTTTGCCGGCAGAATCAGCGGAGCCGTGGTTGCGCTCCCACGCCGACTTTTGTACAGTTTTTCTCGCCGGCGACAGTGCAGGAGGGAACATTGCACATTATGTGGGTGTATGGGCGGCCGGCGTAAAGGTGGAGATCGGAATCAAGGGACTGATTTTACTATATCCGTACTTCGGGGGCGAGAAGCGCACGTCCTCGGAGACACAGAACTCGCCAGCGTTCAGTTTGAAGAAGTCGGACGTCCTGTGGAGACTTGCGTTGCCCGTGGGAAGCAACAGAGATCACCCCTTCTCCAATCATTTCTTCCTGAGGGAAGGCGATGTTGAAGGGGCAGCTGCCTCTGCTCTAAGTGCTCTTGACCTTCCGCCCATGCTTTTTGTGATTGCAGGGCATGATATACTGAGAGATCGGCAGTTGGACTACTGTGAGCTTCTCAAGAAATGTGGGAAACAAATTCTTGTGCATGTGTCTGACGAGGAAGAGCACGGCTTCCTTTACTTGAAAATGGAGGAGAGAAGCTCAGTTGAAGCCCTCCGTAGCATCTCTGATTTCATCAAATGAAAACAAGCCTCTAATTAAAGTTTCTTACCACCTCATTTTCCATCAAATGTTTTATCACCGTTTAATTTCCCAGCGGTTTTTCTATGTTATTAGGCTCGACCCTCGTTTGTACTTGGATTTCATATTACGGTTAATTTTATTTTAAGATTTTAATTACAAGGTGCGTGATCCGCCTCCTTCGTCGTATACGAGTTCTTATTGAAAGCTCGTTTTACAATGTCGACTTAAATGTACTCTCACGATTCAGTACATCTACTACACAATCCACAGTCACACTACTATTCAATATGAATTATAGATACCTAGGGGAGAAGACCGAGTTACCGCCTCCCATCCAATAATCGCCACCTCCATGTTCACTTAACCCCCCCAAAAAAAATTCACTTTGATCCATTAAAAAACTTTATTTGATTGAGTAAATAATTACAAAAACTCCAATTGTTGCTCATTATAATTACAAAAACACTAATGGCTGCTCATTAAGTGTTAAAGTGCATGTTTTAGAGTGGATTTAAGGCATAAACAACTATAATTGATGGAAATTAGAGTGGGTGGATACTAGGACATTAAGTGGCGGCAACCAGACGACACCTCTAAAAGGTGTTTTTTTGACCTCCGCGCGCATATCCAACGCTCCTGCACTCTACCGAATTGCCCAGAAGCCAAAAACTTAGTTATAAGCTCTTAACTCATGGGCGGAAAAAACCCATAAAAATTTTTTTCGATTCGACGCACGGTTCACATTCTATGATTGCGCGAAGCTAGCCCTGGCGGGTTTTGGGTCTTCTCCCCTAGTTAGTAACTTTTTTAATGATTTTTCATTGGTAGAATCAACTTTAAGAGGTATATTTTTTAAGATTATTTTCTGTTAAGTGTTTGTATTTTCTTTTTAAATTCTTTAATCAAGATAAGGAAAGAGAACATTTGAATTTTGTCTATGCAAATATTTTAAGATCTACTCCTTTAAGAATGTAAGTATTTTATTGATACATCTTTTAATTATTTTAAAATAAATAAATAGTGTATATTAGATAATAGATGTTATTTTTTAAAAATGATGGTTGTCAATCTATTTAAATATATATAAAGGTTAAGAGTAATTTTTGAGAAAATGTGTATGTTAGTAAATTCAAGATAAAACTTGTTATTGAAAATTTATGTAAGTATTTATATTATGTAAATTACTAATTATTTATATGAGCTAGGAGTGACTTATGAAGAAGAATGACGAGTTGAATATGTGCCTATGAAGGATTGTGAAGTAGATTATTGTGAAAGATAATATTGAGTAAGCTCCAAAGGATTGTAAATTGAAGAGTCAACAACATAGTGTGAAATATTGCAAAAAAAAAAATTGCCTTTGTAGGAGGTGGAAATATTCTTGTATGGTATTGTGAAGGCTTTATGGTCTAGGACAATATCATAGAATGTTATATAATTTTTTAGTATCATTACCACCTTCTAGTAAGAGGTATGTTATTTTCACATTTTCGTTGCATCTTTGATTTCATCAAGAAAGTTCCTTCCAGGGATAACTTTAAGAAACCCCCCCTCGGCGAAGGTGTAAAATACTGGCGAATTTTTCCTTTTATTTGAAAAATTTATTACTTTTTTTGGAAAATCTATGCACATTATTAAAAAAAATTGTAAAACCTTGGCCCAAAATAAATTTTGGGCCTCAATAAGCCTTTTAAAAGGCACGTGTGTATTAGGCCACAAAATTAACCTGCAACCATCTGATTAAAAAGCTAATCGATGATTTGATGGCAATAAATAAAAGCCCTATTCAAGGCTAAAATATCCTTGAAACTAAATGGTAATTTATTATTGTGCCGATATTTCCTCAAAATTAATGGTAGGAATATAATATTACTGGCGAATATAATTAATATTTTTAATTATAGTATAGACTACTAGCGAATTAGTTCCAATGACGGATCATTTAAAATATAATGCATAGGCGAATTAATCGAGACAATTTTTTATTTTTTTTGTAAAAACCTAGTGATTCAACATCCTTTTTAGCTTGTACTATTTGTCATTTCTGGAGGTCCCAATTTCAATTATTCACCAATTGGCGAAGATTCACAACTAAATTTTTCCTTGGTTCCTTCATAGGTCACTAGTAACAGTTTCCACCACATTATCTTTTACCAAATGTATTATTTTATTTTATCACCATTTATTTTCCTAGAGGTTTGCCTATATTATTTCTCTTTTTCATTGATAAGATGAGGCTCGATCCTCATTTCTACTTGGATTTCATATAAAGGTTAAGTTTGTTTTAAGAATTTAGTTACATGTTGAGTGATTTGCCACCTCCATTGCATACTTGTTTCTACAAAAGAATTTTTTAAATTTTTATTTAATGTACTCTTATGGTTCATAGTGAAATCCAATAATCAGTCCACAATCATACTAGTATTTAGTATGAATTGGAGTTGGGATTTTTTTGCATGATTCTTTCAACAATCAAATCCATTTTAAGAGATATATTTTGTTGAAATTTTGTGTTTTTTAAAACTTAATCAAGATAAGAAGAGAGAATGTTAAAATTTTATCTATGCAAATATTTAAATATCTATTCTTTAAGAATGTAAGTATTACGTAAAGGAAAAAAAGTTTAGAGTTGGTTGCATTGCATTTTGTTAGGGTTTGTGTCTTTTTGTTGTCCTTGAATCTTCATATGTCACTATACAATATAGGCACAAGAAACTCTCCATTCTTTTTCATTAATTGCCATTTTTTTAGTTTTTCCTTTATATGGCTTCAAACGACTTCATGCTAGTGTTGATAGTCTGGTGGCTCTACATAATGGCTCCTCGAAGAAAATATCCCCAAAAAATAAAATTAGAAGGTATTTCATGAGGTATGCATTATGAATCCCCACCTGATACGGTTCTACCCATCCTTGAAATTGATTGTGCTTGCAAACGATTACAAAATTTCAATTTAATAAGATATTTTATGGGAATAAATGCCCTTCGAATAATTCTTAAGAAATAGGGCAACAAGCATTGAGTCCCACATGGGCTAGCTTGATGTTGTTCAAAACCTCATTAAGGAGCTATTTATTTTTTGTGTTGTTGAGACCGTCCATGTTGACACTATCTTTAACCATGACTACTAGTATGTTTGTGTGTCTTTCAACTCTGGATGTGAGACATCATCATCTCAAATTTAAATAAATTATGTATCAGTCTAGCTTGATTTTTGGGTCTATATCTTCCATGCTGATATTTTTTGCATAAAATTGTCACCTCCTTGGGGAAGGTTATCTATGTTGATCCTGATAGGTTTTACCAAGCTCATCCATTAAAATGCATTTGTGTTAAGATTGATCTATCCAAAAATTTGAAATAATTTTTGATATTTTAAATTGGTATCATCTATCATACGCAATGGATGCTTTAACTTAATCTACCCAACATTTATTCTCGGTGTCAATCTAGAGTCAAGCATAAAATTAAGTATTTCCCTTTGGTAGCCTCTTGGGTCAAATCACTTCCCTTGTTGACTAAGATTCTTTGATTTGCATAGGTTCTTACCTAAAAATCTAAGAAAACATGGACTATAGTTTCTTACCATAATGGAAAAATTTCAATGCTAGTGAGTCACAAGTTATAAATAACCTAGTTATGACTCTTTCATTGCTAAGGTGTAGTCAAATAATCGTGTACGACCAAAAATCATGGATAATAAACAAAAATCATTAACAACAACCACAAACTATTAGATAAAAGAAATCCAAATCTAATCTATCAATGAAGAATAATGTAACATAAGAAATCAATAAATTGAAATAATCAAAGCAGTACCTTCTTACATAAACATTGAATCACCTCCATTGTTCTTCTCAAATTTTCTCAATAATGTTATTATTGCTCTCATAGTTTACTATTTCCCACAAGTTCTATAAATTGGAGCCTTGAGATGGTAGTTTCATTATGCGTTATTTATAGGTGTATGGAAGCATATAGGTTGTAGGATATCAACAAGGAAGTGTATAATGGTTTATCTCTCTTATGAAGATAAATAATATACAAGTGTCCTTTTGTTGAGAAGTTGTTGAGATGATTTAGTATTGTTGTCATTGATGCCAAAACCTTGGATCCAAAAGGTTGTACTCTGGATGATGTACATACTTGATCTTTCCTATTGTATGCTATGATGTTGCATTGTGTGGAGATTATCCTTGATCATGATTGTTGGAAGCTGAATTACTCTGAGAGGGGAG
The DNA here is from genome assembly GCA_007115665.2 of Sequoiadendron giganteum. Taxonomy (NCBI): domain Eukaryota; kingdom Viridiplantae; phylum Streptophyta; class Pinopsida; order Cupressales; family Cupressaceae; genus Sequoiadendron; species Sequoiadendron giganteum. The sequence goes on along the minus strand of CM021101.1, from coordinate 830,879,758 downwards.
GGGGCGTGAATCAAAGTAGTGTACAAATTTAACTTTTGAAACTTGAAATGCAGATATAAAAGAAGACTTTGAAAACAACTAAGTGAAACTTTTGATTGCAAAGTGAAATTTTAACAACACTTAACTTTTAAACAAAATAATTGTTTTGAGTGACTTTACAAACCATTTTCAAAGCATAATATAAATTATTCATATAAAAGTGATTGGAATTTTTTTTGTATAATTCTTTAGATTCACAAGATTCTATGCATTTTATGACTGATTGAACATTCTTTTATAACAAGCAGAACAACATACATTCATGACAGATTGAACTTTATACTTTGAACCCTTACATAATGAAACATTAAACAAGTATCAGAGCATTGCATGAAATTATTTTGACATAAGACATAATGAAAAATTAAATAGTTAAGCACATGAGCTGCAAACAATTGCACAAATTTCATCACATGACACAATATTTTCCTGAGTGGAAAAACCCTCATGGGGTATAAAAAACCACTCGTAAAATGTTCCTTTTATTCATTCAAAGAGCACCAACTTTGTAAAAATGGTGGAGCACCAAATCAACACCCAAAAGACTAAAGCACCAACTTCAATAGGAGCAACAACTCCCATTTTTTACAAACTTAGGAATACCAATTCCAAGAAGCACCAACTTCTTTTAATGCACTACAATTATAGCATCCTATCAGAACCCTAGAAGTGCAGATTTTGTAACTCTAGAATTTCAACAGAAGACTATGTATAAATATTTCAATAAGCACACTGAAGAATGTTGTGCATCAACGTCTTCCTTTAAAAAATATATGAGATTCAATGATTTTCAGTATAAAACAATATCTTGTCACTATAAGAATAAATCTTGGTCTCTCACAACATTTATTTTCTCCATCAATCGAGAAATACCAAAAACCATTCTTAAATAGAAGCAAGATAATCTTTGTATACCATTTGAATAATTGAAAATCAACTCGAGTTAGGCTTTAGAAACCCTAAACAAAAAAATAGTTACCTGAGAGATATGAGAAGCCCTAACCAAATTTCATTTTTGCTAAATAATAGTTAAGTGTTTCAAAGTAAAACAATGTCATAAACCTCTGTAACTGAAATCTTATTGTCTTAACAAAAATGTCTTAAAGACAAATGTCTCAAAGCCCATTAAAAGGAGATTTTACTTTAATACCTATTTTAAGGAGGAATGAAAATAAATAAAAACTAGAGGAACCAACTCCAAACTTCCAAAATGAAGATCTCCATCTGTTACCTTCCAACTTCCTCAGTCAACACTCTATCATCTTCCACTGTTGAGCTCTGAAATATGCTAACACATCTTCATGGTGGCTGCTAGGGTTTCACATGCTTTCCATAATAATAACTTTTCCCTAATCCATTCGTTCCCCCAAGTCAATCAATGACTATTCAGAATTACATATTCATTTGAAATCCAATAAACAATAATCTTTGCCAAGTATGTCGAAATAACATTATTACCTCCAAAATTTGCATGCACACATTTGATACACCATAAACACCGAATAACATTATACCATGGCCAAGTATTTTGAAATGCCGACAAGGGTAATAATTAATGATGGCTACCATGTTATTTAGAAATGAAACATTATTCATTTCTAAATCATTCACTATGAAGTATTCCATTTCTAAACAAGGATAATGATTAATAATGGCTGTCAATGCAAATTTTAATATGACTTTAATCAAAGTCATTCACTATGCAATAAGGCTCGATACCTTTGCAAGTAATCTATTTAAAGATAATGCCTAAAACAACATTGCATTCGAGCCATAAACATTACCTTTAGATGTCGATTATGATGTCAAGGCTCATGTGATGGAGTCTCCTTTAATAACCAAATATATTTTTAAAAATATATGCCTTAGACAAATATGACATCAAGCTAATATGAAACATAATCCCCTTACCAATGCAATGTGACTTCTAAGTTTCTTTTGATATAACCAAGATTCATAAAATCCCAATGATCAACTTGATAAACACCAACTGAAACCATGAACCTTAAAACCATATCAAATACTAATGAAATGAGACCAAATGTCAAACCCAAATAATGTTGCTAAAAAAAAAAATCACTTTACAAAGTGATGGACTATAATGAAACAAAGTCATAACTTTTATTCTTTGAGAAGAACATAAAGTGTGCCACTCAAATATCTTTAAATCTGTTAGCCCAAGTTAAGAATGCACAGATGTATAAAGCTATGAATACCTGAAAATGAATCTGCCAGAATGTATGACATAGTGACTTGTCAATATGCTGAATATACCTGTCAAACTAAATATCCTGAACTTGTTGAGTGACCTATAATCATGCTACCTCAAATGGAGCCTTCAAATGATCTTGGAAATGATCAATTTTGAATAACCTGTACAATTCCTTATCAACACTGTTAGTCCAACATAATCAAAGCAATGACCAAATTGAGCATGAGCAAATTGAGAATCTACATATCAAGGGAACCAATCAATCCTAACAATGAATGAGTGAATGCATATTGAGCATCTGCATATCAAGGGAACCAATCAATCCTAACAATCAATGAGTGAATGCATCTTGCATCAAATGCCAAACAACCAATCTTGAACATCCAATCTGCACATCAAACCATGTCAATCAAAGAACACTATTAGAAGAACCAATTTTGTCATCAAGGACAAACATCACAAACACATCAAATCAAAAAACTCCCCCTTTTTCCTTGATGGAAAAACACATACTTTCTCTCCCCCTTTTTTCCTCAATGACAAAGGATACAAGAGGAGAATGTGAGATGCCATGAATCTGAAACCAGCCAAAATAGTAGCCAGCTGCATAAATAATGTGCACCAAGTAGCCTTGCTCCCCCTAAACCACAACACTGAAATGTCACTAAGTCATGCACATTACCTGCTCAATAATACCAACAACATCAGTAGGGGTAAGATTAAGCATGAAAAGCTCTGAGAGAGATTCATAATTTGCATTGTCATTGATAGAAAAAACTCTTCCACTATACTGCCACTATCCAAGAAACCTTTCAAAGATCCATATCCAAAAAATCAAACCAAGGCTAACTATCCCTGTGTATCAATATTAGAAAACAAAGAATTGTTAACCACTATCAATGTTTCATCTTGCCCTTTGTCACAGATATATTACTTGCTCCCCTGAAAGTAACATTTGGTCAAAGACACAATAGTGTTCAAGTAATCTTCCACAGATCATCATAAAGACCATACCTAACAACTGAGCCCTTCTCATCTTTTGATAATAACTTCAAAGAAGTTACAAGAAAGGACCATTATCACCAGGCAGTAGAATATTCTACAAGTAACATTGAAAGTTTTGGAAGACTCTACTATTTTTATATATCAAGTAGTTGTGATACATTATCTTCAAAAAACATTTCAAGGACCATCCTTGAGCAAGGTTCCAAAAACCATTTTATTGTGTATGGAAAAATCAACACCACTATAAAACCACTGCTCACGTCACAAAACATAAAAAAAACATGCTTGATATACTCTGTCAATGATAGGTAATCTGAATGGTCAAACACATCATTATAACACTCAAGATTCATTGTATCAGAAACTGTAACTTACTGCATATGATAAGCAAGATTACCACCATAAAAAATAACACTGTCCATTTTTATGCAAGATAACTTCAACATAATACTTCACTGACTCCAAATATTGCTTACCAAATCACAAATCTCTTAAAGATGGACTTAAGAAAGCACGAAAATGATCAGTCATAGCATCATTGACATCAAGAAAGTAGCTAGTAACACGAAATTACATTGTTAAACAGAATAAGTATATCTTGTTATCATGAACCCGAATACAATGTAGACTAGCTCAAATGCAAGGTGTCTACTCTTCAATACTTGTGTGCCTCACACACACATCTCCACTTTCATGCTTATAAAGTTTCATAACATCAAACATTGAAACCATTGAATAATATACCAACAATATGCTATTATCATAACAGATATAGAGAATGCAATGATTAAGTAGATGCCTGTGATATAAACTTTTTGTTCCAAAATCATTACTTACCATGAATGGAAAAAAAAAATCTCAACATCTCATGTTCATAAACCATCCACTGAATACCAAGATTCATACACTGTCATTTGAACAAAAAATGTTGGCAACAACCAACACACTACTGTCAATAGCTAATATGAATCATTACCTAATGTGACTGAGGGCTCATGACCAAAGAAAGAAGCATCAATACATTATTTTTCTAATTTGTTTATCATGCTTCAAGGAGGATATAAAGTGTCAAACATGAGACAAATATTTGAACCAAGGCTCTTTACTACTTTCTCATCTATGACTATCATTGACATACCAAATTCAAACTCCACTTTGCAACAGGCAATTTTGAGCTGCTTATGATATGCACCATAAAATTTGTGTCTCTTTACATTCAACCTTGAAATTACCATAAAAAATTTACTAGGCATGCAACTTATTAAGAATATCAATCAAGTTAGCCAAAAACTTCACACTTGGTCTTTTTATGATCTTGTTACTGTAGAATGCATTCCAAGAAATAAACATCCACACTGTCAAATGAAATGAAACTCGTTGTTTGATTTTGAATACTATGTAAAATAACTTATCAAAGTGTGATGAATACATACCCAATAAAAATCATAAAGATACTTTTATGCTAATTGCTACACACATCACAATACTTGTTCCAAAGTTATTCTGCCAAAACATAATGACATCCTTGATACTTTGAGATCCATTTATGACATGAATATTTGTATGAGAATCATGAAGAATACTATCATGTATATTGTCATTCATTTACTAAAAAGTCATCAACCAACTGCAGCAACAATCATAGAAAAAGTAGCATTTATAAACCAATCTGGTAATGCTTCAATAAACTATCAGCAGAAGAGCAAACAATATCTCAGCTCAAACACAAACCTACTTCTTTGTTATAAAAATATTGTTGACTATAGATATACCACTGTTCTTTCATACTTAACTCACATGGTCCATGAAGCAGACAAACTACACCAAAAATTCAAAAAAAACTTGTTCCACTACATTCTAAAACTTCATGAGGATAGAAAATAAAACTTTGAATTACTCCCCCTAAAATCAAGCATCAATTAAATGCTAAGAGATGATCCTTGTGCATCATGCACAAGACTGAGTCCTTCCTTCTCCTTTTCTTGCTTTCTTCTCCAGACCCTTAAAGATCCATTTCCAGATGATTCTCCCTGCAAAACTTTTCTTTATGACCGAATTCATCACAGCTATAGCAAACAACTAAGTATTTTCACTCTTCTACACCATCTTTCAAAGATAATTTATCACAATTTCTTGCAATATGACCTGACTGACTACACTTGAAGCATGCGAAAATACCATAGTTCTTTTTCCAATTATTTTTCTTCACTTTAATTCAACATTCAGATGCTCTATGGTAATAACCAAAACAAGAATAACAATAGCCTAAAAAAGAACAATTATACCTCATCAATTTACCTTGCCAAGAAAAGGAAGATCGTGTGAAACTATTTGTTCTATTCCTTCCACCTCTGTTGATATCCTTGTGTTGGTTGTTTCCTGAAATTTCAATATCAACAACATGATAGTTTAAATCTACCTTTGTTCTAGGTGTTTTTCTAACCTTAGAGCATTGTCCTTCTTCTAAGCCCAGACCACCTTTGTCACTAGGAGCTTTCTATGCACCAATAATTTTATCCAAAGACATAGAGCCATTCTCATTAATTTTCTCATCACTTAACTGCTTTGGTACTTTATCAACATTCCTCAGTAAAACCACTTGCCACTCAAGTTTTTCTATACTCTGTTCTTTTACCTTAAGTTGGTTTCTAACTTATTCCTCAATCTTTCTAGCTTCTTCAACTTGTATCTTTTCTTCTATAAGATCTAAACATATCTTATCGTTGATATATTTTTCTTGTTGAAGTTGCCTTTTTAATTTCTGGTTCTCTCCTCTAAGTTGCTTAATTGTATCTAAAGAAGACAGGAGTTCAGCTTCCAAATAAACCTCACTTTCTTGTTCCTCATATTCCTATTCAGGGTTCACTTCTCCAAACAATGATCTTATTTTTCATTAATTTCTTGGCCATTTGAATGTTCATTGGTAATCTCTATAGATTTAGACTCAATATGATTTTCTTCATAATGATAAAGACTTGCACAACCATCACTATCAGATGACCCACAACTTATTTCAGATTTCAAAGATATCTCCTCTTGCAACTCACCATTCAAATTCATTTCAATCAAACTGTCCCAAATTTCCTTTGCATTCTTGCAATGCATAACCTTAGCAATAATTTCATTTGGAAAACTATTGAAATTAGCATCTATAGCCTTAGAATTGAATTCAAGAGCTATTTTCTCCTCATGTGTAGAAGGAGATGTTACAGATACAACACAACCTCGTTCTACTGTTGCCCACACATCAAACCCTAAGGAAGCCAAATATGTCTCCATCCAATGTTTCCAAAGAAGAAAATTGGTACCTCTAAACTGATGTGTTCTAAACATAGGATACTCTATCATTTTTGGATTATTGTTAGTGATCTCTTCCTCATTACTTCTTATATTAAGTTCAAGTAGAGCTTGACGGTTAGTATTTTTCTATGAACTTCTTTTTCCCTTATTCCTTCTACCTTTTTCCATATTAGACACAACACTCCAATTCCAGAAACCTTTAGTCAATTAGACTTTATTAATCAAGGATTTCTTGAATTCAAGATATGTTTGATAGACTTCCAAATACCAGAATCAATCCTAGGTAAATTAGACCTATATGAGGACCCTATGGCTCTGATACCAATTTTTGGAAGTTGAATTAATCTGAGAGGAAGGGGGGTGAATCGGAGTAATGTAAAAATTTAACTTTTGAAACTTGAAATGGAGATATAAAAGATGACTTTGAAAACAAGTAAGTGAAACTTTTGATTGTAAAGTGAACTTTTAATAGCACTGAACTTTTAAACAAAAAAATTGTTTTGAGTGACTTTACAAACCATTTTCAAAGCATAATATAAATTATTTATATAAAAGTGATTGAACAATTTTCTGTATAATGCTTTAGATTCACAAGATTCTATGCATTCTAGGACTGATTGAACATTCTTTTATAACAGGTTAAACGACATACATTCATGATAGATTGAAATTTACACTTTGAACCCTTTCAGAATGAAACATTAAACAAGTATAAGAGCATTGCATGAAATTATTTTGACATAAGACATAATGAAAACTTAAACAATTAAGCACATGAGCTGAAACATAATTGCACAAATTCACCACATGACACAATATTTTCCTGAGTGGAAAAACCCTCATGGGGTATAAAAAACCACTCATAAAATATTCCTTTTATTCATTCAAAGAGCACCAACTCTATAACAATGGTGCAACACCAACTCAACACCGAAAAGAGTGAAGCACCAACTTCAATAGGAGCACCAACTCCCATTTTAAAAAAACTTAGGAATACCAATTCCAAGAAGCACCAACTTCTTTTAATGTACTACAATTATAACATCCTATCAAAACCCTAGAAGTGCAGATTTTGCAACTCTAGAATTTCAACAAAAGACAATGTATAAATATTTCAATAAGCACACTGAAGAATGTTGTGCATCAACATCTTCCTTTACAAAATATCTGAGATTCAATGATTTTAAGTATAAAACAATATCTTGTCACTATAAGAATAAATCCTGATCTCTCACAACATTTTTTTCTCCATCAATCGAGAAATACCAAAAACCCTTCTTAAATAGAAGCAAGATAATCTCTGTATACCATTTGAATAATTGAAAATCAACTCAGGTTAGGGTTTAGAAACCCCAAACAGAAAAATAGTTACCCAAGAGATATGAGAAGCCCTAACCAAATTTTATTTTTTCTAAATAATAGTTAAGTGTTACAAAGTAAAACAATGTCATAAACCTCTATAACTAAAATATTATTGTCTTAAAAAAAATGTCTTAAAGATAAATGTCTCAAAGCTCGTTAAAAGGAGATTTTACTTTAATACCTGTTTTAAGGAGGAATGAAACTAAATAGAAACCAGAGGAAAAAATTCCAAACTTCTAAACTGAAGATCTCCATCTGTTACCTTCCAACTTCCTCAATCAACACTCTATCGTTTTCCATTGTCGAGCTCAGAAATCTACTAACACATTTTCATGGTGGTGGCTAGTGTTTCATATGCTTTCCACAATAATAAATTTTCCCTGATCCATTCGTTTCCCCAAGTCAATCGATGACTATTCAGAATTACATTTTCATTTGAAATTCGATAAACAATAATCTTTTCCAAGTATGCCGACATAACATTATTACCTCCAAAATTTGCATGCACACATTTGGTACACCATAAACACCGAATAACATTATACCACGTCTAAGTATTTTGAAATGCTAACAAGGGTAATAATTAATGATGGTTGTCATGTTATTTAGAATTGAAACATTATTCATTTCTAAATCATTCACTTTGAAGTATGCCATTTCTAAACAAGGATAATGATTAATAATGGCTGCCGATGCAAATTTTAATATGACTTTAATCAAAGTCATTCACTATGAAATAAGGCCTGATACCTTTGCAAGTAAGACATTTAAAGATAATGCCCAAAACAACATTGCATTCGAGCCATAAACATTACCTTTAGATGTCGATTATGATGTCAAGGCTTGTGTGATGAAGTCTCTTTTAATAACCAAATATATTGTTAAAAACATATGCCTTAGCAAAATATGACATCAAGCTAATATGAAACATAATTCCCTTGCTGATGCAATGTGACTTCTAAGTTTCTTTTGATATAACCAAGATTCAAAAAATCCCAATGATCAACCTGATAAACACCAACTGAAACCATGAACCTTAAAACCATATCAAATACTAATGAAATGAGACCAAATGTCAAACCCAAATAATGCTTCTCAAGAACAAATCACTTTACAAAGTGATTGACTATAATGAAACAAATTCATAACTTTTATGCTTTGAGAAGAACATAAGGTGTGCCACTCAAATATCTTGAAATTTGTTAGGCCAAGTTAAGAATGCACAAATGTATAAACCCATGAATACCTGAAAATGAATCTGCCAGAATGTATGACACAATGACTTGTCAATATGTTGAATATACATGTCAAACTGAATATCCTGAACCTATTGAGTGACCTATAATCATGCTACCTCAAATGGAGCCTTCAAATGATCTTGAAAATGATCAATTCTGAATAACCTGTACAATGCCTTATCAACACTGTTAGTCCAACATAATCAAAGCAACGAGCAAATTGAGCATGAGAAAATTGAGCATCTTCATATCAAGGGAACCAATCAATCCTAACAATCAATGAGTGAATGCAAATTGATCATCTGCATATCAAGGGAACCAATCAATCCCAACAATCAATGAGTGAATGCATCTTGCATCAAATGCCAGACAACCAATCTTGAGCATCCAATCTGCACATCAAACCATGTCAATCAAAGAACACTATTAGAAGAACCATTTTTGTCATCAAGGACAAACATAATAAACACATCAAATCAACAGTGATATATGGTAGTACTTGTTTTTGAGACATCTATTGAATTCAGTTGATATAGTATAATGAAGACTAACCTGTTGATGATGGTTGCTATACTCAAAGCTTACTCTAGGTAACCTTGCTATTTGGAACTTCATGTAGCATGTTACAAGATTTGGTATGTCTAACTACATTTCTCCAGTTAGTACTGAAATTAATATTGATCGAGATTTGGTCTTGGTTTGTGGAATTTCCATTAATTGATGTTAATCAAGATTTGGTCTTGGTTGTGGTGTTCCCATCGAATCCAAAATATATCTCATTTAATTCAAAGTTAACTATCTTTTGGTAATAATGATATATCTTATGTATGAACTATTCTTGGCCCCTTGATAACGTGGTAAGAAGATCTTTATGTACAAACTATGTTTTTGGTTCGATGCTAGTGTGCAAGGCCTTTTTGAATATTTTAAGGTTGCTCCTTATGCCGACATGTTTTGTGGTGATCTAAACTAAAATGGTGTTTGGCCAACTTAGAAGACTATGAAGATATTATGTGGATGACTTAATTTTTTTTCTACGGGTATACATGCATATATACAGAGAACATATTTTTTATTGAAGATATGGATGCATGGAAGTAGTATGATGTGTGCAAATAGATAGAAGAGTGCAAAGAAAGGAGTAATCTATTTTAGTAGAAAGTTGTGCAAAGGTCATGGAAGGAAGGTGCACAAAAGATTCTTAATCAGATCTACTACAAATAGACATTGTGCTCTTAACCGGAACTGAATTCATGCATATGTAGATGCAACTTCAACAGTTCACTTTTGTTAGTGAGACTATTTGTAATCAGTTGTTTTGTATCGGGCAATGAGCCCACCGATAGTGAGCCCAATCAACAATGAGCCACCCTACAGTTAGCAACCTAACAGTGAGCCTTTGTAAAAATCACCTTAACCGACGCTTTATAATTGAGAATTAGCATTCTCCATGATTTTTCCCTTCTTGGGTTTCCACATAAATTTTGGTGTTCCTTGTGCATGGTGTTTTTTTATGCCTTCAAGTTCATATTTGCTTAATTAATATATGAATGGTTTATGATTACTTTGGATTAAGTAAAGAAAGGAAATTGTTTTAATATAACTGATTCACCCCTCCTCTCAGTTATCCAAATTGTTCAACAATTGTTATCAAATCCTGGTCCCTTGCAGATAGAGCTTAATCACTTGAGGGAGTTCGTGGTAGTTTGAATAGATGGCAGGAGGAAAATGCTTTCATCTGAAAGCTAAGGGAGAAAATTGAGAAATTCAAAGCAAGACACGGAGGTCAGCGAGGAATTAAAGGAGTCAAAGAAGAGAATTTTGGATCTGAAGAAGCAATTGGATGAATGCAAAAAGACTGAAGAAAATTTCAAGAATACCATCAAACAAAAATCAGAAGAAAATGAGAGGTTAGATCAAGAGTTAATAAGGCTAAAGACAGAAGCAAGAGTATGTGAAAGTAGCATAATTTTGGATCAACTTCTTTCCCTACATAAATTTCACAAGGATAAGGAAGGACATGGCTTCTCAGGTGAAAAAATCAAATCTAAACACTAAGGGTAAAGACAATGCAGTGGAAGTTGAAGCAAGATCTGGTGTAACAAGAAAAGTCCAAAACTCTAATGTACCTACAAAAAGACTTTCGGTCAGGAAACCAAATGCTCAGAGGTACTTATCATTCAATGGCCACTTCTTTCTATGCAAAATTTTTGGACATAGGGCTATAGAATGTAGAAGTAAGATGGAACAAAATACTCAATGCTTTAACTATCACAAGTTTGGTCACAAAGCAAGTCAATGCAGAAATGAATTATCTAATTTGGAAAGAAGGAATGGAATGAACAATCTCTTTCATGGTTATTTCTATCTATGCTATGGTTATGGTCATAAACCTAATTAGTGCACACCTAGCATTCACTTAGCTAAGTTAGGACAAAGATGTTACAAGTGCAGTTAACCCAGATATTATGCTAACACATGCATATATGTTTCTTCAGAAAAGTATGAGAATAAAAAGAAAGTTGTAGAGTCAAATGAATCTAAGAAGAAGATAGTCATGGTTTGGAGGAAAAAGGAAACAAATGTGGAGGACACTTCTATGGTACCAGATCTGGTACATATTGATTCAATATGCCTTGTCTTAGGGGGAGTTTTTCATTGCATATCCTATCGGTTCTCCCTCTTAGAAGGAATATTGATGTGATTTTTAAAATGATTAAGTTTGAACCATTTGATGATATATGATGAAGCTTGATCCAACCTATTGAAAATAAAAGTAAAATTACTAGCATCATCAATGTGTGATTTTGGTAGTGAAATCATTATGAGTAATTAACGATAAAAGGTAGAGTTTTCAAAATCATTTCTCATAGTTTGCAAAGGAGAAGAAGAATTTTCATTGAGTGATAAAAAAATTTTAAAAATGGGGCTAGCACGACGATTGAATCTGTTAATAGAGGATCAAGTGGTGGTATTCTGCTAAGGCTGAAGGGAGTTGAGTTGGATGCATTTGATCATCATAAAATGAAGGAAATGGAACTAGGGTTGAAGACGGATGAGTTGAAGAATGTAAATAATCTGGGTATAGATTTATGGGGATAATTTACCTAGTTTGTAGAAAAGGAATCTATGTTGTTCTTGTTGAGTTGATTCAAGGATGACAACATTATTTTGAACAAACCCTATCTGATCATAAATGAATCCATTGAATCTATTAATAGTTTGTCCAATGTTGGTGACCTCCTTGGGAAGAAAATGGTGAAATATAGAGATGTGAAGGAACTTACTAGTATCGAAAAAGAACCCTGAGCTCTACTAATAAATACCATTCTCTATCCTATAGTAAGGTATGTTTCTTATGACATCACTTATAAAATCTATTTATAAAATAGAGAAGGTTCTACTTCGGCTATTACTGTATATCTTGCATAAATGATGGTGAAAGAAAAACAGTAGTTTGGTTTGTGTATCCTAGTAATGTAAAACCTAATTGTGAATATTAGAATGTCTTTGGCTGAGAGATATCCTTTTTGGTTTGGGTCTCTACTCACATGTTTGGTATTCTACTTTATGAATTCATTTATGGCAAAAGAGAATGTTAAGTGGAAGTCCGACATCCCTATCAGAAAGGAAGTTTATAGGTATTTGGATTCTATGGAAGATAAAGCAAGTTCATGCAAAGTCTATTTTCATCCTTGAAGAGGGATCTATGCTCTGGTGTGACAGTGCCTAGTTCTATGCCCAAAAGTTAGTTTGAGGAGGATTCCTCCTTTAGTAAGAAGGAGTTGGAATTTATCATTGGTGGTTTCCCCCCGGAACCTAAAAGGGGGAAAGTTAACATAGAAGATGTCATCACTATCTCGAAAGAGAAGGAGAAGGAAGAAGAATCTCTACCTGGATCTGAATCTTTTGATCCACATGATATTTGGTTAGTGTTAGATGAAGGTGATATGAAGAAGGTTTCTGAAATGTGGCATGCTCGTTCTCTGATTTGAAGGCTTAAAATTGATTATGATTTGGTTGATTATCTGCTCAAGAAGGGTATTACTATTTTAGATGTTTTTGACTCGTTACCGGATGATCTAGTAAAATTTGTTGAAGAAAGAATATTTTTGGAAGGACCTGAAGGACATAAGTTCGAAGCTATGATTGAGAGAAGATTTGTCAAATCTAAACATAAGTTATCCAATCACATTGATGAGACAAGAGAATGAATTAAGGAGATGTCTAAAATCTACAAGTATTATCTTCGGTGGCCTACAGTTGTTGATAATTTTAGAAGCAAGAATTGAAGCTATTGAATCTGAGATGAATAGTATTGGAAAAAGTTTTGATTTCTTCAAAGACAAATATGGAAAATAGAGAATAAGATTTGGTGAGTTGCAAGCGAAGCTGTTGATTGTTTAGAGACAGAGGGAAGACTTGGTTAGAACTTTCTGGTTGGTCAACAAGATTGTTGAGGTCTGTTTGGATCATCTCTCCCGGATAATTTATGATGTAGAAGATTGTGAATGACAATGTCTATCTTCGGACTAGTCATCCTCATTTATGTTGTTGAATTTTATGGATAGTATGAGTGCCATATTAGTTTCTGTAGTGCTAGCTTGGAAGAGGATTCTTCCAACTATGAGAGAAAGGTACAAGAAAAAATTTTAGGTGAAAAATGTTAATTTTACTTGAGTTTCTAAATGTTAGATGAAAATTTTAGCCCTTTTCCTTGTTGGGGATATGAAGTTTGGCCTGTCATCAAGATATGCATCTAAGACAACAGTGCCTTAGTGATTTCAATTCAAAATCACAACAAAGACACAAACAACTATGCCATAAAGTGGAAATAGGCACAATTGATCCCCCATTGATCCTCTAAGAGAAGTGAATGCAAACAAAAGATAGATTCAACATAAACAGATAACCATGAAAGCCAAAACTATGAACACATAGATATATGTGGGGAAAACCATTTCCGGTAAAAAACCCCACCTCCAAAACATTCAACTCACTTGTATTATTCAGTAACTAAAATGGTTACAATATAAACATAGAGCTATGCTCTTTAGGATATTACATCTTATTCATTAGAAGAAAGAATACAGGCAGGCAACACAAACCCATAACCTTCACATAGTTAGATTGTCATACATCTGACATACTATATAGATTCCCTTCAGCTCCTCTCAAATGACTGTCACAACCAGCCTCACGGTTAGCCCAGCCACTCGGTCTCACAACAAGTTCACATTGTTGCAGAACCGAGAGGTAGAGTGTCTGCAGTTACAATGCCTTAGCATATTGCTGAAACACACTCGCACCTCTCACTATCAATGGCTCATTACCTCATCGATCTACACACCAGAATACATATATCGTGTGCCAACCTATTCAACCCATCCCTACCAACAATAGTCAATCAGGATAATAAATTATCCACCTGCAAGCAATAACCATTCCCTGATAATGTGAACCACTTAATCCGTAAGCATCAAGCCGCATAGCATTAAATTTGGTCACAGACATGTCCATCAACCTTCATTCAATAATGTTGCCAAATCGCACTCAGGAAATAACCTTACGACCAATTAGATCATAAAGATCTTCCATGTGTTGCCATACCATTTGTTGTTGCAGGTCTGACAGTCAGTCAAACCGGTCCAACTCGGTCAATCGAGTTTCGAGCTCATCCGAGCTCTTACTGCATTACCGCTAAGCTCATTTGACCTAGCTGCGGTAATACGGTGAGCTCGCCTGAGCTCACCCAAGACTTCACCATGCTCCATCTCTTCTTTGTCTTTGGCCAACCAGATGCAGTCAACCAGCCACGTGCCAACCATTCATTCACCTATCGCACTAACACTGAGTCTAACTCACTCAAACTTTGCCTCGAGCTCATCCAAGCTCCTATCGCTCTACTGCATCCCTGACCAACACGCCTCGAAGTATGGTGGTAACCGCCTTGGCAGAACGCTGGCGGTTTTACCGCGGCCACCATTGCCACTGCAGTCAGTCACTTAACTGTCTATAGTGTGGCGGTAACCATGAGCCAAGCCACTAGTGGTCTTACCGTGGCCACCACAGTCAGTCACTTGACTGTCCACGGTGAGGTGGTAATCGCCAAACCCAACTGCAGGCAGTCTCACTACGCTACTATAGTGAGTGTACCCACCACCTGCGGTATGGCGGTAACTGCTAGGACAGTCACCATGGTACCGCTAAAATCGGACATAACCACCGTGGTAAAGGCAAGAATCATGAAGGAAAATGCCAAGTCTGAAGGGAACAAGCAAGAATGTTGAGGCATAATTTCCCAACAATCTCCCACTTGTCGAAGACATTCAGGCTTCCTCCAAACATCTGATCAAGGACCAAAATCATGCTCCCATGCTCCAACCAAGACCCCTGCAACGACATCAAAAAATTTCCACCATCTCAGGCTATAGCTCCAAACATCCAACATAGGAAAGGAGCAAACCAAGGCATATATGCACCAGTTTCCGAAACATAAACATTTGATCCTCTAGGCGGCAAAGGCACCAAAACAACAGCAGAAAAACACAATGTGAACACCAAAACCATTCTCCAGAACAAGAAACCAACCAGCTAGAACAACAACCATAAAACTGACTGCCCTCATCCAACTGATCAAAACCACGCGATTGAAAACTAGCACCCACAGCTCATGATGAAACATCCAACCACCCATACCTAAAAGGTATGACCATCAGTGAACTCATGCCATCACACAACCAACCCATCAAATAAAAAAATAAGCACCATGTGCCAACCATTCAAAAGACTAAACACGTCCAAGTACTCCCACTGCAAGGGTACTCTCCAAATGAATGCAAACAAAGCATCATCACAAGTCATCTAGGCATAGCAAGTCCACCAAACCTCTGCACAAAGAAATGAGTAACCATGTAGTTCCAAGGAACATCCACACTGATCTACAGCACTTGCAACCACCTTCTGCAAGAAATTTTTCTCTTTCAACTGTCTTCCATAGTTCTTCCAAACTCCTCCAAACCTGACTAAAGAATGAAGCACAGGCACCTTCATGTCATCACCCAAGTGACAACACATGACCACAAACTGTGACCAACACAAAACCACAAAGGAAACTCACATCTAAAGTCAAGAACATACAAGAAGAACAAGAGCAGATTAGAGAGGAATAAAAAATCAAACCATGTAGCCACCTTCTACTCACATTTCTAAATGCAAGTTGTGTCAAGAATGATCTTCTTCACATCCTAAAGAAGAAGCCTTAACAACATCCACCAAATCCATGGATGTAAGCACCACAAAGAAGATCAGACTAACCCATATAGCTATCTCCTACTAGTCCTCAAAAGCACAAGGAGATCCACTATGCTATCAAACTTCCATTATGAATCCTCCAGAATCTCAAAACAACTCAAGATTCATACCAATGAAAGATAAAGCATAACACACCTGAAAAGTATAATGGGAAAATACCTTTCATAGGAACATTGTCGAGCAGACCAAGGAGAAAAGAAAACATGCTCATCCAAGATATACAAGTCACGGTGACTTACCCAAGAGCATTCTCCTTCATGGTCTCTGTTGAACTCACATTCAACCAAGGTGAAAGCTATTCAAACTTTTAGGTGTAACAACAACATTCTTAAAAGAATTCCAGCCTCACCTTATTCTCCATGCATCCATGAGTATCAGCAACCTGTCATCTCATGCTAACTCCAAACTGCATTACTGCAATAAACATGAAGTCCTCCAGCATATGACCAATGTACTCAAAACAAAGAGAAACCCCGAACCACTGTCAAAGCTCCAAACCTAGAATAGGAACTTATCATGACACCATGATCTACACATCCCCACTAGGAGATACAATGCTTCAAGTGAACTATCCATGGTCTTAAGATCAAAGAAACATACCAAAACTCTAATGCACAAGCAAGAGTATACCATGACATAAAGCAAACAAACTTTAAACCAACATCACCTATTAAGCACCACCATCATCTTAGCCAAAGACTACCAAGGTCCTTCATGGCTCCAAGATGTTGCACATCTTCAAATAGTGACCATGCAGATATGAAAGAACTCTTCTGCAGAAATAGGATCTAAGATTCCTCAAGAAGCATCTCCAACACCAAAGAAGATCATTCACCATCAAGTGATGAATCCACAATCACTACTAAAGCTCCCACTAAACTATGACACCAAGCTTTCCAAGCACCATGACCGACCACCCCATCACTATTAAAAGTTTACACTAGCCAGTGTATCCAACTCTTCATGACATCGTGATCCACATGCTTTAGGTCCCCATCACTAATTATTCAAGTACTTAAACGCCATTCCTCTTCTCATCTCAAAACAGAAACGCCAATGCACAAGTGACCACAGACAATGTCAGCTAACAGATCTGCATTACACAGTTACATCCTCATGGATATAGACAGTCCACTTCTGAGTTGTCTCACAACAAACATGTAGGTAAGGACAGCCCACAACATTGCACAACTCATGGATGCAACCAAATGTAAACCCTACAAATATATCATCACATTGGAAACTACAAAACAGAGATAATCAAAGAGAACAACAAAAGAATACAAGCATGACTCAAACACCAAATCAACATCAGATCCAATTTTCCAGTCACGTCCACAACTCAAGCACCATAGTCTAGGAAACCAACAAAGCATACCACAAGAATGTTGAAAGAGAAACTCATACGAACACTCCCATGCAGAGAAGACATCACACCTTCTCAAAGACATGTTGAACTGCAACTATATCATCCAGTCACACCCTAGAAGCCAGGATCTAGAAAATAGCAGACAACAGCTCCACACAAAAATAAGTTTTCCTTGACCATGCAAAACCTGCAAAACCACAGTGTTTCCAAAACACCCACGCACCTCCATATTCACTGCTCATCTAGACAACTCAAGAGTCTGTAGACAACCATCATGGTTATCCAAAATAATGAAAAAAATGGATATGCATGATAGACATTTTAGGAAAAACCTACAAAAAAATTTCAGAGCCAAAGACAAGAATCTAAAACCATGCAAGTGCAAGACACAGGCATACGGGAACAACAAGTCTATATCAGACCAGTTCCAATGCCACATTCATGCATAAGAAAATGAGAGAGCTATGCTATCCAGAAGTTGCAGACCACCAAGGTCACTTCATAGCCTCCATGCAATCAGAGCACCAGAGAAACTGCCTTCAGTGCTAATTCAAAAACACCTAGCACAAGCACAACTCTCCATAGCTGATCAACAACACAAGCAAGTCCATGCCACTTGGGAGCCTCTCACACAGACACCCAGTATGAGACCACACTTTGCTGCAACACAACCACAAGCACATCTCATGCCCTTTGCACTAGGAACATTTGTTGTGAGCTAGGAGCCTCTGACCATGTTGCCACAACATGAAAAACTCTAGTCATCTCCAGCATCTTTCAAAACTATGTGTTGAATCAATGAAGCACACACTTCCACTCATCAAAGGATCAATCACCAACCGATTTCTCCAGACTTCCTCAAGCTTGCTAGGCTAAAAAATCTTCACATGAGAAATACCTAGAACTCTAGTAACCAGGAGAAGACTTTGATACCACTTGTTGGGGATATAGAGTTCGGTCTATCATCAAGATATTCATCTAAGACAATAGTGCCTTAGTAATTTGAATTCAAAATCACAACAAAGACACAAACAACTATGCCATAAAGCAAAAATAGGCACAGTTGATCCCTCATTGATCCTCAGAGAGAAGTGAATGCAAACAAAAGACAGATTCAACATAAACAGATAACCATGAAAGATGAAACTATGAACAAAGAGATATACGTGGGGAAAACCCTTTCGGATAAAAAACCCCACCTCCAAAAACATTCAACTCACTTGTATTATTCAGTAACTAAAATGGTTACAATACAAACACAGAGCTATGCTCTTCAGGATATTACATTTTGTTCATCAGAAGAAAGAATACAGGCAAGCAACACAAAACTAGAACCTTCGCATAGTTACAATGGAATACATCTGACATACTATATAGATTCCCTTCAATTCCTCTCAAATGACTGTCACAACCAGCCTCACAGTCAGCCCAGCCACTCGGTCTCACAGCAGGGCGGGTGGATGGAAATGGGTAGCAATTCCGTGGACACCCTCAAAAAAAATAATTTGAAAACTATAACGCAAGCGCGTTATGTCTTCCGTTAAACCTAGGCAAGGTCTCGACCGCTAAAACTACAAAGACATAATGCGAGCATGTTATAACGCGCTCATGTTATCAAATGCTAAAAGCAAAAAAACAAATGCAAATCTCTCATTTGCATTTCGACTGGTTTTTTTGTTGCACCCACGGCCAAAAACCTCAGAATATCACATTCGCATTCTAGGAGGAGAATTTCTTCACCAAGAATCCGTATTTCTTCACAACGATGGCACCATGACGACGAGGAGCTATAAGAGGTAAGGATTCTATGGTTTTTATTTTGAATTTGTTAGTTTTAGGTTGAATTTGATATCTATTTGTTTGAATTTTTAGGAGATACAAATCAACCTGCAAACCCTCAAAATCCTCAATAGGAGGACCAACCAAATCCTCAAGATAAAAATCAACCACAACATCAACCTCCTCCACCAATCACTCAACCCCCTCATGGCACTCAACAAAATTTAATGAGTGAAATTGAGAACAACAAATTTTTTTTTGAGGATTTCATCAATAGGTTGAGTGATCCAAATGGTTCAACCATAGAAAGAATGACCCTAGCAAATTCATTGAAAGATATGTTAACAAACGTAGATTCAATTAGCAAACAAATAACTGGATGGGAAGATATTAGGTAGGTGGCTAGGGTCTATTATGCAAATAAACTATCATACAAGGATGTGAAAGATTTAAAAATTACAAAAGGTGATTTGTGCTCATTATTCACCGACCCATGCACAAATCAAAATCTTACCCTCAATGCGAAGAGATTTCCTATCCATTGGTGCCACCACCAACAGATGAAGGAGCGGTTTTATGATAGGTGGTACATGGTCTTCGATTACCCACCATGCAACAATTGCAAGGTCCTGTAATATTTCCTTAGGAAGCTATACATTGAGTTCATATTGAACAAAATCGCAAATTATTTTGATATGAGGGATTTCCAGGGGAGAGTTTGGGGGTTAGCTCATGATAGACCTACTACACATCCATATCCTATGGGGCAAGGTAGATGAGCTCTCGCTAGGCCACCTCATGAGCACGTTGTTATGCCTTCCATCGTGAAGGAAAGTATTGACGTAGAGATATTGCAGATAATCAACACTTTGACCCAGAGTGTCATCCATCATACTAGCCCTATTCTACAGCGCCATCTAAGGGAGTCTTCCAGTGGTGGGCTTCGAACACATGTGTGTCAATCTTGCAGGGCTACTTGTTCACATGACCCCACCGACCCTTAGGGGACTAGTACGCAGGATCCATTTGTAGCTATGGAGATGGAGAGGGTAGCTAACATTTTGGATGAGGCATATGGCATTGATAGTTAGATAAAATTTAGTGCATGTGTTTGTTGAATTTAATTTATTAAATTTTTATTTTGAAATGCAAGATTAACTAAAAATGTTTTATGATTTTAATAAAATTGCAGGGTCACAGTGTTGAGACTGGATACACCGGCCCCCCACCAACCTATTTTTGCAGTTCACCTATCGCTATGGTATGTAACTAGTAAACAATTATAAGTTTATTGCATATTAATGGCATTGTTTTACGAATGGTAATTTAATATGCAATTTTGGATGTTGAATAGACTAATATTGGAAGTTTTGATGGAACACTTCCCAGTGGTGGTGGATTTACTCAAACCTTCACATAGGTAATAGAATAAATATTTTAACTAATGAATCAAGTACTTAATATATTTGTGTAGTTTATATATGTGCACATCGTTGATTACGTTGAATAATTTGTTGTTTTATTTTCAGTTGTTGCAAGTTGATACACCTCCGAATGTAATGAGGGCAATGGATATTGGTGTGACATCTGCTATAGAATCCTTGATGGCTCTGAAAAAAGAGGTATGAGGCAAATTAGTAAATTTTAATTTACATTTGTTGTTATAGATGTTAGTTAGTGAAAAATAACACCATTATTGATTCACGTAGTTTTTGTCTATTTGTATGGTTTATACAGGGCTTGAGCATGCCTGAGCATGGGTGTGAGGATATTTCCCTCATGGAGAGAGATCGTGAGATGGCTGTAAGTGATTATTTTGTCAAATATATCTTTTTTTATAATATAATTTCTATATATTCATGTCTTTACTTCTTATTGTAACAGTTAAAACTTCACCATGAACTAAACCCTAGGAGGAGTAGTAGGAGCACTCCACGAGCATAGCAAAAATCAGTGACAGACCTATCGCCATCCGAATGAAAAGGAAAGGGAAATATTTTATTTCCTGCGCATGGAGAGAAATGAATTTTGGTTCAATAGATATGAGTTACATATATTCAAGTGTATACTTTACAACTTACGTGTATACTTTGTGACTAATGTGCATTCGAGTGTATACTTTTTGGCTTACATGTTTTCATGCATATACCTTGTATTCGTGCATATACTTTGTTTTAATTTGTGTATACTATGTATTCGTGTGTATACTTTTTGAGACTTATGTGTTTTTGAATACTTGTACTTCCCTTATTGACATGTACATGTTTGACTTATTCACGTGTATAATTATTAATTGGTTAGACCTAGCATTGATCTATGTCATCCTCAATGCATGATCCTTGAGATGGAGTAAGTACACCCTCAAGGTCAAAAGGAGTTTCACATGCATTCTTCGTAGGCTCATTTTGGTAGTGAAACCAAAAATCTCTTGCATCATTGAAACGAAATTTTTTTTCCTTTATAGCAGGTCTGAAGCCTTTATCGTTCTCCATCAATTCTTCATGTATCCACTCCCCACTAATGATTGTCTCATGACCTTCATGCAACCAAGCACTTATCTCATTTGTGATAGAATAAATATATGAAGATTTATCTTCCTCCTTATGAACCATTCATTATCATGAGAGATGGGTTCTTGTGAACCACTACTGATGAATCATGGGTCAATGAGTTTGACTTGTAAAACTACATGATTGAATCTTGATAGCAATATCACAATATTTATATATCTAAATGTGTTATTTCCTTTAGCTAAAATTTGTGCTTATACTTATGTGATTGATCTATGTTTGTGTATGGGATCACAGTAATTTCTATTTGATGATGCTATTGTGTCTTTAAGGTTTATTTATTAAAGGGTGCATGAAACAAGTTTTAAATCCTTACAAATCTTTGAATTTCTTAGGTTTTTCTATTTGTCGAGTCTAGGCTCTGAGCCCGAGTCCAAGTCAAAAAATGGCTTGTCAAGTCTGAGGCGAGTCCTAGTCTTGTAACACTGGTGTGAACACATCGAGGAATAATGTATATGCCGATGAAGAGAGAACCCATCCTTGTTTCCAAACAAACCATGGTATAGATATGGTTGGTTGAGATAAAACATCACTCTCCTAGATAGTTCGAACCATAATCTTTCATGGCTACAAACACACCTTCATTATGTGTGTTCTTGATCCTATAGAGGAAATGGTGGAACATGTTGTAGATCAAATATTGCAACCCTAAGTCCACAAGTAGGTTACTTGTCCTAATTTCTGCAAATGTCTTTAAGATGTTCATCCTTCTTGAGTAATGTGAACTATTGATGTTATGTAGATTTTTGAAACTATCTACAATCATGTGCAATACTATAGAAGCTAGAGCTATATCTAATACTACAAATGACTGCTCAATGGAATCCTGATAACAATATCACAATTTGACACATTGTAGAAAATACCTCCTACTTATCAATTGATGAGCTAAAGGGGCTCTATAATGAATGTTTCATAAGGCACAACACTTGCTAAAGGTTTTGCAAATGGGGTTGCAAGCTAAGTGGGCTTAACCTTGGGGAAAAAACTTCGTGGTTAAGCGCTTGAGTTGGAGCATATTGGAATGGGTGACCTCCCGGGAATGCCTAGTGCCTCACCTCTGTGAGCATCACTTAGATGCAATGAGTGCTAAGTGGGCCATTCGATATCATTTCAAATTTGCAACTTAAGACTCCTCCAACCTAAGGGATCGATCTGGTGGAGCATAGCTCAGAGCGATTCCACGTGTTTTGGTACAAAAGAGGACCATTCCTAGTGTAAAAATACCTATTTGGACATGTTGGAATAGTCCGCTTGGTCACACAAGTTTCATAACGAAATTTGCACCACTCTGCAACTTTGCACTACTTGCATTTGATGCTTTTTCCATCAAGTGAAAATCCGCCACCACTAGAAAAGCACTCTGAGATAGCCAAAACTGAGAGAGGTTTTTGTAGATAGAATCAACATGATCCTATAGGATCAGACAAGAATTTTCTAAGCATCACGATATCTAAGTAATAGCATGTTGAAGTTTGCAGCCATTTTACACTTTGGACCCTCAAGGGATCAATCCGGTGGAACATAGCTCGAAGCGATTCCATGTATTTTAGTGCAAAAAAAGACCATTCCTAGCATAAAAATACCTATTGGATGCATTGGAGCAGTTAGTTTGGTCACATGAGTTGCAGAACGAAATTTGCACCACTTTGCAACTTTGCACTGCTTGAATTTGACACTTTTTCCATCAAGTGAAAATCTGCCGCCACGAGAAAACCACTACAAGATAGCCAAAACCGAGAGAGGTTTTTGTAGAGGGTCCAAACTCCTTTCTATAGGATTAGATGAGAAGTTTTGAAGTGTCATGGTATCTGAGTACTAGCATGTTGAAATTTGCTACCATTTTGCACTTTGGACCCTTAAGGGATCGATCCGGTGGAACATAGCTCAGAGTGATTCTACGTGTTTTGGTATGAAAAAAGACCATGCCTAGCATAAACATACCTATTCGTACATGTTGGAACTGTCCACTTGGTCACACGAGTTGTAGAGCAAAAGTTGCACCACTTTGCAACTTTGCACTGCTTGAATTTGACACTTTTTCCATCAAGTGAAAATCCGCCGCCACGAGAAAACCACTCCAAGATAGCCAAAACCGAGAGAGGTTTTTCTAGAGAGGCCCAATGCCTTTCTATAGGATTAGATGAGAATTTTCTAAGTGTCACGGTATCTGAGTAATAGCATACTGAAATTTGCAGCCATTTTGCACTTTGGACCCTTAAGGGATTGTTCCGGTTGAACGTAGCTTGGAGCGATTCCACATGTTTCAGTGCAAAAAAAGACCATGCCTAGTGTAAAAATACCTTTTTAGATGCATTGGAGTAGTTAGTTTGGTCACACAAGTTGCAGAACGAAAGTTGCACCACTTTGCAACTTTGCACTGCTTGAATTTGACACTTTTTCCATCAAGTGAAAATCTGCCGCCACGAGAAAACCACTCCAAGATAGCAAAAATCGAGAGAGGTTTTTCTAGAGGGGCCCAATGCCATTCTGTAGGATTAGACGATAAGTTTCTAAGTGTTCGGGTATCCGAGTACTAGCATGTTGAAGTTTGAAGCCATTTTGCACTTTGGAGCCTTAAAGGATTGATCTGGTTGAACATAGCTCAGAGTGATTCTACGTGTTTCAGTGCGAAAAAAGACCATTCCTAGTGTAAAAATACCTATTCGAATGTGTTGGAGTAGTTAGTTTGGTCACATGAGTTGCAAAGCAAAATTTGCACCACTTTACAACTTTGCACTGCTTGAATTTGACAATTTTTCCGTCAAGTGAAAATCCGCCGCCACAAGAAAACCACTCCAAGATAGCCAAAACCGAGAGAGGTTTTTCTAGAGGGGCCCAATGCCTTTCTATAGGATCAAATGAGAAGTTTCTACCTATCAAGGTATCTGAGTACTAGCATGTTGAATTTTTCAGCCATTTTGCACTTTGGACCCTTAATGGATCGATCCGGTGGAACATAGCTCGGAGCGATTCTACGTGTTTCAGTGCAGAAGAGGACCATGCCTAGCATAAACATACCTATTCTGACCTATTGGAATAGTATGCTTGGTCACACGAGTTGCATAAAAATGTGTACAAATTGTTTACATGACCTTTATATGACCTATTTCACAATGTTTACGTTTCAAAATTTAAAGTTTACAAATTTTCCTACTCAAGGCATTTACAGAACAAGGTGTTACTACACCAAACATGAACTCCAACCTTACAATATTTGAGTATATCTCATTATGTAATTAAATCTTATTACAATGTCTCTGGCACTTTGTTCTCTCAGATCTTTTACAATGTCACTCATACATTCAAGATTCTCTTTAAATGTCTACATCATAGGTGCTCATTATGAGGTTAACTTCAAATGAGTAACTTGAGATTCCCTCGCTAAGCTTCACATTCTCTCTTATAATGGCTTGAAATCAAAATTGAGATTTGTCAAAATCATCAAAATAAGTATGTTGCATTGATTTTTTGGCCGAGATTCTCTTTGATGGCTCTTAAATCAGCATTTTCTGCAACGAAAGATCAATCAACCCTTAGTAGTTTACTTACAAATACGCAAAGTAAAAGAGAAAAAGAAAGAGCATCCAAAATGGAAATGAAATAAAAATAGATGGAAGGCACTTACAGATGTTGCATGCAGGCATCAAAATAAGGATGTTGCATTGCTTTTCTAGTTGACATTATCTTGGATGGCTCATATATCTGTATTTTTTGCAAGGGGACACCAATCACTGTAAAAGAAGATGATTTTTAACTATTTTAGTGGAGTAAAAAAAGTGCTCGCGTTATATGAAATTTGGTTTTCTTAGTGTATTTTTTAGAGTATAGGAGTTTTTGAGAGAGTGGGAGGGAGAGAGGGGGAGAGTGGGAGATAGAGAGGGAGGGAGAAGGGAGGAGTGGGAGAAAGAGAGAGTGTGAGGGAGAGAAGGAGAAAGTGGGAGATAGAGTGGGAGGGAGAGGAGGGAGAGAGGAGTGGGAGATAGAGAGAGGGAGAGGGGGAGGTGGGAGAGTGTGGGAGAAGGGAGAAGCGGCAAGTGGGAGATAGAGAGGGAGGGAGAGATGGTGAGAGTGGGAGAAAGATAGAGTGGGGGAGAGTGGAGAGAAAGAGAGAGTAGGAGGGAGAGAGGGGGAGAGGGGAGATAGAGAGGAAGGGAGAAGAGGGAGAGTGGGAGAGAGTGGGAGGCGAAGAGTGGGAGATCGAAAGAGTGGGAGAGAGTGGCAGATAGAGAGGGAGGGAGAGAGGGTGAGAGTGGGAGAAAGATAGAGTGGGAGGGAGAGAGGGGGAGAGTGGTAGATAGAGTGGGAGGGAGATAGGGGGAGATTAGAAGATAGAGAGGGAGGGAGAGAGGGGAAGAGTGGGAGAAAGAGAGAGTGGGAGAAGGGGAGAAGCAGAGAGTGGGAGACTGAGAGAGTGGGAGAGACTGGGACATAGAGAGAGAGGGAGAGAGGGGGAGAGTGGGATATAGAGATGGAGGGAGAGATGGTTAGAATGGGAGAAAGATAATCCGTCAACCCTCAACCCTCAACCCTTAATCCTCAACCCTTAAACCCTAATTCCTCAACCTCTATACCCTCATAATCCGTCAACCCTCAACCCTCAACCCTTAAACCCTAATCCCTCAACCCCTATACCCTCTTAATCCCTCAACCCTCAACCTTCAAACTTCAACCCTTAAACAATAATCCCTCAATCCCTATACCCTCTTAATCCATCAACCCTCAACCCTTAAACCCTAATCCCTCAACCCCTATACCCTCTTAATCCCTCAACCCTCAACCCTCAACCCTTAAACCCTAATCCCTCAACCCCTATACCTTCATAATCCGTCAACCCTCAACCCTCAACCCTCAACCCTCAACCCTCAACTCCTCAACCCATAAACCCTAATCTCACAACCTCCCTATAAATTTCTCTTTAATCTCAACCTCAACTTCAACCATTAAAGCCTAACTCTCAACCCTATATAATTCTCTTAATCCTCAACCCTCAAACCTCAACCTTAAACCCTAACTTCAACCCCTATAAATTTTTAATCCTCAACCTCAACCTCTTAAACTCTAATCCTCAACCCTACACCTTCTAATAACTGGCCAACCTCAACTCAACTTCTAACTTAAACCCTAATCCTTCTGAACTCCTATACCTCTTTAATCCTCAACCCTCAACCTTTTAAACACTAATCCCTCAACTCTGTATATAATACCCTCTTAACTTTGAATCCTCAACCTCAACCTCTTAAACTCCTAATCCTCAACCACTATAAATTTTAATCCTCTTTCAACCTCAACTCAACCCTCACCTCCTCAAACCTCAACCCT
>CM021101.1:830829373-830852148 GCA_007115665.2 Sequoiadendron giganteum | reverse complement strand
CCCTCAACCTTCAACCCTCAACCATCAACCCTCAATCCTCAACCCTCAACCCTTAAACCCTAATCCCTCAACCCCTATACCCTCTTAACCATTGAATCCTAATCCCCCAACACCTATACCCTATTAATCCCTCAACCCTCAACCCTCAACCCTTAAACCCTATTACCTCAACCCTTAAACCCTAATCCCTCAACCCCTATACCCTCTTAGTCCCTCAACCCTCAATCCTCAACCCTTAAACACTAATCTCTCAATCCTTATACCCTCTTAATCCCTCAACACTCAACCCTCAACCCTCAACCCTTAAACCCTAATTCCAGAACCTCTATAGCCTCTTAATCCCTCAACCCTCAATCCTCAACCCTTAAACCCTAATCCCTCAATCCCTATACCCTCTTAATCCCTTAACCCTCAACCCTCAGCCCTTCAACCTTGATCGCTCTACCTCTATACTCTCTTAATCCTTGAATCCCTCAACCCTCAACCCCTAAACCCTAATCCCTCAACCCCTATACCCTCATAATCCGTCAACCCTCAACCCTTAAACCCTAATCCCTCAACCCCTATACCTTCTTAATCCCTCAACCCTTAAACCCTAATGCCTCATCCCCTATACCTTCTTAATCCCTCAACCCTTAAACCCTATTCCCTCAACCCCTATACCCTCTTAATTCTTGAACCCTCAACCCTCAACCCTTAAATCCTAATCCCTGAATCCCTATACCCTCATAATCCCTCACTCTCTTCTGTCCATCCAAGGCTACCATTATGCCTAATTTATTCAAACCTAGGAAAATACCCAACCTTGCTGTTGCATACACAACGTAAGAAGTCATAAAGAAACACTTGGTCTTTCTGACACTAGTCAGTTGATCATGAACAACATTTGACACAATCATCGGCCAATCAAACTGTTGGGCTCCATTTAAGATAGTCTGTATGAAAGGAAACATCCACTCCTTGAACCAAAATGTATCTCTCTTCCCAAAGGCCCTAGACAGCATCATGATCAGATCTAATACCTCCTTATAGAAATCTGCCCTCTTTGGTTGGTCTACAAGCTTGCTTAAAGATTTATTTTCTGTGCTTAGCCACTTTTTGTTTAAATGAGACTTATTGGAGTCCTTATACTCAATATATTTCTCCAAAGCCTCTGCCTCACCCAACTACACCAAATTCCTAGGATCTGGGACATTAAATATATCTTGAAATGCTTGAGGAGTAAGATTAATGATCACATTGTTTTGTGAATCCATGCATAGTCTTGTAGCAAGATTATAGGCACTAGCTGCAGTTAAGATCAATTCTAGACATTGAACTGACAAAGGAAACAAAGTTATATGAGTCAATCCAGACTTAACAATCTTCTTCATTCTAGGCGTCGCATCCTTAATAAATGTTTCAGCATATGCCTCCTCAAAGTTATACTGGCCCAAGTTTGTGTCAGTGATGTCTGACCAATCAGATTCCACTTTGCTGACTTTGATAATTGTACTTCTATGATTATACCTCAAGGTATAAGGTAGTTGTTCAGGCTTGACTTTCTTTGGTTTAGGCACTGCCTTTGATATCCCTACAGGTTGATTCCTTTGAGCAGCTTCCCCTGATATTCCTGACATCCTTCAACTTTCCTGCAAGCAAAACCTCTAATTAGATCTTTAAATATCATCACAAAACATTCTTTAAAAACCATACCTTTCATATATGCACCAGAGGTGGAACCAGGCAAAAACATAACCTAAAACAGTCTCTTTTAAACAACACTACAGGACTCGGAGCCAAAACCGATATAGATATTTCACTAACAATGAATGGGCTCGGAGTCGAAATAGGGAAGGTGATCGGAGTCGGGATCGGAATGAAAAACGGACTTGATTCTTCTTTATATTTTCTATATTTTCATATTCTCTTTCCATTCCGCCTCCGCTTCTATCCATGTTATCGTTATTTTGAAAGAAGACTTCTCATTATATGCGGAGCTGGAGATATGATGGAAATGGAATCGGTACCTTCTGGAAACCCAATTTTTCAAGTTCAAAATCGATTCCCCTTCTGCTTCCGCCTAGGTTGACCATGTTTTCATAAAAGAATTAATCAATTTAACACACAACTCAATGATTAAAACCAAGGTCATATTAACTGAAAAGTGGCTTTAATAAGACTATACTCATATGACCATGGGGAACGACTGTATATTTTTAGGGCATCATATTTTAATCATTTTAAATGTGATCACAGAAACATTTGAAACCCTAATCCAACAAACACGATAAAAGTAGGGTATGGATTTTAAACCTTTCCATTTTACCAGATTAAATGCGCAACAAAACCCTAAGTAAAAATGAGATTCAACTAACCCTAAATTACTGTAAAACATGAATTTAATCTACCTCACTGTAGATCCCTAATTTTTACCAATGCTACTTAAACTCTCGATTTAAACCAACCTACTGCAAATCAAAATAGCACGACACGATCATGACTAAAATGTGAAAGCGACCATGCCCTAAAACATAAAGAACTAAAAACAAAAAGCAAAAAGAAACATGGAAACAACCAGACAAACAAAATAAAGAAATAATTCATTCAAACAAGCATGCCAAAACCATGAATTCGTTAAAAATGACATGATTCCAAGCATGGGAAAGTATATAAAAAAAGCAACAGTAAGTAAACGAAGAACAATAACGATAAGAAATCCTACCTCAAATACCCAAGAACCCAGCTAACTTTTTGAACTGATTCGCTTGCAACAATCTTCTCCTCTTTCAATCGATTTGCTCAAACGAACTCTGTCGCTGCTCTTTCGTGCTCTTTAATTTCTTAACAATGATAATAATGATTCATTTAGTTCTTAATGAGGGTAAAAATGAATATTTTTACCTACACGAGTAGCTGTCATTAATGCATTAAACGTAGTTAAGGTGGAGTCGGAACTAGAAGAGAACCAACAGTTCATTACAGTGCAACCTCAGTCAAAAAGTCAATGACCCAAAAGCGGCGGGGGCGGAATCGAAATGGAAACTAATTCAGAAAGTTAAGAAATTTCCTAACTTTGTTCCCGTTCCAGTTCCGAGTCCACCAACCAAACACAAAAAGTAAAGCAAAAGACCGTCATAATAAAACTAAACACAAAGACCTAGACTAAAACCAAAATTCGAAATAGCGGAGGCGGGGGCGGAATTGATTATGATTTTGAAATCTTCGATAAAGACCAACTTAACAACACCCACTTCAGCTCTAGGTTCGTTGAAGACAAAACAAAAGCCAAAGGAAAAGACCATCGATATGGGAACCAAAACAAGTTTCAACTGAACTTTTAGAACCCGATTCAGTTTCAATTCCGCTTCCGACAGACTAAACCAAAATAAACAAAGTGTTGGAAGCAAAACGACTCCAAACTTTATTTGAAAAACAACTAAAGATAAAGAACAACAATGAGGGCCCATTTTGACCAAGGAAAAATATGGGGTGGTTATGCAAGGCATAACAAATGGCAACTCAGCTAGAAAAATGGTTTACCCATTTTCAAGATACCCCAAAGAAAATTTTAGTCACCCAAAAACTACTTGACTTATAAACACTTCAACTTGAATAAGATCATATATACTTAGGATAAGTTTGAGCTGGAATCTCAGACGTATGTGCTCATGAGTTATTTATGAATCTGAGTGTGTGCTTATATTGTGTATCATTCTTCATAGATACTTTCTCTACTCTTTGAACCACCATACCTAAAATTCAAGCTATATGAGTTGAGTCTTTTAACTATCGTGCAATAAGATCTTGGGTATTGCTCCATTGCCAGAGAAGCGTCCATAGCCCCGAAGAAGATGCCTCTAGTTCTCACAAATCATTGCTCTACTGCCAACCAGGCATCCATAGCCCCGATAGAGATACTTGATTACCCACTTGATATTGATTTTTCCTTTCCTTTCTTTCTTTTCCTTCTCTTTTTTTTAATTCACTTGTGGAAATTCTTTTATGCATCTTTCTAAATACTCAGATTCAATGAATCTAAAATGTGGGTTGAGAACTACAATGGATTTCATGATAGTCTTGGAATCGGATTTTTCACTTGAATCAAAGGTAGATTCATTCTAAAACAGATAGGCACCTACTCATGCAGATGTTTTATCTAATTTGGTGACAGATTTTTTATAACAATTCATGAGATATTCACAATGTATCTTCTTATTTTTAAATAACTTCTCAAACCCAAACTAGAATGATCATAAGACATAAGTTTCATTTAGGCATCATTTTCAATGATGATGATGAAAATACCTAAACCAATTTCTCTCCTAATACCAATAGTATACTTTGAATAACAACCCCAAGTCTTGAGATGGACAAAAGAAAAATCCCCAACGAAACAAAACACAACAAAAACACAAAACAAAGAAAATAAAGAAAACCAAGAAAGCCAAAACAAACAACAATAATAAGAAAACCTAACCAAACAGAGACTTAATTACATATGATACCATATAATACATTCATTTCCAAAACATCAAACCTTCTATGGACCAAAATAGTGCTTGAGAAACTAACCATTAACTGGTAATGGAACAAGCTCTCCTATTAAGGTACTCAAACGAAAAGCATTCTCACCTAATATTTCAGCCACTTGATAAGGACCTAACCAAATTCTATCAAACTTCTGGTGATCTCCCTTCTTTTCTCTAACCTTATCCCATAATAACACAAGATTTGATATTCTAAAGGCTTTTATCTTGGCTCTTTTGTCAAACTAGCATTTGACAACAGCCTGATGTTTAGAGAATTGTTGCAAAGCATCATCTCTTTGTTCTTCCATATTTAACAAATTAAGCAGTCTAACCTCAATCCTATCATCCTTGTTATAAAACTACTGCATAAACTTCAGAACAGGTATTTTCAAATGAATGGGAAAGATTGAATCTTGGCCATAGACTAATCTAAAAGGTGAATTCCCTAGGGCTGCTTTGATTCTAGTTTGGTCTGCTCATAAGGCAAATCTCAACTAGGTGTGTCAGTCCCTAGGGTTTCTTTCTAACAACTTTCTTATAACTTCCAACAAGTTCTTATTTGTGGACTCAGCCACTCCATTCCCCTGAGGGTAATAATTGGAAGAATATTTTAACACAATCTTATGTTCATAAGCCCATGAAATAAACTCACCAGAAGAAAAAGCAGGGCCATTATCACATACTAGAGCAAATGGAACTCCAAACATGGTTGTGATGTTCTCCGTTAGAAACTTGATGACCACCTCTATGGTACTATTCTTGCAAGGTTGTGCCTCAGTCTAGCGTGTGCAGTAGTCAATTGCCGTCAAGATGAATTTATGCCCTGCAAAAGAATTTGGATTAATTACACCTATAAAATCAAGTGCCCATTGAGCGAATGGCCTTACCTCATATACCAGTTGTAGGGGCATTGCAGGATTTCTTTCCCTAGGTGCAGAGGTTTGACAAACATGACAAGTCCTGAAGTGTTGATGTGCATCTCTAAACAAATAAGGCCAATAATAGCCTGATCTTAAAATTTGATGAGCCAAAGCATTAACAGATCCATGTCATGTTCCATGCCTCCCATGAAATTCACTTATGGCATGCTTAGCTTCTTGTTGATCCAAATAGTGTAGATATATTCCTTGAAAACTCTTCCTATAGATTGATCCCCTTTTGAGCATATAATGGGCGCTCTTCGTCCTCAATGCTCTCCTTTGAGTAGCATTCATTCCCTCTGGACATTTTTTATTGAGGAGGAAGAAAACTAAATCTGTATACCAGAGATCCTTTGTGAATGATTGGACCATGTATTGTTGAAAAGTAATACTTTTGTCTACTTTTTCCATTGCCTTTGACAAACCTTGGCCTCGAACAAGTTTCATTGGGTGAATCTCCAAGTCAAATTCTTGCAAGATGGTCATCCATTTCCCTCTTTTTTCCCCTAATTCACTTTGCATTAGGAGAGATTTCACAGCTGGATCTGGGACTATGGCCATTACTTGACTTTGGATTATGTAATGCCTAAACTTCTTTACTGCTCGTACCAATGCAAAGGCTTGTTTTTCTAATGATGAATATCTTACTTCTGCATTCTTAAATGGAGAGCTCATAAAAGCAATCGGTCTCTCCTCATTTTCTTCTCTTCTTTGTGTTAAAACTGTTGCACATGAATGCTCAGAAGCAAAAGAATAAATGTAGAAGGGCTTTAGATAATCTAGAATTGTCAAAACAGGGGCCTCAGATATAGATTGTTTAATCTATAGGAAGGTAGACTTAGCCTCTTCACTCCATTCAATCTTTGCATCCTTCTTCATCATTTCATTAAGTGGTTTGACAATTTTTGTAAACCCTGTTATAAATTTCCTGACAAAATTGATCCTTCCAAAGAAATACCTCATTTCCTTCTTACTTCCTGGCTTTGTCAATTTCAAGATGGCCTCCACTCGGTCAGGATCTATGGATATCCCCTCCTCTGATATAATGTGACCTAAAAGCTTTCCTTCAGAAACTCCAAATACACATTTCTTTGGGTTAAGGGAAACATCATAACTTATACATTTATTTAGCACCTTTTCTAAGTCCACAGCATGATCTTCTCTATTCTTAGAGAAGATGGTCAAATCATCCACATAGATGATTATACATTTCCCTATCAGATCTTTGAAAGCTACATCCATCACCCTTTGAAAAGTAGCACCAGCATTAATGTGACCAAAAGGCATCCTTCTGTAAGCAAATGTGCCCCATTTCGTAGTAAAAGCAGTCTTCATCATGTTCTCATGACTTACAAGGACCTGATTGTATCCTAAATACCCATCCAAAAAAGACATCACCTGAGATCCATTGACCTTTTGCAATACTTCATCAAGGGAAGTTAATGGATAGTTGTCCTTCTCAGAGGCCTTGTTTAAATTCCTAAAATCCACACATAATCGTATTTCACCATTCTTCTTCCTTACAGGAACTAGATTAGCCACCCAAGTAGAATGTCTAACTGGAAAGATTATTCTTGCAGCCAAAAGTTTTTGCACTTCTTTTTGAATCGGAGGCTCAATTAATGCATTGATCGGGCGTTGCTTTTGGCGAAACGGCTTAGCTTCTGGATTGAGAGGAATTGTATGTGTGATCACAGATGTATCAAAAGTTTTCAAGTCATCATAGCTCCAGGCAATAGCTTCAATATTTTGCTTCAAGACCTTAATTATCTCATCCTTAATTTCCTGAGGACAAGTCTTCCCCATAAGGACATTCCTTTCTGGACAGGAGTGAGTCAAATTAACTTGTTCATACTTACCTCCCTCACTCTTTGTAGGCACTCTTTGATAAGCTTGTGGATCTGAATAAAATATCCTTTCTAATGCTATCATCCCTTTGGGGATGTTATTTCTCTTTAAATCCAATATCCCTTCTAGATTTTTATTTCTCGGATCCCAATCTCCCTGATCTCTATTAGATTCATCAATTATCTACCCTTCAAAAACATCAGAATTTGCCAAAAATGCCAATATATGTTGATCATCATTAAATACCTGAAAGTGTCTGACATTATCAGGAATTGCTGGGACTGAAATCAACTCCACTAAAAACCTCTTAAGATTTGATTCTTGCATAGGCTCTAATGTACTAGCAGCAACAGCAAGAGCATCTGCAATTTGATTTGCTTCCCTTGGGATGAGACTAATCTCAAAGGCATCAAAATCTTCTATTAAATTTCAAACCCTATTTTTGTATGCAGCCAATCTTTTGTTATGGCATATGTATTGGCTACATACTTATTTCACAATCACCTCATATTCTCCCATCACTGTAAGAGCAGTAACCCTCTTCTTATGAACAAACATAAGACCATGAGCAAGTGCTTCATATTCAGCCACATTATTAGTGCAACCAAACTGCAATCTATAAGAAGCAAAATATGTCTTTCCTTTTGGATTGGTTAGTTCAATCCCTACTCCACTTCTTACTTTAGATTTAGAACCATCAAATTTAAGATTCCATAACTGGTCTTTGGTTGGGAGTTCTTTCTTTTTAGAAGCAATAGGGAATTTGTCACTTGAGATGTGTGGCGGCTTAGACTTTTGTTTTTTTTAGAATCTGTGTTGGGGAGAGGCTCAATTAAAGATTTTCCTATATCTTCAATTTGTTCAACAACTACTTCCTGAATGATTTCTTGGGTTGATTTACCATCTAATTCATCTTTCATCAACTCCTTTGGCATTGGTAAAGCATCTGGAGCAGGTGCATTGAAAAGGAATTGTGTTACCTTAATCTTTTCTTGAATTTCAGAACATAAAACTGGAGTCTGTTCTACAGATGAGGAAATTTCCTTCTGAGAAAGGTTAACCTAAGTAAGAATAGTTGCATCCTTAACTTTGAAAGAGAAATCATTGATGGGAGTCTCAGATTCCTCCTGGAATTTTTGTTGGGGCTGATCTATATGACCTAGAATGCCTAGGCATGACTAACATGTTAACTCCGAATGATTATAATAGTGAATCCTACACCAATTAGGAAGCAACAAACTACTCAAATCAATTTCTGCTCTTAAAACCAACCTATCTTGTTGTAATTTCCTTATTAGAACCTGCTGGTTGATGTGGATCATCAGGTCACTATGATCTAAGGGTAATGTATCATTAGGACTAATTACAAAAAAAGTAAGAACTTCCTCTTATTTGTAAACACCTATCTTAGTCTCAAAGAATGCTACTTCATTTCAAGCATCATATTTTGTGATCATGTGTTTGAGCCTAGGTTCACTTTCAATTCTTATCTGGGTTGCAACTCCTTTCCATGGTAACCACATATGAGAGAAATCCAAGGATAGATATCCCCCTATGCTTTTCATTAGCTCTCGACTTAGGAGCATACCATAAGTTTTTGGGATATCAGCTACTTGGATATCTATATAGGTCTAGATCCTCGGATGTGATCCAACCTACACATGCATGTTCTTTAATTCACCCACAACATTAACTTCAATTTTATTGAACTGAATGACCGTTTTATTGGTTGGGATAGGACTCAATCCTAACTTCTTACAAATCGAAAAAAGAATGAAATTCCCTAATGCTCCAGAATGTAATAAACAACTATGTAGGTTCTTTCCAAAGATTCTCAAACTTAACAGAAAAGGTGGGGTGTTGGTCTTACCTTTATACATAGCTGCATTTGTTTCCTCTACTAGAGTCACCTTATCTTTCCCTTTTAGGCGATCTGCCTCTTCCAAAGCCTTTAATACCACCTCCCGTTGAGTTGGGCACCACTTCATGATATCAAAGAAAGATAGTGATGTCTTCTACCTTTGTAATTCTACAACAAAGTCAAACTCTGAATCATTCCTAACTTGATACTTAGGAAAAGGAGGTGGATTACCTCTAT
This sequence comes from Sequoiadendron giganteum, assembly GCA_007115665.2. Lineage (NCBI taxonomy): Eukaryota > Viridiplantae > Streptophyta > Pinopsida > Cupressales > Cupressaceae > Sequoiadendron > Sequoiadendron giganteum. Next base: position 830,842,771 of record CM021101.1, on the reverse strand, counting down.
TCTAGGAATCATAAGGTCCCTTTGGTGGAGGTGAATTGTTATCTGCATTTTGATTTGGTGGAACCATATTATTTGGGGGTGCAGATGTAGTGAATGGCCCCTTATTTTTATTTCTTAGAAAGTGACCACCCTTAGATTGAAAAGCTTGAGCATCATAAACATCTTCTTCTGGCTCATTTTCCCCTTGCATAGGGAATTGATATTTTTCTTCAATGGTTTCATAAGTCATGGCAGTGTTGACTGGCCCATTATCCTAATTGGAATTTCCTACTTGAGGATGGGCATCAGCCTATGCAATTTTTACAATTTTCTCCATTTCTCGGCAATTGACCTCAGAATGTGCTGCTGTATCATGCAACCTACATCAATTGGTCATAAAATTCAAATCAGCAACATTAGTAGTAAGTGGTCTTTCCTCACCTATTTGATAATTATGGGGAACTCCCTCATTGTTAGGTCCAGTATTCCACTGCCTATCATTGTTGTTGTTATTGAACTTTTGATTATATCCTCTATTTTGATTTTGATAATTTTGATTTGAGGAGTTTTGACCCTGAAAGTTCCTATTGGTGTTCTGATTTTGGTTCTGATTAGAGTAATTACCCTAATTTTTATACCCTCCCTGATTGTTGTAATTTTGGTTTTGATTATGGGGAGGGTTTTTCCTGAGTTGTGCCATGTCATTTGACATCAAAGAGAGAGTCTTCTTAAGAGTTTCTACCTCACTTGTAAGTTGAACAGTTTGTTCATTTTGCACATTTTGGACTATGGTTGGAGAATGGACATGGGTTGATCCTCCCCCTTGTTGCGATTGATTTTGAGGTTGCTACTGTTGAGGTTGATGAGAGGAATCTTGCATGCCATTTCCAAAGAAGGGCACAGTGGGTGGAGCTTGCAACTCAGATGCAGGTCCATATTGGGAATAAGACATCCTTGGGACAGTATTATATAACAGTGGATTAAGCATCTGATAATTCATGGGAGGTAGAGTTGTTCCCAAACCTCCAGATTGCAGATTTATCTGCTATTGTAATTTGACAGCCAAATGATAAATTTTGGACAGTGAGTCAATCTCAGTAGGTTGATAAGTTCTTTGTAAGAACAGGCCAATCAAAGGATCAACAGCTCTCAAATATGTCTATATGGCCATACCCTCTGGCACTAAGTAAGGCTCTTGTAGCCTACGATACATCCTTTGGAACCTAGTGTTAAACAATGGCAATGGTTCATGATGTTCTTTTCTTATGGTGGCAAACTGGTGATATAATATTGCAGGATCTACATAAACCCTGAATTGATTAATAAAAGCATTTTCTAAATCTATCCAACTTAGAATAGATCCCTGGGGTAGATTTAGATACCAATTATATGCCATATCTCCTAAACAGTAAGGAAACAATCTACATACCACATCTTGATGAGCAACTTGAGCTCGCGTGCAAGCATCTTTGAATGCTTGTATATGTTCCTTAGCACTTCTCTATTCTCCATGCATGTATTTCAGATAGAACCTTCCTGAGATCTTTGGTAAATCATGGAATCCCCCAGGAATAGTCCCTAACAGGGAGGGATTATTAACAAAGTAAGCCATTGGTGGGATTGGTTGAATAGGTGGTGATACAGGCCGAATTTGTGGTGGTGACATAGGCCTAATTAGAGGTGGTGATGTTGGTCGAACTGGTGGTGGTGTAGGTGGATTCAGAGGAAATCTAGGTGGAGTAAGCGGTGGTGGTAGTGTAGGTAGCAAAACCCTACGAGCATGAGGTCTTGGTCTAATCAGGGCTTGCAATTCATGTAATGGTTCGGGATCAGCAGAAGATCTCAGAATCCTTCTGTATTTGTCTCGTGATAATGACCCTATGTGAGCCAGCTTGTTCTTTCAGGCCTTCCTTCTCGCGCCAATTTATGTTGATAGTGGAAATGGCACAAACAATGTTAAAACAGAATATTTCTAGTCTATTTCTCATGAAAAAGAAAGAAAACATATAGTAGCCTAACTCCCAAGGTCCTGATAGTTGGTTCTCAACTATCTAGTGTCACTCAATCAGTTCATGCAACTGTAATATTCAAGGGGCATGTGCTAGTAACAAAAGATTCAAGCGATGACTCATTTTATCAAACTGTTCTTGTAAATAAAGGGAGTTTCAAACAAAAGAAAAAGATAGATCAAAGGGGTAAACTAGGAAGTATGAATCAAATTTATCTATCATCCAGACATATATCTTCAAATAATGAATGTTCTTCCAATCAGATCAAAAAAACCATAAGATGACACAATCTATAACATAACCTATACCACTGCATACATTTTAGGTGCTTAATTAGCTTCACAATTACACATCACAAATATTTCAAGGACTTTTCAAAGCAACACACATTCATTCATCATCAAGATTATAGATCAACAGACTTTAATAACTTCAATTCAATGATAATCTAACAAGATAATCCTTAAATCTGGTTTCTTCTAATGACTTTCATCACATAAGAAACTAGCATGCTTCAGCATAATCACTGGCATTCAGATAGATTATAACTTATCAGCCTTATCAAATCAAACAACTCAATTGTAATACCATAGTGCGTAAACCTGTAATTCTATTAACTGTAAACAAAGATCAAGTACAAAGTATCTCTGTAAATCTCTACAAAATTCTATCTCCTAATCTTAGGTAAGCCAATCCTATTCTCAATTAACTGACCTTTACAATATCATACCCATAAGGTATTTATAGATATACAAAAACTTGAACTCTACTTTTATTTTAGGTCATCCACCTTTTTAGGGACTAAATTTCTCTTAGAAACTCAGATCAATTTGATCTTGAGTTCTTACATTAGACATTCAGTTTAAACTAGAGAATAGAAAATAGAACAGAAAAAGAAGTCATGCACCCCAAAACTGCTACTGTTGGATGCAACATGCAAAGAAGAAAGAAACATGCATGCTGGAGATTTATGCATGTGAAGTTGGATCTGCAATGAACTCATCATAATTGGTGAAGACTGTTGATGGTGTTTTCATGCACTTCACAACACAGGTGATGCATAGGTGCATCACCTCTCTTGAAAGACAATCTTCCACAATCGAATTGCAGAATACTATCCCAAGGTCTCTTGGATGTCAGATATTGACGATGCTTGGAATATATCAGTTGTTTGATGTGATTTGCTGGAATCACAAGGTGGACTTACGGATGAGTTACAAAGTAGGGAAATTGGATTTGCAAATGGAGTTCTTAAGATGGGAAAGTTGTTGAGTGTTTGTTGCAGGTTCAAACAGCAGTCTGGAACTCCATTTCAACATTAGATTTAGCTTTACAATGTGCAATGAACCTTGCCTAAGGTTACTTATTAAAAAAAAAAAAAAGGCAGGGAAGAGAAATGGTTCCTGGATCTAAAACTACGAATGAACAGTGATCATGGAGGTTGCTACAGTAGACAAACACCTTAAACTAGGTTTTGCTTGGCCAAGAGGATCCTACAGTTACACAAAACCAGTGCAATCTTCTAAGGACTGCAGATTTTTCAGTTTGCATACACACATCATGAACATGCAAGTGAACTAAGTTGCAGCAATCAAATAAAGAATCTCAGACTAACTTTGCACAGCAGCTTGTCATCAACAAGTGCCAAAAGTATGGGATGTAGATTCATCAAATATTGAAACATCAATCACCATTACCACTTCCATTCAATAAACTACAACTAAAACTAACTTGGAAGGTAGAACCATGCACACATAATGAGAAAACTCAAAAGTAACACCCATAGATCATGCAATGTTGCTTTCTATTGCTACAAAATATTTTTACAACAGCTCTCCAACACTTACAAATGAGGGGAAGACCTCTATTTATAGTTTACCAAAGCCCAAATGAATGGCTATGATTGAGTTACATTGTGTGGCTCAGATTCAATTACATTAGAGCTTCACCTACCCCACAATATTCAGTAATTTAAAATACATCTTTGTCTTTTCCTTATTTTGTCTTGTAGTGGCTAGTCACTATAGTAGTTTTGTCTTCTAGATGCTTTCTCTTTTACTGTAACTGAAATTGACTGAAATCCACCTTCTCTTGATGGAATTTTAGTATTTCTCATTGGATCAAATGGTTCTATCGACGGACCCATGGTAGGCTCCTTGAAACCAGAAATGAGAGGCTGAAATGTTGTTTTAGGAATGCTAATTTGAAAACGGAATTGGTCATTGAACCAAAATCATTTCTTTTTGAAGTTCATCTTTATATACAAAGGGTAATATGGATATAGATCACTTACAAAATCACTTACAAAATCAATATATTCGTTCTGTAGCAGATTTATTACAAGAGAAATTCCGATTAGCTCTCTCTGATTTCAGAGAAGCAGTTGAAAAAATTCTATTATCTGCATCAACCAATCCTAAAAAGAGAATAACTAAGAAATTGGAAATGTTAATTCCATTAACGGATACTTTTGAAGGTTTTTTTGGTTTACACCCTTTATCACAATTTTTGGATCAAACTAATCCATTAGCAGAAATAGTTCATAGTCGAAAAGTGAGCTCTTTGGGCCCTAAAGGATTGACAAGTCGAACGTCTACTTTTCGTACACGAGATATTTATCCTAGTCATTATGGACATATTTGTCTAATTACGACATCTGAAGGAATAAATGTTGGGCTTATTGGATCGTTATCTATTTATGCAACGCTTGGTCATTACGACTCTTTACAAAGTCCATTCCATAGGCTATCTGAAAGATCAAACGAAGAACATATGGTTTATCTATTACCGGGAGAAGATGACTACTGTCGGATAGCTACAGTAAATTTTCTGGCATTAAATCAAGGGGTTCCAGAGGAACAATTTACTCTCGCTCGATTTCAACAAGAATTTTTATTTTTTGCGTGGGACCAAATTCATTTCAGAAGTATTTGAAATTATGGATCAGTAGATAGTTCGAAATACGTTCAGGTTAACCGAAAGAACAAAATGGGTCAATGACATGAGTTTCAGAAGTATTTGAAATGAATATATATATGATCATTATGGATCAGTAGATCCGACTCAATTTCACAATTGGATCGGCAATATAAACCCGAATAAGATAAAATAAAATGATCAGATCAGATTGATAAAAGGAAAAATCTCTTGAAATAAGAAGAAAGGAGAAGGTGTTTTGAAAAAGGACAAAAAAATATATGGAATTATTCTGAAACTGATTGAGCCATACCTAACAAACATCAACGCTCTATCTATTTCACCATTCTTTCTCAAAATACCAATACAAGGGTAAAAAAGCAAAAAAAGGAACTCATCGTACCGTTATGGTGTGATAAACAATGGGGAAAGCAAATAATCCCTTGTCTTGATTTAATTCTTAGAATGCCCAGAGAAGGTATTCTATATAAAAATAACCTTTTTGCTTTTTTGAATAACCCTCATTCAGAAATGATAAAATATAGCAATATTATCGGAGGTTATTCAATTGGAAAAAAATGGAATTCTCTTGAAAATAAATTAGATGGAGGGCCTAGATTAAAAAAAAAAGAGATTTATGCTTCTCTTATTTCAGTAAGAACAAAAAAAAGAAAAAAAAAGATCATTATCAATATGATTCAAATTAGCTTGCTGAAATACCCTTTTTTTAATATGGCAAAAAGGGAAAATAGAGCAAGTTCTCAATTTTTGTTTCATAACAAATTAGATCACACTAATTCTTTTTTTTCAAATGATCAAAGTCAATTACTTAATAAGGGAACTATTCGTTCATTATTTAATGAGAATAAAAAAGATGAATCTTTTCTGATTCTTTCTCCTTCTGATTTTTTGCGAATCGTTCTATTTAATGATTTAAAATGTTTGAATACAGTAAAAAAGTCGGATGCAAATACAAAAGAATTGCATTGTCAGGTTTCCTGGGTCATTTACATAGTATTGCTAACCGTTTCTCATACTCTCATTTCATAACTTATAAAAAAGTGTTACTAAATGAACGTTCAATTTCTAACAATAACTCAAATACTTTCCAAGTAGCTAAATACTACTTTATGGACGAAAAGAGGGGAATTTCTAAATTTTATTCATACAGGAATATTCTTTCCAATTTTTTCAATTTGTATTTTTCCCTATCCAATTTTTTTGAAAAAAAATTTCCAGTAGTCAGCCTTGGACAATTTCTTTGTGAAAGTATACAGATATCCGGAGATAAACAAATCCAAAGAACTGGTCTCTATAATGAGTTGATCAGTTAATAATCATTGAGAGTTATAACTTTAACTTACTTAGTTCTCTTTTTCTTGGTAAAGTTCAACTTCGATAATGATCTAAAAATAGTCGTTATTTAAAGGGAAATAATTGACTTATAAAATAAATGTAGTAAAACTTATTTGATTACTCAATCGCATCAAATAAGTTTTACCTACTATTGGATTTGAACCAATGACTCCCACTGTATGAAAGCGATACTCTAACCACTGAGTTAAGTGGGTTATTTATTATCATAGATAGAGTCGTACCTAGAAACAATTCTAGGTATAATTCAACATATAAACAATATGCCCATTAACTATGGGATAGTATCGAATGATTCAATTCAATATCATCTGTCTTGACAGAAAGTGATCAATTTTGTTAGTATATCTTTAAGACTAAACTATGAAGGGCTATAGCTCAGCTAGGTAGAGCACCTCGTTTACACGTGCACCAATGGTTTTCAGGAGAGTTTATTGGTTCATCCAGTCCATAAAATGGATTTGAGTCTTACTCTATGAATTGGGAGTGCATGAATTTTGTCATCAACTTGATGGCACAATTTCGAAATATAAGCTATTCCTATTGTAATAGGTTGTTCAAAAATCTTTCCTGTTCTTTCATCAATTAATCTATGTTTTCCAGGATGATCAGGTTCAAATACCCATGGATTAGCTATTTGCTCACTAGCTTTATAAAGTTCAAAAAACACTAGTTTTCTAGAAGCGTCTCGTTCGTATCTTTCGTCAAAAGGTGCTACTCTATAATGTTTGTTCATTAGTTTTCCTGCTAAACCAAGCAAACATTCAAAGATCTATCCTACATTCATTCGTGAAGGTACCCCTAATGGATTTAATACCATATCTACTGGTGTTCCATTCTGTAAATAAGGCATATCTTGTCTGGGCAAAATTTTTGAAATAATACCTTTATTACCATGCCTTCCAGCTACTTTATCACCCACTTGTATTTTACGTTTTTTTGAAATATATACATGAACTTTTTCTACACTATCGCCGAGATAATCTTCTTCCTCGAACTCCTGGAAGCATCTCACATCGAGAACTCGACCTTTTACACCTTTAGGGACTTTAAAACAATTTTCTTTTCCAGTAGGTGCCTTAATATCAAATAATTCTTGTAAGAATTTTCCTTCTGGAGTATTTAATAGTGAGTCTTCTTCTGCTTCCAGTATTAATTTACCTACTAATACATCACCTATTTCTACCCAAGATCCTATCATTACAAGGCCATTTTCGTCCAGATGACGAAGTAAGTAAGCATCTAAATGAGGTATTTCTCTAGTGATTACTTCAGGGCCCTGCTTCGTAACATAAACTCCAATTTCGTATCTTACGATCTGGAAAGAAGTAAAAATGTCTTCATATACCAGACGTTCACTAATAAGTATTGCATCTTCAAAATTGTATCCTTCCCATGGCATATCAGCAACTAAGATGTTTTTTCCCAAAGAAAGTTCTCCCCCTACTGTAGCTGCACTGTCTGCTATAATTTGCCCCCTCTTTACATATTCCCCTTGGTGAACTCAGGGTTTTTGATGCATACAAGTGTCACTATTAGAATGTTGATATAGAATTAATTATGTTTCTATATTCTCTCGAACAACGGATGAAGTTATAGTGATATTTTCACCATCAATATATTTTATTTTTCCCCCTTGCTTGGCTATAGCTATACTTCCTGAATCTAGAGCTGCTTGACCCTCCAATCCAGTTCCAACAATACACTTCTCAGGTTGAAGAAGTGGAACTGCTTGACGCTGCATATTAGAACCCATTAAAGCATGATTCGCATCATTATGTTCGATAAAAGGAATAAGGAAAACTTGAACGGAAAAATATTGGGAAGGAAAAATACTTCTAAAATGAATTTGGTCCCATGCAAAAAATAAAAATTCTTGTTGAAATCGAGCGGGAGTAAATTGTTCCTCTGGAACCCCTTGATTTAATGCCAGAAAATTTCTTGTAGCTATCTGACAGTAGTCATCTTCTCCCGGTAATAGATAAACCATATGTTCTTCGTTTGATCTTTTAGATAGCCTATGGAATGGACTTTGTAAAGAGCCGTAATGACCAAGTGTTGCATAAATAGATAACAATCCAATAAGCCCAACATTTATTCCTTTGGATGTCGTAATCGGACAAATACGTCCATAATGACTAGGATGAATATCCCGTGTACGAAAAGTAGACGTTCGACTTGTCAATCCTCCAGGGCCCAAAGAGCTCACTTTTTGACTATTAACGATCAACGATTAACGATCATGTTAACTAATCGATTATGATAAATCGGATCAAATTTATCAATTTTCTTTTCTACAATACTTTGGTGTGACATGAGTGTGAAAAAGGTTCATAAATTGATTTCATAAAGACTAATAATTACTTATTTCAGCTTTTTAACTCCATATTGTAGGGTGGATCTCTAAAGGTCTCAAAGATCTCCCTCCAAACCGTGCATACAACTTTCATCGAATACGGCTTTCCACACTATTCTATCTGCATATATAAGATATAATTCTTATGCATAAAATTATGTTTACTCATTCTCAATTGAGTATCTGTTTCCTTTCTTTTGCTATGATTAGAAATCTTGTATTTTCTATATCTATACGATTAAGTCCTTAGGTTTTTAAAAGAGTGTAAAAAAAAGGAGAAGGTGTTTCAAAACTTCTTCTTTTCTTCTTATTTCAAGAGATTTTTCCTTTTATCAATTTGATCCGATCATTTTATTTTATCTTATTCGGGTTTATATTGCCGATCCAATTGTGAAATTGAGCCGGATCTACTGATCCATAATGATCATATATATATATATATATATATATATATATATTATGAATAATTCTTCGGTGAGAATTAATGGTACATAATTAATTCATAATGACTCTATTTTTATATACTCAATATATTATATGTGTTATAATGGGTATGCATGCACGATCATTTCGTTCTCATTATGCATGCAATGATCCTTTCACTTACGTGTTTGCTCGTTAGGATCATGAGCATACGAGTACGAGACTTATTGAGTCCGCAGAATATAGAGAAACATTTTAGACAATTTTTTATTAATTCATCAATAAATTGAATGAAGATTTATTTCAAATATTTCCAATTTCTCTTTATTCAGATAAAATTGGAATGTTCACATATTTCATTTACGATCGTAAGGAAATCCATTGCTGAGAAATGATCGGATCAGATTGATAAAAGGAAAAATCTCTTGAAATAAGAAGAAAAGAAGAAGTGGTTCTTTTGTGGGTCAATTTATAGTCTTTTCATTGATTTATCTTTCCCCTATTTATAGAGCGTTATTTAAACCTCATGCAATGACTCTAATGTTTGTGCTAGTCTTCTTATTTCTTTTGATTAGAATACTCTTCTCCAATCTATTGTTCCCTTGGATTAACAATCCTGCAATAGAGTTTTTTCTTGGAGCAGCTCTCCAATTGTTGAATCCTGCCCTTTTCGGTAAATCTGTGTTTCTGAGATTAGTGAACATGATGTTGTTTAGGTATAGCGGAAACCTCTTATTTCTGCTAAGTACCACAGCTAGATGGTTAACCGGCCAAGTTCTATTTGTCAAAATGTCAAAAATCTTCTATTCACGTGTCGAAGGAAATACACCTTTAAAATTAGGAAAGAAAAAGCCACTTTTTTATGGAAAATGTTGTAATTAGTACGAAAGCTATCTCTATTAATTGTAAACTACGATCGAATTTATGGAAGCATTGGTTTATACATTCCTTTTGGTGTCGACCTTAGGGATCATTTTTTTCGCTATTTTCTTCCGAGAACCCCCCAAACTTCCGGATAGAGGGGGAAAATAATTTATTTTTCAAATCCTCCTTCTTACTTATAATAAAAAAGTGACCTTCCCCATCGGGAAGGTCGTTTTTTTCAACTAATCCTCGTGCTCTTCAAAAGGATCTCGAAGTTGTTCAGAAGGTTGCCCAAAGGCGGTGTATAGGGCATAACCAGTAAAACTAACAAGTAAACAAGATATGGAGATAGCGACTAAGGTTGCAGTTTCCATTGGTAGGTAATCCTATGTATGTATATATGCATAATAGTATACAAAGTTAATTAGATCTCAACCAATACTATTGTTTTTATGGCTACACAGACCATTGATGATACTTCCAGAACCGGACCAATACGAACTATTGTAGGAAATTATTTAAAACCACTTAATATAGAATCTGGTAAAGTTGCTCCCGGATGGGGAACTACTCCTTTTATGGGTATTGCAATGGCTCTATTTGCAGTATTCTTATGCATTATTCTGGAGATTTATAATTCTTTCATTTTATTAGACGGAATTCCAATTAGTTGGGGCTAGAAAAACTAGAAAATCCGCCCGGATCCCGAGTTCATCCAAAAGAAAAAGAATTAAGAAAGAAAAAAATTTGAATAGCTTTCATTTTTAGGTTATTACGTTCCGGTAGTTTGATCGTGTAATTACTTTTATGTAAGGATTTTTGGAATTATGGGTGTGCGACTTGTTAAAATTGATCTCTATTCTAGTACAGAAAATCGGTCTGTTGTCTTCATAAAATAAAGACGGTCCTTCTACCTCATTAGATGTTGCTCTAATAGTTAATATCTAGAGCATGAGGTAATATATTCAAGAAAATATGAACTATGGTTTATGCCTATTTTTGAGACCTCATGACCAAGCTTCTTAATAATTGAAAAAACTATGATAATAAATTCAGGGATCTCTCTTCCTTTTTATATTGATGCTGACTAAAGAATGAGATAGTATTTCATTTTCTTTAGTTAGTCTATTTCATTAAGTAAGAATGAAATGGAAAGGTTATAACCCATAAAACCTTTCAAGTATTCAAAAAATCATCAGGGTGAAATGAAAATCTTAGGTTTAGATTTATTCATCTATTGAGATCTCAACAAGATAATTCCTATTGATCATCAATACTAATTGTTTTCTATTTGATTTATATCACGAATAGGATAAAAGATCGTTCAAAAGGCTTATAGCGATTTATTTTGCATAACAATGAGCCAACTTGAAATTTGAGCATTATCACTATCAAGTTTATTTTCCTTCTTATTGTAGGAAATCATGGATTATTGTGAATCCTCTTCCTTCATACAAAGAAATGAAATAGCAAATATTTTTGTATTTTACAAACCATGTACTTTGTTCAAAAAAGTATTTGGGTGTTCTTGTTTAAGCCGTATGAAAGGAAATTTTCATATACGGTTTTCAGAGGGGGAATTTGAGTTTACCTATCTCAATAAAGTATACGATTGGTTCGAAGAGCGTCTCGAGATTCAGGCGATTGCGGATGATATCACTAGTAAATATGTTCCTCCTCATGTGAATATATTTTATTGCCTAGGGGGAATCACACTGACTTCTTTTTTGGTACAAGTAGCTACCGGTTTTGCTATGAATTTTTACTATCGTCCCACCATTCTAGAAGCTTTCGCCTCTATTCAATACATAATGACTGAAGTGAACTTCGGTTGGCTAATCCGATCGGTCCATCGGTGGTCAGCAAGTATGATGGTTTTAATGATGATCTTACACGTATTTCACGTCTATTTAACAGGTGGATTCAAAAAACCTCGCGAATTAACTTGGGTTACGGGTGTAATTCTAGCTGTATTAACCGTATCTTTCAGTGTAACCAGTTATTCTTTGCCCTGGGACCAAATTGGTTATTGGGCAGTCAAAATTGTGACCGGTGTGCCTGAGGCCATTCCGTTAATAGGAGCTCCTTTGGTAGAGTTATTACGCGGATGAAAAAAAAGGTTGTCATTCTTATTCTTTTTAATAGAGAAAGAAAAATGAATCCCGAAGGAGTCGCATAGTTTTTTTGTTATAAAAAAATGGAATATATATATATATATAATCATTCATGTTAAAACACGAAAACTGTCTAATCAAGTTTTCATAATGAAGAAAGGGAATACTCGAAAAACAAAAATGTTCTACTTCAAAAGAATTGAACGAGAAGCCGTATGAGGTGAAATTCTCATGTACGGTTTTGTATAGTGGCAGTAAAGGTAACTTATCTGTCAACTTTTCCACTATCACCCCTAAAAAACCAAACTTTGCCTTACGCAAAGTCGCCAGAGTACGATTAACCTCTAAATATGAAATCATTGCTTGTATACCTGGTATTGACCATAATTTACAAGAACATTATGTAGTATTAGTAAGAGGTGGAAGAGTTAAAGATTTGCCCGATGTTAAATATCACATAATTTGAGGAGTCTTAGATGTTGTCTCAGTCAAAAATCGTAAACAAGGGCGTTCTAGTGTGTTGTATATTCTTATCTAAGATTTGTATCATTTTATGATGATTCCATGTCAATTGCTAAAAACATGTAAAGTATATGGCTAACCCAATAACGAACATTTTGTAAGGGGACTAGAGCAGGCTAAAACAAATGATCGTATTAATTTGTAAGGATATTATATGTCTAAGGTTTAATATTGAATTCATTTCATAAGTTTTCCCTTACTTAGTGTGTGTTAACATAAAATTTGAAATGTCTTGACCTTTTCAGAACAGGTTCAATTCAAATAGCATTAATTTAAAACACCTTCTCCTTTTTTTTACACTCTTTTAAAAACCTAAGGACTTAATCGTATAGATATAGAAAATACAAGATTTCTAATCATAGCAAAAGAAAGGAAACGGATACTCAATTGAGAATGAGTAAACATAATTTTATGCATAAGAATTATATCTTATATATGCAGATAGAATCGTGTGGAAAGCCGTATTCGATGAAAGTCGTATGTACGGTTTGGAGGGAGATCTTTGATACCTTTAGAGATCCACCCTACAATATGGAGTTAAAAAGCCGAAATAAGTAATTATTAGTCTTTATGAAATCAATTTATGAACCTTTTTCACACTCATGTCACACCAAAGTATTGTAGAAAAGAAAATTGATAAATTTGATCCGATTTATCATAATCGATTAGTTAACATGATCGTTAATTGTATTCTTAAACACGGAAAAAAATCACTAGCTTATCGAATTTTTTATCAATCTCTAAAAAAGATTCAACAAAATACAGAGAAAAATCCACTAATTTTTCTACGTCAAGCAATACACAAATTAACTCCCAAATTGATAGTAAAATCAAGACGTGT
>CM021101.1:830733378-830829273 GCA_007115665.2 Sequoiadendron giganteum | reverse complement strand
AAGTGGATCGACTTATCAAGTTCCCATTGAAATAAAAAATAAAGAAGGAAAAATACTTGCTATTCGTTGGTTATTAGATTCATCCCGAAAATGTTCTGGTCAAAATATGCATTTCAAATTGAGTTACGAAATAATGGATGTTGCCAAAGAGAAAGGCAATGTTATACGCAAGAAGGAAGAGATTCATAAAATGGCAGAATCCAATAAAGCTTTTGCACATTATCATTAACCCACTAACTCTATAAATAGATCCATAGATCTATTCCATTCTGAGCAATAAAAGAAAACTTACTTTATCAAAATTGATACAAATTTTATTGGAATGAAAACGAAAGGAAAAGAAGAATGAAAAATAAATCATAGATAAATGATAATAAAGAGATTATCAATATTCAATCTTATTCATTAGGTTTATTATCAAAGCCTTAGTATGTTCCCCATTACTCGTGTGGATAAGACCTATATTATACAGTATATAACTTCGGCCATAGGGGTCAATTTCCGGTCGCATGGCTTCATAATAATTTTGTAAAGCTTCCGCGTATTCCCCTTTGGATTGAGCTGACATTCGTTACGATCGTTCATTCAATTGAAATGATCTCCGCTTCAAAACTGTACATGAGAATTTCACCTCATACGGCTCCTCCTTTTTTTATAAAATAAGGGGAGTAATCTCTTTAATTGACAAAAAAAAGGATTTTCCTATTTTATGAATTAACAGGAACTAGTGTATTTCCGATGAATCTCTAGCCATCCTTCTTGCAAAGATTTTTTTTCTAAATACCAAGTATTTTAGCTCAGCACTACAAACGTAATCTCTAACAATTTCTTTGTTCTTAACGCACTGTATTTTACAGGGATTATTCACTTCAATAGTCTCCGATGGTTCTAGCGGTATCCGAAGTACAAACGAGATGGATGTTTGTTGCCTCAACCATTCTAACTAGACCTTCATAAAAAGGTCATGTGTATTATCACGAAGCATTTGTGTTGTCGATTTTAAGCGTAGTGCTTTTTCCCCTATGCATACCTATCATATAGGTTTGGCCATTAACATCTATCTAATAGGTATAACCTTTCGCTTGATACTAGAATCTCAGAAGATCAAAGCATCTAAGGCTGCATAAATCGGGGATACACGACAGAAAGAATTGTTCTATTTCTAAAACTCACCTTCACTAAACGTAAGTTTTCTTTAACTTAACTTAATCAATATCCCGCCATTCCACGATAAAAAGAAAAAGTAGAAAGAAAAAAAAATATCAAATCACACCATCTCTGTAATAGGTAAATGCCTTTTTTTCCCCTAAAGCCATTGGGATTATTTGCAATAATATATCGGCTACAATTGTGAAAGTCTTGTCGATAAAATTGTCATTTCTCTGAGATCTAGGCATAGTCAATTATAAATTTGATAATTTTTTTCATTCCCCATACGGAAATGATTCCATGAACAAAATTATTTTCTAATGCACAATAGCATAATAAATGGATTTCCTTACGATCGTAAATGAAATATGTGAACATTCCAATTTTATCTGAGTAAAGAGAAATTGGAAATATTTGAAATAAATCTTCATTCAATTTATTGATGAATTAATAAAAAAATTGTCTAAAATGTTTCTCTATATTCTGCGGACTCAATAAGTCTCGTACTCGTATGCTCGTGATCCTAACGAGCAAACGCGTAAGTGAAAGGATCATTGCATGCATAATGAGAACGAAATGATTGTGCGTGCATACCCATTATAACACATATAATATATTGAGTATATAAAAATAGAGTCATTATGAATTAATTATGTACCATTAATTCTTACCGAAGAATTATTCATAATATATATATATATGTGATCATTATGGATCAGTAGATCCGGCTCAATTTCACAATTGGATCGGCAATATAAACCCGAATAAGATAAAATAAAATGATTGGATCATATTGATAAAAGGAAAAATCTCTTGAAATAAGAAGAAAAGAAGAAGTGTGGTAAAATACTCTTTTGTCTTTATGCCAAATTTCCAAAATACTTTACTTATGCAAAAGGAAGTAAGTCTTTTCATTTTTTCGATTCAAATGAAGAGATCGCGTGGGAAAGATGGCTGGCCTGGTTTGACGACGGATACCCAATATTCTAGAGATCCCTTGGCTTTCCCCAAACCCATACGTATTTCTGCAGGTCTCATTCTAATAGGTTTGTCGGGTATGAATAATTCTTCGATAAGAATTAATGGTACATAATTAATTATGGAATTAATCAACAACATTGCTAAGGCTCATGGAGGTGTTTCTCTATTTGGCGGAGTAGGAGAACGTACCCGTGAAGGAAATGATCTTGACAAGGAAATAAAAGAATTGGGAGTCATTAATGAACAAAATATATTAGAATCCAAAGTAGCTCTGGTCTATGGCCAAATGAATGAACCACCAAGAGCTCGTATGAGAGTTGGTTTAACTGCTTTAACTATGGCTGAATATTTTTGAGATGTCAATAAACAAGATGTACTCCTATTTATTGACAATATCTTCCGCTTTAAGCTCGAGAAACTTCTCTTTAAACTCGAGAAACTTCTTTCTAAGTTCCTTTAGAAACTTCTCTTTAAGCTCGAGAAACTTCTTTCTAAGTTCCTTTAGAAACTTCTCTTTAAGCTCGAGAAACTTCTCTTTAAACTAGAGAAACTTCTTTCTAAGTTCCTTTAGAAACTTCTCTTTAAGCTCTCGAAACTTCTTTCTAAGTTCCTTTAGAAACTTCTCTTTAAGCTTGAGATGCTTAGCTCTAAGCTCTCGAAACTTCTTTCTAAGTTCCTTTAGAAACTTCTCTTTAAGCTTGAGAAGCTTAGCTCTAAGCTCGAGAAACTTCTTTCTAAGTTCCTTTAGAAACTTCTCTTTAAGCTTTATAAGCTTAGCTCTAAGCTCTCGGACTTTCTCTCTAAGGGAACTTAGAGATTTTATCAGATTTGTAAGAAGTTCATCACACAGGGAGCGGTCAGAAGGAAAAGACGAACTTATGCTACAAAAAGAGTTCATTTTCGACTCCTTTACCTCATTCATAGTTTCATTTCGTCCAAAAACTGGCGAATGTCTCCTACCCAAGACACCCTAGATGGTGAGAGTCCAGTAGCTAAAAGCATCGTGACAGCTTATGCTCTAACCCGAGTAGCATGGGGCACGTGGAATCCCTTGTGAATCAGCAAGGACCACCTTGCAAGGCTAAATACTCATGGGTGACCAATAGCGAAATAGTACCATGAGGGAAAGGTGAAAAGAACCCCCAATGGGGATTGAAATAGAATATGAAACCGTGACGCTCTCAAGCAGTGGGAGGAAATCTGATCGCCTGCCTGTTTATCAGCTCAAGCAATGGGAGGAGATCTGACCGTGTGCCTATTGAAGAATGAGCCGGCGACTTATAGGTAGTGGCTTGGTTAAGGGGACCCATCGGAATCGTAGCGAGAGTGAGTCTTGATAGGGCAATTGAATTGTCACTGCTTATGGACCCTAACCTGGGTGATCTATCCATGACCAGGATGAAGCTTAGGTGAAGCTAAGTAGAGGTCTGAACCGACTGATGTTGAAAAATCAGCGGATGAGTTGTGGTTAGGGGTGAAATGCCACTCGAACCCAGAGCTAGCTGGTTCTCCTCGAAATGCGTTGAGGCGCAGCGGTTGACTGGATCTTCTAGGGGTAAAGCACTGTTTCAGTGCGGGCTGCGTGAGCGGTACCAAATGGAGACAAACTCTGAATACTAGAGATAAATAAGGGTCAGCTAGTGAGACGATGGGGGATAAGCTTCATCGTCGAGAGGGAAATAGCCCAGATCACCAGCTAAGGCCCCTAAATGACCGCTGAGTGATGAAGGACTCCCCACGTGCAAAATTATAGATTATCTTCTTCAATTTCAAAAAATTCTATCGAATTTAGTATGATTGTATGTGTAATAGCATCTACTTTATTGGGAATAGTAATGAATCCAATTGTTGCAATTGCCCAGGATACATTATTTTAGAGTATTTATATAAACCTTTTTCTTACTAATTGAAAAAAGTAGGATTTGCCCATATATTCTTAAAATGGCAGGGAATAGGCTGAAATTATCAGATGAACTTCTAATTACAAAATCAACTTGATCGTTAAATTAGAAGTTCATTTTGTACCATATTAATATCATAGATAGAGTCGTACCTAGAAACAATTCTAGGTATAATTCAACATATAAACAATATGCCCATTAACTATGGGATAGTATTGAATGATTCAATTCAATATCATCCGTCTTGACAGAAAGTGATCAATTTTGTTAGTATATCTTTAAGACTAAACTGTGAATGGCTATAGCTCAGCTAGGTAGAGCACCTCATTTACACGTGCGCCAATGGTTTTCAGGAGAGAGTTTATTGGTTCATCAGGTCCATAAAATGGATTTGAGTCTTACTCTATGAATTGGGAGAACAATAGCATGACAAAGATGAAGTTCACTCTGATTCGAACTATAGATCTAGTTGATATGGTCAATCTCGGGGACATTCAATGTCAGACATAATGAGTACAATACGAGGACCTCAAAAAAGAATTATTTTTGCTCTATGAACTTTGAGGTGTATGAAGTCTCATATTATTCTTTTGGGGTGATAGAGACTCCATTTGGAGAATCTATGTCTGAGCATGACAGACCTACATCAAGGGAACCTTTTGAAGCACTTTGGGATTGCTTTCGAAACATTTTTGTTTGAAGCAAACGGAGCCATCTTATTAGCTTTCTAGAAAGAAGAGAATGGCAGACTAACTGATCTTTCCATCAATTAATGAAAGATCCCAATGCAATAAAAATGCATGTTGGGTTCTTGGAACAGTTCGAATCATTTTGGTAATAAGAAATTTGATCTGTTCTATCGAGAAGGTCTACGGTTCGAGCCCGTATAGCCCTATACAATTAGGAAACTCTTCTATTCCTTCTCTCTCATATTGTCCCTATGATCCAATGCTAAATTACAATTAAAAAGTATCGCATTTTTTTTGTTAAATGTGGAACCGACGACTTACACAGAAGAGAATTGACTCAAAAATGAGTAAAGAAGAAATATGAATGAAAAGAAAAAAGAAAAGAAAAAGGATTTAGAATTATAAGAATGAAAATTCTTTCGATTGCGATTCCCCCTAGGCAATAAAATATATTCACATGAGGAGGAACATATTTACTAGTGATATCATCTGCAATCGCCTGAATCTCGAGACGCTCTTTGAACCAATCATATACTTTATTGAGATAGGTAAACTCAAATTCCCCCTCTAAAAACCGTATATGAAAATTTCCTTTCATACGGCTTAAACAAGAACACCCAAATACTTTTTTGAACAAAGTACATGGTTTGTAAAATACAAAAATATTTGCTATTTCATTTCTTTGTATGAAGGAAGAGGATTCACAATAATCCATGATTTCCTACAATAAGAAGGAAAAGAAACTTGATAGTGATAATGCTCAAATTTCAAGTTGGCTCATTGTTATGCAAAATAAATCGCTATAGGCCTTTTGAACGATCTTTTATCCTATTCGTGATATAAATCACCTAGAAAACAATTAGTATTGATGATCAATAGGAATTATCTTGTCGAGATCTCAATAGATGAATAAATCTAAACCTAAGATTTTCATTTCACCCCGATGATTTTTTGAATACTCGAAAGGTTTTATGGGTTATAACCTTTCCATTTCATTCTTACTTACTTAATGAAATAGACTAACTAAAGAAAATGAAATACTATCTCATTCTTTAGTCAGCATCAGTATAAAAAGGAAGAGAGATCCCTGAATTTATTATCATAGTTTTTTCAATTATTAAGAAGCTTGGTCACGAGGTCTCAAAAACAGGCATAAACCATAGTTCAGATTTTCTTGAATATATTACCTCGTGCTCCAGATATTAACTATTAGAGCAACATCTAACGAGGTAGAAGGACCGTCTTTATTTTATGAAGACAACAGACCGGTTTTCTATACTAGAATAGAGATCAATTTTAACAAGTCGCACACCCATAATTCCAAAAATCCTTACATAAAAGCAATTACACGATCAAACTACCGGAACGTAATAACCTAAAAATGAAAGCTATTCAAAAAATTTTCTTTCTTAATTCTTTTTCTTTTGATGAACTTGGGATCCGGGCGGATTTTCTAATTTTTCTAGCCCCAGCTAACTGGAATTCCATCTAATAAAATGGAAGAATTATAAATCTCCAGAATAATGCATAAGAATACTGCAAATAGAGCCATTGCAATACCCATAAAAGGAGTAGTTCCCCATCCGGGAGCAACTTTACCAGATTCTATATTAAGTGGTTTTAAATAATTTCCTACAATAGTTCGTATTGGTCTGGTTCTGGAAGTATCATCAATGGTCTGTGTAGCCATAAAAACAATAGTATTGGTTGAGATCTAATTAACTTTGTATACTATTATGCATATATACATACATAGGATTACCTACCAATGGAAACTGCAACCTTAGTCGCTATCTCCATATCTTGTTTACTTGTTAGTTTTACTGGTTATGCCCTATACACTGCCTTTGGGCAACCTTCTGAACAACTTCGAGATCCTTTTGAAGAGCACGAGGATTAGTTGAAAAAAATGACCTTCCCGATGGGGAAGGTCACTTTTTTATTATAAGTAAGAAGGAGGATTTGAAAAATAAATTATTTTCCCCCTCTATCCGGAAGTTTGGGGGGTTCTCGGAAGAAAATAGCGAAAAAAATGATCCCTAAGGTCGACACCAAAAGGAATGTATAAACCAATGCTTCCATAAATTCGATCGTAGTTTACAATTAATAGAGATAGCTTTCGTACTAATTACAACATTTTCCATAAAAAAGTGGAATCAAAAGATTTTGATTCCTGAGATTCAAAATCTCAATATTGCATTAACGAACGGAGCAATACCATATTATACCACTTGTCTTTTAGTAGTTGGATCTCCCAGTTTTTGGAATGCCCCAAATTCTACTTGAGCATCCAAGTCCGGATCAATACCAGCAAAAACATCTCGAAATAGAGTTCTAGCACCATGCCAAATATGTCCAAAAAAGAAAAGAAGAGCAAATGTAGCATGCCCAAAAGTAAACCAACCCCTTGGGCTACTCCGAAAAACACCATCCGATTTCAAAGTAGCACGATCTAACTCAAAAATTTCACCTAATTGGGCACGTCTAGCATATTTTTTGACTATAGCAGGATCACCAAAACTAACTCCATCAAGTTCACCACCATAGAACTCAACAGTTACACCTACTTGTTCCACACTATATTTGGATTCTGCTCTCCTAAAAGGAACATCGGCTTTCACAATTCCTTCTTCATCTACTAGAACGACTGGAAATGTTTCGAAAAAGGTAGGCATACGACGTACAAAAAGCTCATGTCCCTTTTTATCTTTGAAAATAGGGTGTCCTAACCAACCAACAGCAATTCCATCTCCATTGTCCATTGCACCCGCCCTGAATAATCCCCCTTTAGCTGGATTATTCCCAATGTAATCATAAAAAGTAAGTTTTTCAGGAATTTTTGACCAAGCTTCTTAGACTTCAGCCAGACCGGCACGAACCCGTCGATCTATTTCTTGTTGGAAGTATCCCTGATCCCACTGGTAACGAGTAGGACCAAATAATTCGATCGGAGTGGTTGCGGAACCATACCACATTGTTCCGGCCACAATGAAAGCTGCAAAAAACACAGCAGCAATACTGCTGGAGAGGACAGTTTCAATATTCCCCATACGTAATCCTTTGTATAAACGTTGGGGAGGACGAACACTGAGATGGAATAGACCTGCTAATATACCCAATATACCTGTTGCAATATGATGAGAAGCTATTCCTCCCAAAACAAAAGGATCAAAACCTTCAGCTCCCCATGCCGGATTTACAGGTTGTATTTTTCCAGTTAGTCCATAAGGATCAGACACCCATATTCCAAGGCCATACAAACCCGTTACATGAAATGCTCCGAATCCGAAACAAGCTGCTCCTGAGAGGAATAAATGAATTCCAAAAATATTAGGCAAATCTAAAGAAGGTTTTCCTGTACGGGAATCACAGAATACGTCTAGATCCCAATATACCCAATGCCAGATAGCTGCTAAAAAGCACAAGCCAGAAAACACAATATGTGCCCCGGCCACACCTTCATAACTCCAAATACCTGGATTAGATACAGTTTCTCCGGTTATACTCCATCCACCCCATGAATCCTTTATTCCTAAACGAGTCATAAAAGGTATAACGAACATACCTTGTCTCCACATTGGATCAAGAATAGGATCGGATGGATCGAAAACTGCTAATTCGTAAAGAGCCATTGAATCGGCCCATCCAAAAACTAGAGCTATATGCATTATATGCACAGCGATTAGCCGGCCAGGATCATTCAACACGACGGTATGGACACGATACCAAGGCAAATCCATGAAAATACCCCTTTATCAGAAAAACTAGACACTATGTAACTTTCTCGCATTAGAGAAGATTATGCTATGGAGTTAGACCTTTGTCTCAAAGATGAACATCTATTAATAGAACAGTTTCAAAAAATAGAATTGAGAAGCGGATATATTTTATCATTTATATGTACCAATATACAATGTGGAAATTGGTCCCATTTGTTTTGTATCAAACAAAGTAAAGTAATAAATTACTTTACAAAAGACCTAATGAATTAGGTATTTTACGAAGAAAGGCACGCCCGCTTATTTGGTCCTATCACTCATTTGATCTTATAATCTATCTTTGTAATAGAAAAAAAGACTATTTAATATACTTTTGATATAATAATGAACAACTTACCCTCTCTTTTCGTGCCTTTGGTGGGCTTGTTTTTTCCAGCAATTACAATGGTTTTTCTTTATTTCTATATTCAAAATGACGAAATTCTATGAATCTGATCAATATATATATACCTATATATATTTCTTTTGTCTAATATAAGATAAAACCTTACTAAATAGATCTAAATAGATATTTCTCTTTATTTAGATCTATTCATATATGATAAATAACAATCTATGGATAGAATGTAAATGTATATGGTATAATATGTACAATACATAGTATACAGACCCGTGTGTGAAAGAATAAATCTTTCTTACTTATACTTCAAAATATGTGTATATAGACATTTCAATATAGAGATTGATATTTTCATTTGACTGATACAATGAAGTATCATTTTGATAATCAATAATTTAAGGACAAAATTTCCATGCTAAAAAAAAGCACAGACAAAAAAAGAACATGGGAAAAGAAGAATAATAGAATCATTATAGATATATACTATTAAAAAAATGCTTATATGTATATGGCTAGTTTATTAATATAGCCAATTTATGAGAATGACTTCGGGGTGGGAGTGAAAATTTGTTCAATCCCTTGAATTAAATAGGACGTAATTTGTTATGAATCGTCGATCCAAATGGCTCTGGATAGAACCCATAACAGGGTCTCGAAAAATAAGCAATTTGTTTTTTGCTTGTCTCCTCTTTTTGGGTTCACTAGGATTTTTTGTGGTCGGAATTTCAAGTTACCTCGGTAGGAACCTGATACCCTTATTGCCATCTCAGCAAATACTTTTTGTTCCACAAGGAATTGTGATGTGTTTTTATGGGATTGCAGGTCTCTTTATTAGCTCTTATTTGTGGTGCACTATTTTGTGCAATGTGGGTAGTGGCTATAATAAGTTTGATGAAAAAGAAGGAATTGTATATCTTTTTCGTTGGGGATTTCCTGGAAGAAATTGTCGTATTTTCCTCCAATTCCTTATTAAGGATATTCAGGCGATCAAGATGGAAGTTCAAGAAGGTATTTTATTGATTTGTAAGGATATTCAGGTGATCAAGATGGAAGTTCAACAAAGCATGGAACTCCGGATGGTATTTCCAGGCTGCAATTTTGGAATTTGAAAGTTCAAGTGAGGATAAGACCCCATTTTAGCATCTGGTTCAAAGTCCATTTTTGATTTGGAGGTGCGCTTGTACGTTCCGGAAATGTGAGGTCGGAATGCCGCTGTAGGAATGTTGTTTTGAAACGGCCGACGGAGCACGGAACTTCGGATGGTATTTCCCGGCTGCAATTTTGGAATTTGAAAGTTCCATGGAGGATAAGACCCCATTTTAGCATCTGGGTCGAAGTCCATTTTTTCTTTGGAGGTGCGCTTATACGTTTCGAAAACATGAGGTCGGAATGCCGCCGTAGGAATGCTGTTTTGAAATGGTCGACGGAGCATGGAACTCCAGATGGTATTTTCCGGCAAAAATTTTGGAATTTGAAAGTTCTAGGTAGGATAAGACCCCATTTTAGCATCTGGGTCGAAGTCCGTTTTTTATTTGGAGGTGCGCTTGTATGTTCCAGAAACGTGAGGCCGGAATGCCGCTGTAGGAATGTTGTTTTGAAACGGCCAACGAAGCACAGAACTCCAAATGGTATTTCCCTATTGCAATTTTGGAATTTGAAAGTTCTAGGGAGAATAAGACCCCATTTTAGCATCTGGGTCGGAGTCCATTTTTTATTTGGAGGTGCGCTTGTACATTCCAGAAACATGAGGTCGGAATGTCACTATAGGAATGTTGTTTTGAAATGGTCGACGGAGCACGAAACTCCGGATGGTATTTCCCTGCTGTAATTTTGGAATTTGAAAGTTCTAGGGAGGATAAGACCCCATTTTAGCATCTGGGTCGAAGTTCATTTTTGATTTGGAGATGCGCTTATACGTTCTGGAAACGTGAGGCCGGAATGTCGCTTTAGGAATGTTGTTTTGAAACGGCCGACGGAGCACGGAACCCTGGATGTTATTTCCCAGCTGCAATTTTGGAATTTGAAAGTTCTAGGGAGGATAAGACCCCATTTTAGCATCTGGTTCGAAGTCCATTTTTTAGTTGGAGGTGTGCTTGTACGTTTCGGAAACATGAGGCCGGAATGTCGTTGTAGGAATGTTGTTTTGAAACGGTGAATAGAGCACGGAACTTCGGATGGTATTTCCCAGGTGCAATTTTGGAATTTGAGAGCTCCAAGGAGGATAAGACCCCATTTTAGCATCTGGTTTGAAGTTCATTTTTTATTTGGAGATGCGCTTGTACGTTCCGGAAACGTGAGGCCGAAATGTCGTTGTAGGAGTGTTGTTTCAAACAACCGACAGAGCACAGAACTCTGGATGGTATCTCTTAGCTCCAAATTTGGAATTTGAAAGGTCAAGGGAGGATAAGACCCCATTTTAACATCTGGGTTGAAGTCCGTTTTTGATTTGGAGGTGCGCTTGTATGTTCCGAAAACGTGAGGTTGGAATGTCGCTGTAGGAATGTTGTTGCAGGAATACAGTTTTGGAATTTTTAAAACTTCCTAAAACTTAATAAAACCTTGTTAGTTCACTTAGGCACCACAAAAACATCCAAAATCCATAGGAAATCTATCCCCAAATCAAAGAATGAAGGAAAAAGCGAATCAAGCGAGCGGGGGGGGCGAAGCCCAAAAAACCCAAGACTTAGCCATTTTTTATTTTAGGGGAAAAATATGGTCAGCCAAAAATGAGACTTTGAAGGGAATGTTGACCAACTAGGACAGAAAAATAAGGGGCATGCAAAATGACATAGGAGCAAAGAAGCCCGTCGAGAGCTAAAAAAGAGGGTCCCTGACAACGGTGGGGCGTGTGTGCATAATATGCAAAACAAACACTAGCTGTAATGTATCTATTTTTGGCCCATCAGCCTAGCTATCTTCAAATTTGATTTGATCCAATGCTGCTGCAGCAAACTCCCTCATACCTTTCACCTTTATCAACTCTCTTCCAGCAACTTTTATTTCCTCTTTGACATCCATTAACCGATCCAGCATCAAATCTCCGCCATCATCTCCTTTTTGCATCAGTCCTCTGAATCTTTCATCCCATTTCTCTTTTATTTGACTCAAAGGCATGCCTTCTTTTGTAAATAAATTTACATCTACAATAATGGCAATGACCACTTCCAGCTCTTCCAATTGCTCAATCAAATTGTTAATAGCCTCTTGGATCTCATCCTTATGTTTAGACAAGAAGTTATTTCTAAAATGGAGTATACGAGAGGTCTTTCCAATAAAATATTTATTCTCCTCCTCAAGTATGGACTGTTCAAGAAGAGTAGCTAAAGGTAATGCATTAACTTTCTCCAATTTCTGATTATATTCTTTCTACTCTTCTTCTTGCTTCTCTGATGCTTCAATGTATTGATGCATCTATTTTATCAACTCTTCAATGCCTTTGTAGGTCTCAAAACCCTCAACCAAAACTTCACCTACCTCTTGATTCAACTTGTCCATCCACCTGTACACCATCTCCACTTTGCCTCTTACCTACACCAAATCATCTACCTCCTTTTTACTTAATAAAGAAGGAGTCTCAATGGCAGCTACCTGTTGTGATCTCAGAGAGGAAACACTTTTCAAGAATGAATGTAATTGATCCAATTGAGCCTTAAGCTTATCCTTCTTTTTTTTATCCTTTATCATTCTTGATTTGGTTGTTGAAGCCACCACATCAATTAGGTTCATCTATTTATTCCTAGTGGGCCTTCCCAAGTTGACAGTACTCAACTGATAATTTGTTAGTTGCATGTCCCCTACCTCCTTTTTTGTCATTGGCATGGCACATTCAGCAACAATCTCTCCTTTATCCGTGAGTCGAGTAGAATGTAGAATTTTGGCCTTCTTTTTAGGCCTCTCTTGTTCAATATCCTTCATCATATCCTCCCAATTAAGAGGCTATGAAGGTGTTACTGCCTTCTTCTGCAGGTCTAGTTTTGACCAAATGGGAGCACTTGGAGCAGTAGTCATCATAAAGGAAGAGGAAACAATGGTAGAAGGTGGTTGCATACTCACTTGGGGTTGAGAGTCAACCCTAGATTTCTCCTATTGCTCTTGCACTATATGCATCTACACAAGCCTTTCAGCCTCTTCCCTATCCTTTTGTTCTTGTATTTTCTTGTCTTCCTCTTCTTTCCTCAACATCTCTTCTTCCAACTTTTCTTTTTGTAATTTTTCCTTCTCTATTCTTTCTCTTTCTAGAGCTTCCCTTTCCAATTTCTGTTTTTCCAAAGCCTCTAGCCTTTCCTTTTCTAATATTTTCTCCTCCAAAACCTTAAGCTTTTATGCCTTTGCTTCTTCTTCTTGTTGTTTCTTAATCAGCTCTTCGGCCTCCTTTTCCTTCCTCAACTTGTCTGCTCCTTCCTCCTTTTGGCAATCTTCTTCTGCAAGTTTTAACTTGGCAATTAAAAAAAAAATTTCTCTCTGGTTCCTTGCCTTCTCTTCTTCAAGGTCATGAATCTTCTATATTAATTCTAACTTGTCATTTTCTTCTTTGACCTTGAGTTCATGTTCTTGTTGTCTTCTTTGTTTCTCTACTTCATCAGCTGATGCCTTAGCTTTACTTTGTCTAGTTTTTAATTGTTGTTGGTGAATTATACCATCAGCTTGTACCTTAGCATCAATTTCTTTTTGTTTCTCCGCTGCAGCCCTTGCATCATAATCTCTTTTTTCATCCTCAAATAGCTTCCATTGATCTTCTTGTGTCAAAATTTGCTCAATATCCTCCTCTAGAGGCATGTTTTATTGCATATCTTTCTCTAACTTAGTTTCATCTAAATCTATTCCAACCTCATGAATCTCCCTCTCCACTTATTTTCCCTTTCTAGTTTCAGCCATGCTATGAAGATCTCCCTCTTGGACTTCACCTCTCTGTTATTTTGTAAGTGGGATTTGTGTGGAAGACTCACCTAATGTAGGTGTTGAAACAATAGATCCTACTGCAACATCCCCTTCTTGTGTTTCCTCTTCATCTCCTACTGCTCCAAGTTCTATCTCATCAATATCTTGAGAAAAGAACTCCAAAGGCTCTTTAGGAGGTGTCTTCCTTTTGATCCTTTTGTATCCCTTACCCTTTTTAGGGGCTGGTTCTTGAGGATTTTGGGTTCTTAGCACCAACCATTGCACACTCCTATCCAACACTATCCTTTTGATCTGCTTAATATCAATGGTTTTTTCATTTTCCCAATCAATTGGATCCAGATTCTTGGTGCCTATGTTCAAAGCCTCATAGGATGGATCCAATACAATTCCATCATCCACCAATGTGTCAAGAACATTATCTTTAACCCTAAACTCTGACATGAGTGAGATAGATAGCCTTTCATAATTCTTCTTTCTTAAATCATACTCATCTTGTCGGTCACTCCAGAAGTCTTCTAAGAAATTGAAATGTTTGACAAACACCGAAGGCAACAAGGCATGCATCTTACCCCTCGGATCAAAATACTTACGAGCTGTGTATAAACCTAACTTCAATTGTATCAACTCATTACAAACCACCTTTGCTCCTACCAAGTGCTGGCAACTATACTAACCCAACTTCATGGGGAACTTGTGACATCCTGTCTTATGCTTTATTCCAAACCGAGCATTAACTCCAAGAGCCTGATATACAAAATCCATTAGCACTATCCCGTTATTGCAGCACCTTGGAAGCAAATGTGGATGGCCTTCAAAACCATCTAACCTGAAATATGTGAACTTGGGGTATTAAATGTACCAACACCCCCATTCAGCAATGAATGTCATGGCTTCCTGACTTAATCGGTACCCTGCATCCCCATTCAATTGATTGATGACCACATATAAAAATGCATCATTGACTCTTCTGAAATGAGTCTCAGCAACCTCAAGAGATAACTGGTCATAATCCTCCAATACTCTCTTATGTCCATCCAAGGCTCCCATTATGCCTACTTTATTCAAACCTGGGAAAATACCCAACCTTGTTGTTGCATAGACAACGTAAGAAGTCATAAAGAAACAATTGGTCTGCATGACACTAGTCAGTTGATCATGAACAACATTTGACACAATCATTGGCCAATCAAACTGTTAGGCTCCATTTAAGATAGTCTGCATGAAAGGAAACATCCACTCCTTGAATCGAAATGTATCTCTCTTCCCAAAGGCCCTAGACAGCATCATGATAAGATCTGATACCTCCTTATAGAAATCTGCCCTCTTTGGTTGGTCTGCAAGCATGCTTAAAGATTTATTTTTTGTGCTTAACCACTTTTTGTTTAAATGAGACTTATTGGAGTCCTTATACTCAATATATTTCTCCAAAGCCTCTGCCTCATCCAACTACACCAAATTCCTAGGATCTGGGATATTAAATATATCTTGAAATCCTTGAGGAGTAAGATCAATGATCACATTGTTTTGTGAATCCATGCATAGTCTTGTAGCAGGATTATAGGCACTAGCTATAGTTAAGATCAATTGTGGACATTGAACTAACAAAGGAATAAAAGTTATATGAGCCAATCTAGACTTAACAATCTTCTTCATTCTAGGCATTGCATCCTTAGTGAATGTTTCAGCATATGCCTCCTCAAAGTTATACTGGCCCAAGTTTGTGTCAGTGATGTCTGACCAGTCGGATTCCACTTTGTTGGATTTGATAACTGGACTCCTATGATTATACTTCAAGGTATAAGGTAGTTGTTCAGGCTTGAATTTCTTTGGTTTAGGCACTGCCTTTGATGTCCCTGCAAGCCAATTCCTTTGAGCAGCTTCCCCTAATATTCTTGACATCCTTCAACTTTCCTGCAAACAAAACCTCTAATTAGATCTTTAAATATCATCACAAAACATGCTTTAAAAACCATACCTTTCATATATGCACCGGAGGTGGAACTAGGCAGAAACATAACCTAAAACAGTCTCTTTTAAACAACACTGCCACACTCGGAGCCAAAACCGATATAGATATTTCACTAACAATGAACGGGCTCGGAGTCAGAATGGGGAAGGTGATCAAAACTGAGACCGAAATAAAAAACGGACTTGGTTCTTCTTCAGATTTTCTATATTTTCATATTATATTTCCATTTCGCCTCCGCTTTCGTCCATGTTATCGTTATTTTGAAAGAAGACTTCTCATTATACGCGGAGCCAGAGACGGGATGGAAATGGAATCGGTACCTTTTGGAAAACCAATTTTTCAAGTTCAAAATTGATTCTGCTTCCGCTTCCGCCTAGGTTGACCATGACGTCATAAAAGACTTTATCGATTTAACGCACAACTCAATAATTAAAACCAAGGTCATATTAACTGAAAAGTGGGTTTAATAAGACTATACTCATATGACCATGGGGAATGACTATATATTTTTAGGGCATCATATTTTAATCATTTTAAATGTGATCATAGAAACATTTGAAACCCTAATCCAATAAACACGATAAAACTAGGGCATAGATTTTAAGCCTTGCCATTTTACTAGATTGAATGCACAACAAAACCCTAAGTAAAAATGAGATTCAACTAACCCTAAATTACTGTAAAAACATGAATTTAATCTACCTCACTATAGATCCCTAATTTTAACCAACGCTACTTAAACTCTCGACTTAAACCAACCTACTACAAATCAAAATAGCACGACACAATCACGACTAAAACATGAAAGCGACCGTGCCCTAAAACATAAAGAACTAAAAACAAAAATTAAAAAGAAACATGGAAACAACCAGACAAACAAAATAAAGAAATAATCCATTCAAACAAGCACCCCAAAACCATGAATTCGTTAAAAATGACATGATTCCAAGCATGAGAAAATATATAAAAAGTGCAACAATAAGTAAATGAAAAACAATAACGATAAGAAACCCTACCTCGAATACCCAAGAACCTAGCTAACCTTCTGAACTGATTCGCTTGCAACAATCTTCTCCTTCTTCAATCAATTCGCTCAAATGAACTCTGTCGCTGCTCTTTCATGCTCTTTAATCTTTTAACAATGATAATAATGATTCATTTAATCCTTAATGAAGGTAAAAATGAATATTTCTACCTACACGAGCAGCTGTCATTAATGCATTAAACGTAGTTAAGGCGGAGTCGAAACTAGAAGAGAACCAACAGTTCATTACAGTGCAACCTCAGTCAAAAATTCAATGACCCAAAAGCGGCGGGGGCGGAATGAAATGGAAACTAATTCAGAAAGTTAAGAAATTTCCTAACTTTATTCCCATTCCAGTTTCGGGTCCACCAACCTAACACAAAACAAAACCAAACACAAAAAGTAAAGCAAAAGACCGTCATAATAAAACTAAACATAAAGACCTAGACTAAAACAAAAAGTTGAAATAACGGAGGCGGGGGTGGAATTGATTGTGATTTTGCAATCTTCGATAAAGACCAACTTAACAACCACTTCGGCTCCGAGTCCACTGAAGACAAAACAAAAGCCAAAGGAAAAGAACGTCGGGATGGGAACCAAAACAAGTTTCAACTGAAATTTTAGAACCCGATTCAGTTCTGCTTCCGCTTCCGATAGACTAAACCAAAATAAACAAAGTGTTGGAAGCAAAACAACTCCAAACTTTATTTGAAAAACAACTAAAGATAAAGAACAACAAGGGGGACCCATTTTGACCAAGGCAAAAGATGGGGTGGTTATGCAATGCATAACAGGTTGTAAGTGATTATTTTGTCAAATATATCATTTTTTATAATGTAATTTGTATATATTCATGTCTTTACTTCTTATTGTAACAGTTAATACTTCACCATGAACTAAAGCCTGGGAGGAGTAGCAAGAGCACTCCACGAGTGCAGCAAAAATGAGTGATAGACCTATCACCATCCGAGCGAAAAGGAAAGGGAAAGATTTTATTTCCAGGGCATGGAGAGCAATGACTTTTGATTCCAGAGTCCTTTGTTGTATGCCTACATGGCAATTTTGTACATATTGTTTATTGGACATATTTGACATTGTATGCCTATATGGCATTCTCGTAGGCCTATATGGCTATTTTGTACATATACTTCATACTTATATCAACATATATTGATGTATTCCTACATGGATATTTGGTTAATACAAAATCTTTTATCGATGTCTATCAATATTTGCATTCTAAATTGATGGTTCAATAGTTATGAGTTATGTGTATTCAAGGTAATTTCTATGTTAATACAAATATCTTTTATTGATGTTTATACTTATGTGATTGATGTATGTTTTTGTATGGGATCATAGTAATTTCTATTTGATGATGCTATTGTTTCTTTAAGTTTTATTTATTAAAGGGTGCATGAAACAAGTTTTAAATCCTTTAAAATCTTTGAATTTCTTAGGCTTTTCTATTTGTCGAGTCTGGGCTCTGAGCCCGAGTCCAAGTCAAAAAATGGCTTGTCAAGTCTAAGGTGAATCCTAGTGTTGTAACACTGGTGTAAACACATCAAGGAATAATGTATATGTCAATGAAGAGATAACTCATCCTTGTTTCCTAACAAACCATGGTATAGATATGGTTGGTTGAGATAAAACATCACTCTTCTGGATAGTTCGAACCATAATCTTTCATGGCTACAAACACACTTATATGTGTGTTCTTGATCCTACTGAAGAAATGGTGGAACATGTTGTAGATCAAATATTGCAACCCTAATTCCACAAGAAGGTTACTTGTCCTGATTTCCGCAAATGTATTTAATATGTTCATCCTTCTTGAGTAATGTGAACTATTGATGTCATCTAGATCTTTGAAATTGTCTACAATCATGTGAAATATTGTAGAAGCTAGAGCTATATCTAATACTTCAAATGACTGCTAAATGGAATTTTGATAGCAATATCACAATTTGACACATTGTAGAAAATACCTCCTACTTATCAATTGATGAGCTAAAGGGGCTCTATAATGAATGTTTCATAAGGCACAACACTTGTTGAAGTTTTTGCAAATGGGGTTGCAAGCTAAGCGGGCTTAACCTTGGGGAAAAAACTTCGTGGTTAAGCACTTGAGCTAGAGTATACTGGAATGGGTGACCTCCTGAGAAGGCCTAGTGCCTCACCTCTATGAGCATCACCTAGATGTAATGAGTGCTAACTGGGCCATTCAATATCATTTCAAATTTTTTGCTTTAAGCCACTTACAAATTTGCAACTTTAGACTCCTCCAACCCAAGGGATCGATTCGGTGGAACATAGCTCAGAGCGATTCCACATGTTTTGGTGCAAAGGAGGACCATGCCTAGCATAAAATTACCTATTTGGACGTGTTGGAATAGTCCACTTGATCACAAAAGTTGCAGAATGAAAGTTGCACCACTTTGCAACTTTGCACTACTTGCATTTGATGTTTTTTCCATCAAGTGAAAATCCACCACCACTGGAAAACCACTCCAAGGTAGCCAAAATCGATAGAGATTTTTGTAGATAGGCTCAACATGATCCTATTGGATTAGACGAGAATTTTCTAAGCATCACGATATCTGAGCAATAGCATGCTGAAGTTTGCAGCCATTTTGCACTTTGGACCCTTCAAGGATCGATCTGGTGGAACATAGCTTAGAGCGATTCCACGTGTTTCGATGTGAAAGAGGACCATGCCTAGCGTAAAAATCCCTATTCGGACATGTTGAAACAGTCTGCTTGGTCACACAAGTTGTAGAGCGAAATTTGCACCACTTTGCAACTTTGCACAGCTTGAATTTGACATTTTTTCCATCAAGTGAAAATTCGCTGCCACGAAAAAACCACAATAAAATAGCCAAAACCAAGGGAGGTTTTTCTAGAGGGGTCCAACACATTTTTGTAGGATCAGACGAGAATTTTCTAAGTGTCACGGTATATAAGTAATATCATGTTGAAGTTTGCAGCCATTTTGCACTTTCGACCCTTAAGGGATCAATCCAGTGGAACTTAGCTCAGAGTGATTCCACGTGTTTCAGTGCAAAAGAGGACCATTTCTAGCATAAACATACATATTTGGATGTGTTGGAATAGTCTGCTTGGTTACACAAGTTGCAGAACAGAAGTTGCACCACTTTGCAACTTTGCACTGCTTGCATTTGATGCTTTTTCCATCAATTGAAAATTCGCCGCCACGAGAAAACCACTCCAAGATAGCCAAAACCAAGAGAGGATTTTCTAGAGGGGCCCAATTCCTTTCTATAGGATGAGACAAGAAGTTTCTAAGTGTCATGGTATCTGAGTACTAGTATGTTGAAGTTTGCAACCATTTTGCACTTTGGACCCTTAAGGGATCGATCCGGTGGAACATAGCTCGGAGCGATTCTACGTGTTTCGGTGTGAAAGAGGACCATGCCTAGCGTAAACATACCTATTCAAATGTGTTGGAATAGTTCGCTTGGTCACACGAGTTGCAGAAAAATGTGTACAAATTGTTTACATGACCTTTATAAAACCTTTTTCACATTGTTTACATTTCAAAATTCAAAGTTTGCAAATTTTCCTACTCAAGGCATTTACAAAACAAGGTGCTACTACACCAAACATGAAATCCAACCTTACAATATTTGAGTATATCTTATTATGTAATTAAATCTTATTACAATGCCTCTGGCACTTTGTTCTCTCAGATCTTTTAAAATGTCACTCATACATTCAAGATTCTCTTTAAATGTCTACATCATAGGTGCTCATTATGAGGTTAACTTCAAATGAGTAACTTGAGATTCCCTCGCTAAGCTTCACATGCTCTCTTATAATGGCTTGAAATTAAAATTGAGATTTGTCAAAATCATCAAAATAAGTATGTTGCATTGCTTTTTTTCCTGAGATTCTCTTTGATGACTCTTAAATCAGCATTTTCTGCAACGAAAGATCAATCAACCCTTAGTAGTTTACTTACAAATACGTAAAGTAAAAGAGAAAAAGAAAGAGCATCCAAAATGGAAATGAAATAAAAATAGATGGAAGGCACTTACAGATGTTTTGCATGCAGGCATCAAAATAAGGATGTTGCATTTCTTTTTTGGTTGACATTGTCTTGGATGGCTCATATATCTGCATTTTTTGCAAGGGGACACTAATCACTGTAAAAGAAGATGATAGCATTGGCATCAAACAAATTAATGTGCATACAAGTATAAATTAATAAGAACCAATGTGCATATACTTACAAATTAATCCAATGAACCATTCGGGTCTGCTCTACTCTTTATTGTGTCAAGTATTGCCTCATGGTCAGACTCACGGACCTTCCATAACGTCTTTTTCAAAGGTCTACCCCCATATTTGGTCAAATGAACATTGGATGCCACAACAAGGTTCGAGTAATGAAGAATCTTACGATGCATGTCAAAATCCTAAAATAGCCAATGTTTAAGACTTGAATGTGGGTACCTTCTAAGCCATGTTCTAGTAACCACAACTGAGCCTGTAGGGTATTTGATGTTTTCTCCATCTATAACTTGGGCCTCCAATTTATTTTCGTTCTCAACACAACGACACAAGTAATAGTTTGTTTCCTCTTCATTGTCTTCATCTGCAATAACTGCATAAACATGCCCTGCATTGATATGTGCAAAAAATATCTTGAAATTTATCAACATTACGAATACAGTACAAAGTAAGATAACGATATGGAATTTCAACAACTAAGAAATCAGATATATCACCTAGTTGAACTAGATCTGATACGTGGTCAAAGTCGATCGATGATTCCATTTGTGTCAGTTCCAATGCCGTCGGAGGGCGATATGTGTGAAGTGGGCTAAGATAACTTGTGAACCATTTGTCAACCCACTCCCCTTACTCACAATCATTTCAGGCTTGCATTGTACATGAAAAAAAAAAGCATGCCATCTTTCGTGTATCGATACTCCATGAACCTATATTTGAGCTAAGGAAAGAGTGTACCTCACTCGATCTTGTTAGTGTACAATAGTCTTCATATGGTGCAATGTTAGTATCATTCATCAACCAAAAAAATCTACGAACTGAAGACGTACCTTCATTACCTAGACCCATCAATGCATTACACCACTCGATGATTGATTTTGCATCTATCAACTTTGCATTGTCTTTATACTTCAACTCTTCTTGTGCTAATGCTCTTTTCACGCATGCTCCTGCACCATCATGCTCCCCCTTTCCATGTTCGGCCTCACAATAGTTCCGCATATGTTGAACACTTGTAATGACATGCATCCTACACAACCAGTAGAACATGCACCAGTTCTTGAACTGTGTTGCACAGTTATCAGACCATATTATATGTTGATCGTATTCTATGCCCCTCTGAGCCAAACCACTGTAGAACATCTGGAAGCAACCTTGCACAAACTCTGGAGAATGTGTGCGATCATCACTAATGTAAAAGTGGTACTCCCTCAATACCTTCCTTTGCTCATCTGTACTTTCAGATGCATGGATGAATGCTATGTGCATAAATATTGAAACTTGTGTGGAGTGTTGAGAAATTATGTCTCAACTTCCAGCTTGAAGTCCTCGTTTTCATGCCTTGGTGATTTTGTGTTGTTTGCAAAGTTATGGCGGAGGTGGAACCAAGATGGAACTTGGCATTGTTCTGTTTGCCTAAGTTTCGGGTCTTTGGCGGAGGTGGAACCAGGATGGAACTTGGTATTGTTCTGTTTGCCTAAAGTTTTGGGTTTATGTTCTTGTTCCTGCTCTGACTCCGACTCCGCTTCCTACCATCTGTTTCTTCTCGCTTCGCTTCGCAGGTTCTGGCGGAGGCGGAACAAGTTTTGGAATTTGGCAATGTTCGTTTGCCAGGTTCCTGTTTCGGTTTCTGTTCCGACTCCAGGTCCGTCTCCTGCTTTTGTGATCTAGCTCTTCTAGATATTTGGTTTCTCCTCGAGGAGTTTTCCTCTACCTTGTCCTGGTTCTGGATTGTTGTTTCTTGCAGTTGGTGGGGGCAGAACCGGAACCAATTTAGTTCCTGACCTTGGACTTTTGGTAAAGTCCTGTTTCTATTTATGTTCCGTCCCCGGGTCCGACTCCGACTCTGGTGTTCCCATCTTGGTTTGACCCTGGGTTGACTTTACCCAGTCATAACTATTTCCGATGAGTTCTCTTTTGTCGTGGGCCGATGCGGAACCGAATTGGTTCCTGAACCTATAATTTCGGTAGGGTCTTGTTTCGACTCCAGTTCCACTCTCGACTCCGACTCCGACTCCAACTCTGGCAGTGTGTTTTTTTGGTGGAGTCCTGTTTCGACTCCTGTTCTGACTCCGGCTCCGGCAGTGTTAGAAATGACTTGAAGTCCTGGACGCGTCTGATGTCTGTTTGACCATTTTGGTTGCTCTATCAGCTGCGATTGCTAATGGGTCTTGGATGCGTGGCACCCGATTGAATAGAGATTGGACGGATGCCAATATAGTTATTGTGGTAGTTGCATCTGTCAACGAAGGGTGGTGAGCTCAACCGTTTCGGTGATGGCATTGAATGCTTGGATGGCTTGTTGTAGGGAGATCTGTCAGATCCGACCAAGTGCGTGATTTGAGGATGTTCTTCATTGCTCTTCTCAGTCGGTTACATATGGATGAGAGATGTGTTATTTCTCACAGGTCAAGAAGTTAGACAAGTTGAGTTGAGTCATAAGTTACAGAGCAAGTTTGAAGTCGCGGGATGAAGAACAGAAGGATGTGAGTTCTTGAGGAGGGTTTTGAACTATATGTTGTAAAAACATTGTAGCAGTGAATCTGAAACTCTCTGGGTGATTGTGAGCTGAACAAAGAAGTTTGGATATTGTATGTAATCGATTCATTACTGTAATACAATAGATTTGACTTTGTGTGGTGGGTTTTTTACCTGAAAAAGTTTTCCCACATAAATATTGTGTCATCTTTGTTTGCTTATCTTTCTGGTTTCTCATTATCATGGTTGTATGCATCTCTATATGTTTTAGAAACTATTAGTTTTTTGTTTTTGCTTCTCTCCCCTGTAGTAAAGGTGTTAAGGGAATGTATTCTGCACTGTTGGGTTAGTAGATCCACATTCTTTTCCCTTCAAAGTGGTATTAGAGCTTGGCCAGTTCGTGTTATCCTTGCTAGGGAAAATTAGTTTTTTGCACTAATATTGTTTCAGTGGGAGACTTGCATTGTTAAACTTGTTTCTGTTGTGAGATGGCGAGTACATCTGGTAGGATAGATATTGAGAAGTTTAATGGCAGCAACTTTGAGTTATAGAAACTCAAGATAGAAGACTTGCTTGTGGATACAGACCTCTGGATTGCAGTGTCTGCAACTAAGCCACAAACTACGACCCAAGAAGCTTGGGATCTTACTGATAGAAAAGCAAGAGGATTGATAAGACTGAGTCTAGCCGATTCTGTGCTCTTGAATGTTCATGAGGAGACATCTGTAGCTGCTTTGTGGAAGAAGTTTGGTGATATTTACCAAGGAAAATCTTTGGTAAACAAGTTATTCCTGAGAAAGAAGTTGTACTCCTTGAAGATGGACGAAGGTGCATCTGTTGCAAATCATCTGAACTCATTTAATATGAGTGTTACTCAGCTGGCATTTGTAGGTGTAAAAATTGAGGAGGAGAATCGTTGCATGCTCCTGTTGTGTTCGTTACCTGACAACTGGGATCATCTTGTGATGGCTATTGGAAGCACAACCACTACTTTCAAGACTGATGATGTGGTTGCTTCGCTTCTATCTGAAGAAATGCGAAGGAAATCTTCTGAGATGGCCAAAGATGCTCTTTCTGTTCGAGGTAGAACAAAGGAGAAAGGCAAGAAGAAAAGACAACAAGTCGAAATCCAAGTCTAAAGGGAGATCAAAGTCTCTTGGTAAAAAGTTCAAGGTAAAGTGTTGGAACTGTGGGCAACCTGGTCATATCAGGAAGGACTGCAAGGAGAAGAAGAAGAAGAATGCTTCTAACAACGAATCTTCTCCAAGTGATGCAGATGCCTTCATTGCAGCAGTCTTGACAACTCAGGCATCAGATGATGTTTGGTTAGTTGATTCAGGTGCCTCTTTTCACATGACATCCAATAGAGATTGGTTCTCAAAGTATGAGAAGTATGATGGTGGAAAGGTATACTTGGCAAGTGATTCAATGCTGGAGATTGTTGGCAGAAGAAGGGTCAGAATTAAGTTTCCTGACGGGAGAGTCAAAGGAATTGGTGGTGTTTTTCACATCCCAAGTTTGGCTCTAAATCTTCTTTTTGTTAGTAAGTTAAATGATGCTGGTGTAGAAGTTTCTTTTTCTAGTAAGGGATGTAAAATGGCTAAAGGTGCAACGGTGTTAGCTAAGGGTGTTCATACTGGCACTTTGTACAAACTAGATGCACGACCTGTTCTTTGTAACAGTGCCTCTGTAAAGTCATGTAATTCTGCACCTATAGAGAAAGATGAAGACTCTTCACTATCTGCAAATGCTTTGGAGGTAAAACTCCCAACAAAGAAGACTATGTTATGGCATCATAGACTTGGTCACATTGGTGAGAAAGGTTTAAAAATCTTGAAGAACAAAAACCTTGTAGAAGGGCTTGATGATTGTAACCTTGAGTTCGATTTCTGTGAACATTGTATCTATGGAAAGCAACATCGTGTTTCTTTCTCCTCTAGTCCTCACAAATCTTCTGGTATACTGGATTATGTTCATTCTGATGTGTTTGGTCCAGTTAATGTTCCTTCGTTATCGAAGTCTAGATATTATGTTTCTTTTATTGATGACTGTTCGAGAAGGGCATTTGTATACTTTCTTAAAAGTAAATCAGAAGTGTTTAGTCGGTTTAAAGAGTTCAAATCTTTGGTAGAAAATTAGACTGGAAGGAAAATAAAGTGTTTAAGGATAGACAATGGAGGTGAGTTTTGTTCTACATATTTTGAAAGGTATTGCACTGATCATGGAATTAAAAGGCATAAGACAACCCCCTACACTCCACAGCAAAATGGAGTTGCTGAGAGGTTGAACAGGACACTGATGGAAAACGCAAGGAGTATGCTGAGTGGTGTTGGTCTAGAGTAGAATTTTTGGGCTGAGGCTGTGGCTACAACATGTTATTTGATAAATAGGTCTCCCTGCTCAGCTCTTGCTGATAAGACACGTTTGGAAGCATGGTCAGGTAAGAAACC
Organism: Sequoiadendron giganteum; assembly: GCA_007115665.2. Lineage (NCBI taxonomy): Eukaryota > Viridiplantae > Streptophyta > Pinopsida > Cupressales > Cupressaceae > Sequoiadendron > Sequoiadendron giganteum. The sequence continues at coordinate 830,803,360 of CM021101.1, read as the reverse complement.
CTCATTAAGGCATGTTCGGGTCTTTGGTTGTGAGGCATATGTTCATGTGCCAAATGAAAAGAGATCAAAGTTGGATAAAAAGGCTGTGAAATGTATTCTCATTGGCTATGGAGTTGGTGTGAAAGGATACAAGCTTTGGAACCCTGTTACTGAGAAGGTTTTGTATAGCAGAAGCGTGATATTTCGTGAACTGAAACCTCTAGTAAGTGATCAACAGCCTGAGACAAATCTGAGTGATAAAAAGAAGGATGCAGTTGAGATTCCCCAAACTCTAGAAATGGAAGAATTGCATGGTGTACCTAAGATTGAGGAGAGTTCAAACAACTCTGGAAGTTCTGATGATGAAGAACAACCTCAACCTCTAAGGAGATCTACGCAAGAAAGAAGGCAACCAGAAAGGTATGGTTTCTCTATGTTAGATTCAAATCGTGCTTATGCCTTAATTACTAGCACTGATGAGCCTAGGGCTGTAAAAGAAGCAATCAGCATGGCTGATTCAAAGTCTTGGCTGGAAGCCATGAATGAGGAGATGGATTCCTTGAAAAAGAATGATACTTGGAAGTTGGTACCACTACCTAAAGGGCAAAAGCCTATTGGCTGCAAGTGGATATTCAAAAGGAAGATAGGCCTTGATGGTAGTGTGGAGAAGTATAAGGCACGACTGGTTGCAAAGGGTTTTTGCCAAGTTGACGGAATTGATTATGGAGAGATCTTTTCCCCTGTAGCAAAGCTGACATCCATCAGATTTTTGTTGTCATTGGCAGCTGTGGATGACTATGAAATTGAGCAAATGGATGTGAAGACATCATTTCTCCATGGTGAACTGGAAGAAGAAATCTTCATGTCCCAACCTGAGCATTTTGTTGAAAGAGGCAAACAAAATCTGGTTTGCAAATTAAATAAATCTCTCTATGGTCTAAAGCAATCTCCTAGAATGTGGTACCAGAAATTTGACACATTTGTGTTGTCAATTGGGTTTGTTAGATCAAAATCTAATCATTGCAATTATTATAAATGTGAGAATGATCGTTTGTTTGTTATTACTCTGTATGTAGATGACATGTTATTCATTGGTAATAGCAAGGCTATGATTTCTGATCTTAAAACTCAGTTGTTTGCTAAGTTCGAAATGAAAGATCTTGGAGCAGTAAGGTACATTCTTGGAATGGAGATAACCAGAGATAGAACAAGCAAAAATTTTTGGCTCAGTTAGAGTAAGTATGTGAAAACCATTCTAGAGAGGTTTAGCATGACTGATTGCAAGCAGCTAGTTGTTCCAATCATGCAAGGATTGAAACTATATACTGAAGACTATCCAAAGTCTACTACTAAGATGGAGGATATGACCAGTGTGTCTTATGCAAGTGCAGTAGACAGTTTGATGTATGCTATGGTCTGCACAAGACCAGACATTTCCCAAGCAGTGGGAGTTCTAAGCCATTTTATGGAAAATCCAGGGAGATCACATTGGGATGCTGTGAAGAGAGTGTTCAAGTATTTGAAGGGCACTTTAGATTATGCTTTGTGTTACCATGGTAGTATGGTTGCATCACAAAAGACTCTTAGCATTCAGGGATATGTTGATTCTGATTGGGCAGGGGACATTGACAGCAGAAGATCAACCAGTGGATACACTTTCATGCTTAATGGTGGAGCAATCAGTTGGATGAGAAAGCAACAAGCCATAGTTGCTTTATCCACAACAAAGGCAGAGTATATGGCAGCAACTCATGCTTGCAATGAAGCAGTGTGGCTGAGGCGTTTGTGTTCAGACATTGGAGAAGATTTCAATATGTTGTGATAGTCAAAGTGTCATTTGTTTGGCAAAGAATCCGACCTTTCATGTCAGGGCCAAGCACATAGATGTGCAATATCACTTCATGAGGGATATGGTTGAAGATGGCAAGGTCAGTATGGATAAGGTTGACACCTTGAAGAATGTTGTAGATGCCTTGACAAAGCCGGTTAGCACAGACGAGTTCAAATGGTACACAAAATCGATGGGCCTTAGGGCCTATGATAGACAGTAAGGTTTGATGTTTTGAGGAAGTTGGAAGTGTTCACCAAGTGGGAGATTGTTGAGAAATTATGTCTCAACTTCCAGCTTGAAGTCCTCGTTTTCATGCCTTGGTGATTTTGTGTTGTTTGCAAAGTTTTGGCCGAGGCGGAACTAGGATGGAACTTGGCATTGTGCTATTTGCCTAAGTTTCGGGTCTCTGGCGGAGGTGGAACTGGGATGGAACTTGGCATTGTTCTGTTTGGCTAAAGTTCTGGGTTTATGTTCTCGTTCCTGCTCCGACTCCGACTTCACTTCCTACCGTCTATTTCTTTTCGCTTCACTTCGTAGGTTCTGGCGGAGGCGGAACAAGTTTTGGAATTTGGCAATGTCCATTTGCGAGGTTCCTGTTTTGGTTTTTGTTCCGACTCTGGGTCCATCTCCTGCTTTTGTGATCTGGCTCTTCTAGATGTTTGGTTTCTCCTCGGGGAGTTTTCCTCCGCCTTGTCCTGGTTCTGGATTGTTGTTTCTTGCAGTTGGCGGGGGCGGAACCGGAACCGGTTTGGTTCCTGACCTTGGACTTTTGGTAAAGTCCTGTTTCTATTTTTGTTCTGTCCCCGGGTCCGACTCCGACTCTGGTGTTCCCGTCTTGGTTTGACCTCGGGTTGACTTTACCCGGTTAGAACTGTTTTCGATGAGTTCTCCTTTGTTGTGGGCGGACGCGAAACCAAATTGGTTCCTTAACCTGTAATTTCAGTAGGGTCTTGTTTCGACTCTAGTTTCGCTCCCTACTCCGACTCCGACTCCGACAATGTGTTTTTTCGGTGGAGTCCTGTTTCGACTCCTATTCCGACTTCGGCTCCGGCAGTGTTAGAAATGACTTGAAGTCCTGGATGCGCCCGATGTCTGTTTGACCATTTTGGTTGCTCTATCAGTTGCGATTGTTGATGGGTTTTGGACGAGTGGCACCTGGTTGAATAGTGATTGGACGGATGCCAAGATAGTTATTGTGGTAGTTGCATTTGTCAACGAAAGGTGGCGAGCTCAACCATTTTGGTGATGGAATTGAATGCTTGGACGGCTCGTTGTAGGGAGATCTGTCAGATCTGACCAGGTGCGTGATTTGAGGATGGTCTTCATTGCTCTTCTCAATCGGTTACATATGGATGAGAGATGTGTTATTTCTCACAGGTCAAGAAGTTAGACAAGTTGAGTTGAGTCGTAAGTTGCAGAGCAAGTTTGAAGTTGTGGGCTGAAGAACAGAAAGATGTGAGTTCTTGAGGAGAGTTTCGAACTATATGTTGTAAAAACATTGTAACAATGAATTTGAAACTCTCTGGGTGATTGTGAGCTGAACAAAGAAGTTTGGATATTGTATCTAATCGATTCATTACTGTAATACAATAGATTTGACTTTGTGTGGTGGGTTTTTTACCTAAAAGGGTTTTTCCATGTAAATACTATGTCATCTTTGTTTGCTTATCTTTCTGGTTTCTCATTGCCATGGTTGTATGCATCTCTATATGTTTTAGAAACTGTTAGTTTTTCATTTTTGCTTCTCTCCCCTGTAGTAAAGGTGTTAAGGGAATGTATTCCACAATGTTGGGTCAGCAGATCCACATTCTTTTCCCTTCATAGAGTTGTAATATTGTGACTCCACCTCATGTTGTGGTTGTAGAGTGTAGTTCTCTACAAAGTCAACCACGGATACTATGCTTCCAACTGGAAAGGTGTCCTTGCATAGCTTAAACTGTGTGTCCAACCATCGGGCTCAATGGGTATGCATTGTATACTCAAACAGTATACTATGATGAAATGTGGTCATAAATTGGTACACTGGAATCTTCTCAATAACCAAATCACACATTTTTTCTTGAGACCCATCTTTTGTAGCATATTCCACTGTTTTATACTTCTCGAATTCTACTAGTTTTTGTCCCACCTCATCTGTGTTTTTCATATGTTGACATATTGGCATACGTTGGAAGCCGCTACAACGCTCGCATGAACCATCCAAGCATGTTGTCCTATAGAATATCTGGCCTCCTCTATTTCACATAATTTTTTTGATAAGAACTCTCTTGAAGATTTTGGTGGGGTTTATATGCCACAATCCTGCAAAACATCGTTAGTATGCAAATCTAAACATATAGAATGATAAACATCATACTGGTTAGAAAGCTCAATATGTAGTCTACAACAACAAGTAGTGCGTGTGTGATTTATCTTGACATAAAAAGGTTTAAGCATTTCAAAAAATATTTGAGAAATACTAATTTGAGGATAATCATTTTCAAATTTCTGAAAAAATTGGGTTTGACTCATATCCAAAAAATGCTTTGGATGTGGCTTACGATTCCGACTATCGATTCTCCTTCTTACCACATCCCTTTGATTCGAAGACGGCCTTGTGTTATTCTTCCAATACTCTTCAATTAGTGTTCTCAAGGCTTGAACAACTTCTTTATTTTTCAATGATAGTCTCCCCGAGAATGCCCATAATTCATTTGTATCATTTCCCTCAATTCTTTGTCGCCTTTGAATGGCTCTTAATAAAAAAATTCTACTAATTCCCATTTGTTCACTAGTATTTTTAATTAGATGAGCTCTCTTTGTTTGACATCTTACCAAAGTTGATGTAATGACACGTCGGGTGACATTACTATCCTTTGAACGTGAGGTCTTACCCACACTCTCATAAGCATCCATTAGATTCTTCACAATAGTGTCTTCACTCGATTCATTCGATGCTCTCAACCCAAGAGTCTTCATGATGTTCCTATACTTTACACCCCGCATCATTTCAACAAATAGTTGACATCTTGCAGTCTCATTTAGTCGTTCAAAGAATCATTCCCAAATTTTATCAGCATATCTTCTAAAAGTGCATCTTGAAATCTTACCTTCCATGTGCTGCGAAATCTCATCATCAATATTAATCAAATACTTTGGCTTTCTACGCAAAATTCTAGGTGGTGTTCTCCTAGGTACATACATCTCAACATTAGTAATTTCATCAATATTTAATTGAGGTGGGCTAGATTGCATACCTTCAATCGAGGGTGGAGAAGAAGACATACCTTGAGGTTCACATGGGGATGATGGCATACCTTTTTCGTCAATTCCGAGTGATGATGTACTATCAACTTGAGATGTGTTGGATGGTGTCCAACAATATTCACTTGTGGTACATGGTGTCCCTCCATAGTCACTTGCAGTAGATGGTGTCTATCCATATTCACTTGTGCTAGATGGTGTCCCGCCATATTCGGTTGTGCTTAATGGTGTCCCTTCATATTCACTTTTCGTAGAGGGCGTGTCTCCAACTATGGTATCTGAAGACATCTTACGACAATGCTTTCATATTCATGCCTATTGTGCTGCCAATTCCCGTTCTCTTTTTGATGATTAAGGTTCCTCTACAATTGGGTTGTTTTCATCAACCGTTTCCAATTTATTCTATTCTAATATGCCGCCACCTGAAATCTCTCCTTTTCTTTCAAGGTTTCCTTCTCTTCGTTTGTTAGTTTCCTCTTTGTCTTTTTCTTCAGCATGGCGGATAATTTTATCTGTACCATGGTAATGAGACAAATATTAGTTCCTAAAAAATGTATCCATTCAAGTTAATTTAAAATATATGTCATTGAAGGCTTCATTTAAATAATAATTATAATCATCATGTACAAAAGTTAACCTAGCATGTAGACAAATGTGTACAAACTATGGAAGCACTAGGCTGGCCAGAGCACATTTCTAACTAAAAGTGAATAACCATGATGGCGATTCTGAAAACTAATGAGTGAATGGCATTGTGAGTGTTTGATAATTTTGTGGTGTAGGAGCACCTTGACAATCTATGCTTCCATTTTGAAATTTGATTCAATTTTGGGTATCTTCATGTTGTAAGAGGGTCATTAAAGACATTTTCCATGTACCGGTTATATGAGCTTTCAAAGGTGGTTGTTTTTTAGTTATATGAATTGGGGGGAGTTGGTTTTCATTGAAAAAGGTTTAAACAACCTCTATTGGCTCGAAGGACGGATTTTTGTTCATTTTGAAATCCATTTTTTTGATAAAAAAATTCTCTTTTGCATAAATACACTAGTTTTTTTGCACTTTTATGCACTTGTACGCATCTATACAGCCTCCCCTTGATAGAAAACTAATATAATATTTTAGGAACATGTCTTAACTCTCTAATGCATCAATTATGAGGTCTTAACATTACGTTTGAAGGGAGCAATTGATAATTTTCTGAAACTGCTCATTTCAAACCAGTCAAGGGTTTGAGTAGGATTTAATAATTAAATGACCATCCCACCTACTGTTATGACTTGTTTCTTGGTGGGATGGCATGTACATTGTTAGAGTAGGGTCTTTTATTGTTGAACATTTCTTGGAATGAAACTAATGACAATAGGATGGGGTTCTTAGCTCAAACAAGCACTTTTCCATGAGAATTTGAGGAACCAAGGAGTGATTTTGAAAAAGAGTTGGAGTGGTCTATGTAATGAAATTTTGACCTTGTGCAAGGTATTTTGAAGATGTTTGATGCTTTGGAATGGTCTAGGAAGGCCCGAGTATAGGATTTTCTATAAACCCTCCCTCTTTGCATTGAAAAATGGGGGTTTTTGTATTGGAAGCCTAGTTGAGTGGGTAAGGTCCTAAGACCTAGAAATTATCTTGTTTTGAGACCTAATTAAATATTGTTTTTGGGTTTGGAAGTTTGGTGTGAAGATCTAAGGTTAGTTCCTTTGTAAAATTGGCCTACTTGGAGGCCTAAAATAGCGAAAAGGTCAGTTTTCTTAAAGTTGTCCCAAAGGAGTCATGTGATGGGTTAAGGTATGTCTTGCAACTTCAAAATGGGTGCTACAATCATTCTTTTATTTTCCTAGTGTTTTGGAAAGTTTTGGAATTAAGGGCCCAAAACTGGTTTTGCATAGTAACTAGATTCCAAGGGTGAAATGTGGGAAATAATGTTTCTTTTTGTTGTTCAGCTTGGAAGAGTGTTGGGATTGGTCCATTATGCCTTTTTAATCTTCTTAGATGCCTCTTGAAGGAAAGTTGGCATCTTCAATGGTTTTGGGTCTTCTAACTCTGCATCAAAAATGAGTATCAAAGTTTGAAGTGTGTGCATGTTGGGAGATACATGTGACAATTTGCAGATGCTTTGCTACCAGTAATGTGGACAGTGAACAAAGGAACTAATTTTGTGTGTAAGGACAGACTTCTCAAAGGTTTCATTTTTGGTTGATGTTTTGAGGAACCTAGTTGATTGTAATCAGTTATTTTCAAGATTTTCAAGGTGTTTTGAAGGTCCTTAAGGAATTGGGAACTCTTAATGCTAATTTGACTATAAGAATCAAATGTTTTTTGAAGGGAAATATAGTTGAATAAGTGTGTCAAGAAAGGTGTTGATTTATTCCTTTGTACTGCATCAATTTGTGCAGAGGTATTGGAAGGTGTTTGGACACTTCAGAGGAATGGGAGAGGCTTGGAGTTGTCTTAAAAGATGATTTTTTTGTGAATGGCTCTAAGATTCTAATCAGCTTTATGCTATGTTACAATCAATTGTATAATGATTAATCTATTTTTTTGAGTCTAAAAAAGAGTTGAAACCAAGTTCTAGTGTTTTGATGAAAAGATGATTGAGTTTGTTTGTTGATCTTCTTCAATTTAAGTTAGGGTCAGAAGTACCCTTGATGATTTGTGGATCCTGGTAGATGCTCTGCATCAAGATTAAAATGGTAATTGGAAAATGTATATAATTGTGTATATAATGGTAATTTAAAATGTGCATTGACAACCTAAGGTTATAATGACAAACAAAAATGAAAGCAAGTCATAATAGAATGAAAGAAAATGTGTAAAGACTTCACATACCTTAAAAACCAGACTTTCAAATGGAGGAGTTCAACCCAATTATGTAGCCTTAGCTTCTTCTTTCTTCAAACTCCACAACAATTTGACTTGTTCAAAAGCTTATTCCCTTCCGCACTTCAATTGTATATCAGTTTTCAATGGAATTCAAACTTCAATTGATATTATATGTCTTTTAATGTGGAAACTCTGCTATTTCATGCAAAGGTGGTAAGAAGATCATGGAAAAGGTGATGGAATGTGAAAAACATGCTTGCACACTTCACAGCATCATCAAAAAGCTTTCTTTTGTCGGAGCACGCGCAGAACGAGGGGAATATGCAGACTCTGGGCCTTGAAAATCACGGGTATATCGAGTTTTTTATCGTTTTAATGGAGTACAAAATGCGCATGATAATTCTTTGATTTATTATAAATATAAGGTTAATTCACATATTTTCACCTAGAAATTTTATGTGACATCATGAGATCAAGAGCAAGAGCGTTAGAGAGAATTTCAAGATCATTTCAAAGGCATTCAAGGGTAGATTATCAAGGTTTTATTGTAAAAATTCAAGATTATATCCTCATGTGAAAGGCGTGGTGCATCAAACATGCGGTTGAGCTAATGTGTGTTGATGTAGCATTGAAGATCTATTTGTAAGCATTGTTTCACATCTAATTGGAGATCAAGATCTGCATTCTACATGGCCACTTCATGTTATTTTGCAAATTTACATTCCAAGGTATTATCATTTCATGTTACATGTTTCATGCTTCAATTTAATTATTTCATCACAAAGTTTAATTACTTAAAATAGGTTTGACCGAGGAAAATCCCTATCCTCTAACAATCAACAAGTTTTTCTTTCGTTTTATGTGTTTTTTTAGGTTTCTAGGTTGAAGATCCAGTGGAGAACAAGATTGAAGCAAAATTGTCAAGTTACGAAGTTGTCACCTACATTGGAAGAATACAAAAACAAGGCTACAAAATATATTTTAGGTTTTTGAGAGCTGATCATTGAGGAGTTGAGAGTGCATATCTTGAGGAATAGAACCCAGATCTAAGTTTTTAGAAACCCTAACAAGGACCCATTCACCACTAAAGGAAAATGAGTGCTTTGTGATCTAAAAATAGCAAATTTTCTCTAAGGTACATATCATTTTAGCCTCTTCAAACTCCCCTTATTGTTGTCATATAATAGATAGGATTGATTTCTAATTATTATTTGCATCATATCATACACAAAATCACATATTTTAGGGTGAAAATTTTTGGTCTATCATTTTGGTAAACCCTATTTCCCCTTAAATATTAATGGTAAACTCAACCTCTTGAATATTTTAATTTTATAATCTTGGAGTCTTTCTTCTCATCCTAGGTTAGATCTTGCATTCATTTCCATTTCATTTGCATTGAATTAGCATCTCATTTAGGGTTTCTTACTTTGCATTCAAACTTTCATCTCATTTAGGGTTTAGAATTGCATTTTTTTGCATTCTCTAAATATGAAAAATACAAAAAAAAATCAGTAATCTTGCATATCATTTTGATCTCATATATTTGCATTTGAAAACGAAAACAAAACTACATTTCAAATTAGGTTTTTGCATTCGTCATTTAATCACCTTTTCAACTTGCATTTCATATTGCCTTTCCAAAAAATCTGAAACTAAAGGTTACTATTACAAACCTGAAACTAAAAGACATTTACAAAATCTTAAAAATCAATCAAAAACAATTTAAGAAAACCCTAATCTAGGAACCATTTTCCACTTGGGGCGAATGAGTCCCTAATCAAGTTGGACTTGCACTTTCTGGCATCTGGAACTTACTTAAAAAAACTTAGAAACTAGTAAAAACATTTAAAATATCCTTATCCAAGACCCATTCGCCACTAAATGTGAATGAGTCCCTGATCAGGTGTTTTTCTGCATTTTTTGGAAATTCAAATCTCTATTTTAGGATTTTGTTTGGTGTTGTTACATTTTTGTTTTTGTTTTCTGACTTGTCTTTCCATCAAATTCATTGCATCTAGTTTAATTTTCTTCATTTAGTGCATTGTCAAAATTCAAAATTGTATTTACAACATTTCATTTTTACTTTATTGCATGGTGTAATCACTAAATTGCATTGTTTAGAATCTAAAATTGCATTTCATTCTAAATCATTGCATTGCCTCTTTCCATTTTGGGTTTGCACACTAGGGTTGTAAAACTTGTACAAGTTTTACAACTTGGTGTCCTATTAGCAATACTATTGTAAGACGTAGTTTGAGGCTCATTTCATCCCACGATATCTCACTTGTCATAGATCTTGGGTTTTCTAGCTCTCTTTTTTATAGTGTTGATAACCAACCCTCTATGGCTCATATTTTGCATACTTCATTTCCCATGACTTCACCTCCTACAACCAATGTGCTTAATGTTAACAACACCATCCCTACCATCACCATTTGTACTCAATCTTTGGGGTGTACTCAAAGCCAAGGTGTAACTCCAATTCCATCCTCTACAATACAAATGTCCATTCAAGTACAAACACCAAAACTGAACTTACTACAACCCTTCAACCTAACACAACCATTCAACCTACCAAAACCTTTCAACCTACAACAACAACCGTGCCTACTAGAACTGTGTACACTTCCTTAGGTATTCCCGCATGGATTCCTTCTACCTTTGTGCATTCAAATACAATATATCCTCAACCATCAACCTTTACCAACTTACATTTCACTAGCCATCCACATACATACACTACTCCACCATATTCCCCTAAAACTTACAATCACAATGATCCTTTCTTTAACTCACTCTTGCAAACCATGACATCCCTTCAACAACAAGTTGCATCCTTACAACAAAATAAAAACAATCAACCTTCACAATACATTAAAACCAATCTTCCATCCTTTGAGATATTAAAAGCACAAATGCCACAAGGTATGGAAGTTCCCTGATTCAAGAAATACGATGGGAAAGGAGATCCTGTTAGCCATGTTTCCGTGTTTACAAATTTTGAATAGAAAGTATTATTTTATTTTGATATTATACAAATTTTACCTCTGATACAGATGTAGGTGTACAAGTTGTTACAAGAAAGCTCAATGATGTACCACCCTCTGACATTACACCCTAAAATACATAATGTTTACATCGATTTAGGTCAATTCTATAATTAAAAATATATTTACATTTACAAATATTAAGTATTTAAGAGATAAAATGCTATAAATTTAAATCAACATACCTACATTTGACCAGCATACACCTCATTCAAAAAACTCAGATCTGTCATCACCGCATTATCGGATGCATCCCGCTAATGACCCCCTTTACTCCCATAACTTCTATACTGAAAATAAGAACACACATGGGAGGTGGAACATTTGCACCCTCTACATCACTATCTCTTCAAAAGCATAGATTATAACAATTTGAGCATATATGAGAGCTAGGGGCACTAGAGATAGATGATCGAGTTGTTGCACCATTGTGTGAGGTAAAAGGTTGGGATATCTGTGTGTGATGCTCTATTTAATGGTGTCTATCAATTTAGCAATTGCATGAAGAGTTTGCATCTCCATACTCTCCTTGGTGGCTCTGGAGCCATCACATGATAAATAGGTCTTTGTGCTAGTGTTCTTTGATGTTTACAGTTATCTACTAGACGAGCTCCTGGTCTATGTTGGGTAAAGCCTCCACCTCTACCCTAAAAATAATTGGGAATTTCATAAAGGATAAACTCACAATATAGTTTTCTAGGTAAATTGAGTGGCACCTCATAATTATTACAAGGAGGTTGGTTAAAGACCATCCACCACCTATCCCAAAAATTATTTCTTATCTCATCATGTGATTACACCAATGTATTGGAAACCTCTATGAATTGGAGGAATAGGTTCATTAGTTTTAGGATCAGTAAAAGAACACATGTTTTCTTTGTTTGTCTTTTCTTTTCACTTGATCATAAGACAATTTTGTTGTATAAAATTGACAACATAAATCTCTATAAGTTTTCCATTGATTTATTTGATTTGTAATTGTGTCAAAATTTATCATTGTTGCTTCCAATACCAAGGCAAGGGATAGTTGATGTTGGTTTAATGTTGAACCCCTCAATTTTTAAATTAATTCAAAAATTACAACTTTATTTTGTTCTAGATTCCCTAACAAATCCTCTTGGCTTTGTCCAAGAACTTTTGGAAGGGCTTGGAGGAAGGTCAAGCATCCTAGGGTTTTCCTCAAGCATTTCATCATTTATATTTGGTTGTGTTTGGTTGCGGCTCAAGGTTTATATGATCTGTTATAAAAAAAAAAAAAAAAAATTAAAAAAAAGTTGATAAAAAACAATTTATTTTTTAGATGTAAACAAAATTTAAATATAATGCACAACAAACCAGCACCTCCTTGCTGACGTGGCAGTGTGAAGCTAGCTTGAAAATGGTAATAGCACGTTTGTGTTATGCTAGGTTGAGGGCAAGAAAAGCATGCCAAAAAATGTAAGCTTAAAGGGAGGAAAATGGGCAAGTCTTTTTTTATAACATTTATTACAAAAATGTATATGCATTTTTATTAACATTAATTAGAAAAATGCATATGCATTTTTATTTCATTAAAACGTGTACATATTTTTAGTGCTAAAACACTCATGTGTTTTTAATGTTAAAAACATGAGTGCTTTTTTTTCAAATAACAAGCTCCTATATTGGCTTGGAAAATCTGAGCCATAACACGAGCATGTTATTTGAATTTCTTCAAAACACGAACGTGTTTCCTCATTTTTGGTTAATTGGCCACTTTTTTGTGCCCCATCTCAGCACACATGTCGTATTATAGGGTATATTTAAGAAAGATAATACCAAATTAAATAATAATACTAGATTAATCATTCAAGAAAATTATTCAATTAAAGATGAAATATCTAAGATAAAATACATATTCTTTGTATACTCCAAAGAACCCCTAACAGATTTCTTAATTCTTCGAGGCTTTAGGCCAAATTTGAAGGTAGGTTTCAAGCCTTTATTTTCATTTATTGTACAATTCCATACCTTTATTTCCTACCCAACTACCTACAACACCTAACTCTTAATCCCTCGGAAGAAATTAAATAACTAGAATGATTAACGATGTATTTGCTACTTGATTTTATCTTGTATTCCTACACACAACAATGACATTGTAATTCTCTTGACATTGCTTTTCACATGACACCACAAGACCAGGTTTCTCTTACAAATTTATGCCCTGTCACCGACTAAGCCACCAATACATCAAATCTCTCTTACCAGGCTTTGTCAGTGTAATTAAAACACTTTAACTGGCCGTTTACATATTCTCTTCATACTACTCCTTGAAGGCCCTGCATTACAATCCGTGACTGCACCAGTTAGAAATCATTGTCTCCATAATAAACAGTTGAACTTTGGATGCCAAGACTAAATAAAGGTCCACACATAATTACCTCAGGGCAGCAGGAGTCCTAGAACTCAAATATATGCATTTCGCTCTCTAAAATGCCGCCTATTTTACACTGAAAAAGAATCGGGGGCGAATCAAGTGCAATAGAAATCCAGACTGTCACAGAAGTGTTCCAGAGTTTGGATTCAACCATCCTGAATCCAAACCGTTCCGATTCCCTATATTCCTTATGCAAGCATCATAAAATTGTATGCACGTGTCCACTCTTTTCTTACAACTATATTCCTTATGCAAGAATCAAATACTTTTGATGTATGCACGTGTCCACTCTTTTCAATTTGTTGCCATTGCTCTTCAGCTTGTACACAAAGCAGTAGAGGAGAAAGAAAATCCCAAGTCCAATGGGATTCCATGTTATGAGAAAAGGACAAGCTGTGAATCTGCAATAAATGGAAACCCACAAACCAACCCTTTCGATATTGTCTATAAGGTCTACCGGCCCATCGCAACACAATCGCCAGTGAATAACAAGGGCTCTGTGAGAGCTGGAGTCCCTGCCTTAAGCAGGTCTGGGTGTAGGGAAAACAGTATTATGAGTAATTTGCAGTTGGTCTTTGATCATTGCTTTTGGTTTTGCTTACTGAATAATGTGAGATTTTGTCAAAGATCGATGGCTGAAAAGGTAACAGGAGTGTGTCATCATGCAGTTAAGGAGATTGAGCAAAATTTGCATGAGTTGCATCAGCTTCTTTTGGACATGTCTGTGCTTGTAGAAGCACAGAGAGAGCAACTAAATGACATTGAATATCATGTTGCCCATGCTGCAAATTATGTTGAGCATGGAACGAAAAAGAGAGGAGTTATATGGAGCTCAATTGCTTGCATGCAGGGATTAGACTATCACTTTTGAGGATAAAATGAACATAATGTTTTGGGACATGACATGCGGCAACCATGATGAACAATGCGAATCACAGCAGCTCTAACAAACCATTTCCAAATTATAGAGGCTAAAGTACGAAATCCAAGGCTTAGTTATGACAGAACTAAAGTTACTCTATCAAGCTGAAGCATCTTCAGAAATCTCATATAGAACAATATAGATAAACTCAAAGAACCATAAAACTATCTTTTCCTTGATTACCATCAAACTGTAAGAAAATAAGAATAGCAATGATATTGATATGCCATAATCTTTCAGTACTTATTTATGATTCTTTGAACATTTTACCATCTCCAAAAACTACAGAGAACAATTGAAGATGACACATTATTTTTTAACTCTGAAATGGATTAAAAAAATATGATTTTAAAACAATAGATAAAGCACATGGTAAAAAGCACTGAGTTTCTAACCACAACATCATGAGACAACTTTTTAAATGTTCTCACTATACTGTCCGTCTTGGCCCAAACAATGCAGTTTCTGCATTGAATCTTGGTGATCTGGAAATATGTCAACAAACAGTACAAGCATCAACCATGTGGAGTATAGTAGAACACACAAATCCCAACATGTTGAACAAACCTTTTAAACATATTCAATAAACCGATATGAATCAACCATAATTACAAAATTAACCACCAGAGTGGGATACAACAAATGTTACAAACTGTCCATCTATGTAAGCATGTGTGAACTGCTCAGGCAAGTTATGTTCTATCTGCGAAATCAAGTTTGAATTGGTTTCAGAAAATCAGATAACCAACTATAACAATAATAACAAAAAGCTACAGAGAGAAAATAGAAATTGAGCAACACAATGGTTCAATATAATTCGGTTTTAGTAAAAAGAGAAAATACAAATGTGCAATAGAGCAAGTAGTAAGTATTCTAGTTCTTGAACCCAATATCCAAAATGTTATGGTTACAAAATTTAAGCAATTTTAAAAAGGGAAAGACAAAAGTCAGATACAAGAGGCAAGGGAGCAGCAGAGGCAATCAAGTAAACAATGTTTGAAAAAATGCCAAATGTGCTGATAAAAAGTCAAATGCAATGACATTTAGCAATGAATTGTTTGTTCGAGAGCGGAGACATGAACATGTTATTGTTTAAACATAACAAAAATGTTAATTGCACAAGCAATATAAAAGCATGTTATTGTTTAAACATAACAAAAATGTTAATTGCACAAGGACCAGAGCATGTCTTTACCTGTGATCCGGGCTTCTTGAGCCATAGGTAGCATTGTGTTGGTTACACAGTAGAGTTGACCTCATATCGATGACTGTCAAATCTGAGTCCATCAATATCCATAAAGTATAAGGGCATGAAAAGAAAGCCAAGCAGAACTGGAGCTAGATATGCATCTTGAATCTTGATCCTCCAAACTGTGGATTCTGAGTCCATCAATATCCATAAAGTATAAGGGCATGAAAAGAAAGCCAAGCAGAACTGGAGCTAGATATGCATCTTGAATCTTGATCCTCCAAACTGTGGATTAGCAGGAAGTTGACGTGTTCATTTTGTGGGTTATGATCTTCACAGTAGCCTAGAGTTTTGTGCATTCACCAGGTGATACATAAAAAGGAATTTGTCAAGTGAAATCAGATTTTTGTCATGGGGTTTGTTGTGTGCTGGGTAAGGGATGCATTTGTAAGTGGGTGACCCCATTTCAAGTCCTCACAGTGTAATAGCATGTCCCATAATGATACAGGAAATATCACTGAAAACATATAAGCATCGAAATATGGATGAGTGGCTAGAATGGGATGAGCTCAAGTAGTAAAATGATTTGGGTGTGCATGGTAAAGACCTATGCTCAATCTCCAATAGGCGCTTTCCATGCCAATATGTATAAATGTTGAGCTTTTAAATTGAGTAATTTATCACATCCAACTCTGAGTATGGCTTATCCCAATAGACAATGCCAGGTGCAAATCCTAGGTAACCCAGTGTCATCTATGCCAACGGCCTTCCTGTAAAGAGAATTTTCCAATAGATAAAAAAAAGGAAATATGACTAAGTGAGGTTACAAGATATTACATGTAGGCTCTATTCTGGAACATAATGTGGCAATAGCATTTGGTTTCTTAAATATGCCCGTCGAACAACTATTAAAGTTGTTAAGAGCCTTCGAGTATGTGTTGTTTACCACACTGCAATGAAACTTATCTCGAATATTGTTTCAAGAGAAAGAAATTATCATGTTAAAATTCTAGAAATTAAGGACATCATCAATGGAAAAATGGAAGGAGAATTTTGTCAGATGCTACGATAACATGATTCATCAACTAATATTGAGCTTCAGCCAAACTAGAAAAAGGAAGGAAAACAATTAATTAAATTAGGTTAATACAAAAATAAAGAGATTAATAAGTTTGATTGCCTTAAAAGGATCACGGATTCTTCTTTAGAGGCATTGAATCCTCTCACCTGGCTGCTCAACTCAGGAAGAGCAACCAAAATTCGATATTTATAAATCTAAATCATCTCCCTTTAAATCTGGACGCCTTAGCAAAAGTTATAAACAATTTAATTTTCACTAGGGGAAAATTAAGGTAGCTCCCTCAAATTTAATAGTTCCATTATACACGAGGTAAAGAACTAAGATTTTTCTCTTAGAAAACTTAAAACAATTCTTCTACTTGGGATGAGGTTTTGCTGAAAGGCTATAGAAACTTTCAACCAAATGCAGTTTGGCAGATAAAAAAAGTGGACGCCCAGACAAGCACATGAACTGTTTGAAAAAGAGCCTCAAAAAGGCGTCATCTCATAGAATACATTATTTGCACAATATGCACAAAATGGATTTGGCGTAAAGGCTGCAGCAATTTTTTTCAAGCAAGTTCAATAAACAACTTAAAAAAAAAGAGAGAAAGAACCTGTGTTTTAGTAGGTCAATTCCTCCAGTGAAGCTAGTGCACTCTTCTTTCACATTTCCCCTGAACTCCCAATCTGACAAGTATTCCCCTGTTTTCTGCTCTAAAGTTGACAATTATGTTTTCTTTTATGGGCTTAGAAATTACTGAAGACTTTGTGAAGCTGGTCCATTTGCCAACAACCAGATTTATATGCATAACAAACTAATTTTAGTGGATGATGGCGCTGTCTTGATTGAGGATTGTAAAGCTTTGCAACTCGCCATCAACTTCTATTAATTTTTAAATCTTGACACCTTCAACTATGTGTCAGAAATGAAATGTTTGAACATGTGTGTCTTTGGAACTACAATTACAAAACATATATACTATTTATGTTGCATATCACCAAAAAAAAGTGTACATGGCAATGGATGATGATATCCATTGTTCCTTTGAGAGTAGATCCTGAAATGTGACAAATCAATGTAGCTATCCATTGTTCCACTTGCATACTTGGAAATGACAAGTCATAGCATGAAATCACTAATGTAATATACCAAGTTATACAGGATTCTGAGACATTTTGGGTCAGAGATGTTCAAGCTATTTACATGTGTTGTTTTATTACCACAGGTCGTGGTAGTTGAAAACAAGAAAGGAGTCAAGTGTCATTTTCACTGACTCTTAATGACCTATAGACTTGGTTCAAAGGTACCTTGACCTCTCTTAAAACTAGCTATGAGGTTGTAAGAGACACTCCAAGGCATTGCAGTTAGCTTTAATTATGGTGCGATGTCTACAAAGAAAAGGATTAAGAGACATCACAAAAGTCATTTTAAACTCATTTATGATAGACATCAAGTATGACAAACCATCAAAATTGGTGTCTGCGGAAGCTTTGTCTACCATACACAACCTCCCTAAAGACTAGTCTTTCAGGAATCAACCGTAGACAATGGCATAACTAATAAGCTATTATAGCAAAGTGTGTAAGTGGGTTTGAATCCACATTAACCCTCATTGTTCTCTACGTTACAAGTTTGGGAAGCCAATCTCTATTATTTTTTCTACCATAAACATGCTCTCTTAACACACAATGCACATTATCCATCAATTAGGCTTGCTTGGAAAATCTATATCCTTGAGGAAAAGTCCCACAGGCATACAAACTAATTTAGATGACCTTTGAGGTATCTAACTTTGATACAAAAATCTTAGCTGGAGTTCCCACACATTTGACGTTTTTTGAGTTGCTGATACTGAAAGAGATTTATGTATTTCACTGATATTTTATTCTCTACCATCCCACAAGGATATGAATTAAAAAGGGTTTCATCTATAGAGGCATCTGAGCCCATCTAGAAACCCTAGCCAAAAAGAATTGATATTCTGTCGTGTTGTTTTTCTAAATTGAGCATGAGTTCAACCCTTGTTATTTTTAGCTACTGCATTCAACAAATAAACAACACTCTTAAGATGGAAAGAAAAGAAATCAAAATGCAATACAGATTCAATGAATTCAGTAAATAAGCCTATTTATGTTTGAAAAAAAAATAGTAAAAATTAGGGACACGGGAAGTAAAGACAGATCAGGTTTTGTAGGGTTTCAATATTATTTTTGCTTTTTGATGTAAGGTTCTGGTATAAGCACAAGCTTTCAGATGGTTTGATGACACTTACGATCTGCCTTTGCTTGGAGAGAAAGATGCTCTGTCCCTCTTTTTCTATGAGGCCTTTGGGCAGCAAAGCATTCCAGATCGAGGATATAACAAGACGCTAGTGAAACACGTATGCCTATGTACCCATGGACACATTTTAATGAATCTAAGAGTTCATTGAATTCGCCATTATAGCATCAAATGATAACTGTCTGTATCTAGCACAACCATGAAAAAACAACAGAAAAATGAGCACCAAATAAATTTGAAGAAAGACAAGGAAAAAAATGTACATTATAACAGAGTTTGGAACAAGCCACTGCAGATAGAAATGATACAAATAGCAACAATGGGCATGAGGAACTGACACTTTGGATGATATCTGCACAAGAAACAGTTAGTGGGCATGCTCGATCTAGTGTTGATTTAATATTATCAATCAGATCCAGGCACCTCAAACCAAAATTCCGCTCTGAAACAGTCTCAACAACAATGCCAGAAGGAGAAGATTGCAACATAATAGATGCATCACAGGCCTGAAAAGCATTGTATCAACCCCGCAACAGAACGAACTAAGGAGCATTGGGAGATTGATTAACAATCGAAGAAAGGGAGACTAATAGAAATATGGATTGAAGAGGGGGCCTAAAGCCATCTGTCCCTTACTGCAAAATGTGGAAGCAATATACTGCCACGCACCCCCTTCGAGGGTCCATGTGCCCCTCCTAGAAAAACCAGACAAAACATTGGGGAAACGTTCGTATACTTTGCCCTCTTCTATTGATTGGACAGGTTCTTGAAAATTAATTGAAATTATTTCTGCAAAAATATAAACCCAGCAAATTCGTCGATGACCAACGGGGAGGCAGATAATTGGTAAATATAAATTTTTGAACAAAAACCGGAAATTAAAACTTTAGCTTAACTTTCCATTATATCCTCGGCTCCGTTCCCAACGCAGCATATTAATATGTCTTATGCTCAGCTGAAAACATTAGTCTCCTGCTATGAAGGCAGGGACTAATAAATCTCTTAGATACCAATGGGATTCATCTTATGCTCAGGATGTAGTATTTAAAAAAATATAATGACAACAATGTTAGCGACTATGTACTGTAAACAAACGAGACAAAAACAGATGAGAAATGAAAGAAGTGGCTTTATATAAATGCAAATAATATAAAATAATAATAATTAATTTTAGATTCAGATTTTCTTCAACCACTTGATCACCTCAGATTTTGTAATTTATATAGAACAAGAAAAGTATTCTCAACATCATTGAGAATGAATCTTATACGAATAAATTTTGGCCTTCATATCCGGCTAAATTTATGGAGAAAAAGGAGAGAATGCATGAATATAAAATCCTAATCTACAAATTAGATGATTCACCTTGAGATAGACTTTCCATTGCAGATGGATTATTGTAAATGGTTTAAGATTTGATAGGGATGGGTAGAAACAATAGTAGTGATGAAAGGTGTTATCTTAATTTTGTGTTTGTTTAATATGTTTTTGTTTAGATCTTGTTATGTCATCCAAAGTATGTCTTGGTATAGTTATCTATGTCAATTTTGAGTCCTCCTTCGATATGAATTTTAATGAGTTATAAATTTGTGTAAATGGTTATCTCGAAGCTTGATTAAATTTATGAATATGTCTAATAGATTTTTGATTAAATTTTTAAAAATTTAAAGTTAAGCTAAGAATATTTTTCAAGAATATTATAGAATTTTGGAGTTTTCTTGCAATCTTACAAATATTTCATGCATGCTCAATGTTTTACACTCCACAAACCCATATGACTTATAAAGAAAATATTGTGAAACTTTATATTCCCTATGCAAGCATCATAAAATTGTGAATTGCATATATGCTTCTATGACTTGCAATGTTAAAAATAACATTAATGTCAGAATCACAAACTTTTGGTGTATGCACATGTAACATGTAACTTGTAAATATGTCATGCACATGTGCACTCATTTCTTAAACTATCCACTTAGTCTAGGTTTGCAGACTTTACATGCACATGAACAAATTTCCAACCTACTTATCTATTTTGCAACCCCACAATATTGTAGTTGTGTAATTCACATGCACATCAACAAATATCATTTTGAGCTAAATCTTTTGCATTTAGAGGAGGAACACTTTCATATGGTTCTATAAAGGGAATTTAGAGCTATAAGTTAATCTTACAAGGATTTGCATAGTTAAGATCTATTGTCTCTAATCTTTTACTTAAGCCTTTTTCGGGTTGATCTAGATGAATATGTCCCCTTGCAACATAATAACAATCCTCCAAAGATATTTTTGAATATCATTAGTTTTTATTTTTAAATATCACCAATTTTAGATAGCAAAAGAATCAAGGATGAATAAAGTATAATAGAAATCTCGCTTGCATTGTTTTTTTTTAAATTAGTGATCTCATCATTCAACTTAAAATTAAATATCTATATTTATCATTTTGATCTTCATGTATTTTAACATTTAACATAAAAAACTATTCATTAATTGATCTAAATTGATTTATACTTACTATAAATTTGATAAAATTCTAAATTGATTTAAATTTATACTTGTTTCTAGAAGTTCGATCAAATTAACCTAGGAAAAGACTAGTTTCATTGGTACTTAGATTCATTGGATATACAACGAATAGCTTATACATCTGTGCAAAAGGAGGAGCAACTGTACCATTCCATTCACCTTAACAAGATATTTCAACTACTCTAAATGTAATATTTTTTAATATATTAATATTATGATACGGGATTGTTCATCACTAAAAAAATGGATTCAGGTTTTCATGTAAATTTCAATCAGCATAAGTGTAATATTTTGATATATTAGCATTAACAAAGACACCACACAGTTTATAGTTTAAAAACAAAGATTAGGTGAAGATGTGATAGTAAATCAACAAATCTTTGAAACATAATGACCCACATGCACTGAAACATAATGATTGGTTGAAGACGTCAACATCTTTGAACACAAGATCCGATTTAATAACATTTATATGCCAAGCATTTACAGTTGCCTCTTATGAGCAGAGGAAAGCAGAAATGTCAGAGAAGAGAGAGGTTGAGCTACTCGAGGATTTCAAAGGTATAATCAAGCTTTAGAGTGATGGATCGGTTGTTCCGGAAGATGATCCATCTTTCTTCTATCCCGCTATAGAGAACTATAATTTTATTTTACGCCGAAGGCGAATCCAATTTGAAAGAGGTCAACCTGAAATTTGCAATCAACAGTTCAGGTTTTCTCACAAGCCTTGGTCGACTATGAAAGTGATCACCCCCATTGATCTATTTTCTCTACTTTTTTCGTGCTCGCATTAATACCTCATTGTTTCATTCTACCTTCTTCTTTCACATATTCTCCCACTTGCACGTTGGACTGTTCGCCCGATCATAACTCTCATGTACTTGAGATCTTGTGTTGAATGTGTTGCATAGGAAATGATGATCTCGTATTATCTTCAGTTGTAATAAAGTAAGCTTCAAATCCTCTCCAGCTCACCATTTTATAGTTCAAACGATTTTCTCGTATAAATGGGCGATAGATATTTTTGGCCACTAGGGGAGAGGAGCCAATACGTAGGCACCCAAAATCGCACAGTCCAATTGGCAGGCCAGGTGGACCAATAGCATTTTTTTAAAAAAAACCATTAGACAAAAATGTAAATTAAACAATAAATTATTATTTTAATATTTTTTTAAATATTTTGCCACGTGGAAGGTCCAACTTTGTCCACGCCTAGAAAAAAATGGAAAAAAAAACTGTCGACCAATATAGACGCACCTTGGGTGCCACTAGCTGTGTGGCTCGGCGTCCGAAGGTGACAACCTTGCCACGTCAAATCCTCCCAATCTGCCACCCTAACAATCCACTGCTAAGCATTTATCACTCGCTACCACTTCCTATTCCTACCGATTGTGGGAATTAAATGTTGTCACCTCTCCTAAGCTCCATGCCACCCCGCATTTATTCTGAGCCGAACTGCATTGAATTCTCCTAGTGCCTCGCTCTTCTTGCCATGTTTTCAACCTTTCATTTTAACAAGTAAACATTTCATCTTCACTTGCTCACTGGTACCTGCTTGTTTCATCGTTTGCAACCTTCGTCGTCTCACCACAACCTGCAATGCTTGGAGACCATATCGTGTTTGGGTAGAAGCCAATACGGAGATGGGTAGAGGCTAGTTACCGAACGTCACCAGCAACTCCACTTCTGCCATGCAAGCAACGAGCAGGTTCCTCATTGCCATGAACGGGTTCCTCGCCGCCATGAACAGGTTCCTCGCTGCCATGAAGGTCACCGTAAGCAATGAAGGGGTTCATCGTGTGTTCGACCCAGGTGAGCTTTCTCACTAAGGCTCGCCATTATTCTTTTGTTTGTGTTTGGTTTGCAATTTCACTTTGTTTTATTGGTTTTTTGGTGTTGCAGATTTTGTTTATTTTTTTGAAGTTTAGTGTTTATGAACACTACACTATTTGTGTTCATAAACACACTAAGTCTTTGGAAATTAATCTTCTCTTCAAGCATCACTTTGTTTATATTAAATATATTAATGCAGTTGGTTGTTTTCTTCTTTTGACATGTAATAATGTTTGTTGTTTATATGGGTTTTGCTCTGTAGGGTTTATATTGCAAATATTACACTCATATTTTGGCATTTCTCTTTCAGTGGGGTTTATTTTGAGAATATAGCACGCATAGTTTAGCATTTATGTTTCGGTAAGGTTTATTTTGCAAATTTTACAGTCATAGTTTAGGGTTATCCTATTCTCATAGGATTTTCATTAACATTGACTTTGCATATCGTATTCTCATAGGTTTTGCATTATTATTGACTCTGCCTAGCATAATCTCACAGGTTTTGCATTATCATTCACTCTGCTTATCATTTTCTCATAGGTTTTGCATAATCATTCACTTTGCTTATCATATTCTCATATGTTTTGCATTATCATTAACTCTTCTTAGCATAATCTCACAGGTTATGCATTATCATTCACTTTGCTTATCATTTTCTCATAGTTTTTGCATTATCATTCACTCTGCTTATCGTTTTCTCATATTTTTTGCATTATCATTCACTTTGCTTATCGTATTCTCATACATTCTACATTATCATTGACTCTGCTTAGCATAATCTCACAGGTTTTGCATTATCATTCACTCTGCTTATCATTTTCTCATAGGTTTTGCATTATCATTCACTCTGCTTATCGTATTCTCATACGTTTTGCATTATCATTGAATATTTATTGAAGTCAGAATGCTTGGGAGCATATAGTTCTTGAAAAATTATGGAAACTATAGTAGCATTGCTCAAGAAAAAATTGTGATTAATCATAAATCGGTGTTTTCTGTGTAATTTTCCAAGTTTTTCAAAAAGTTTGGTTTGTGTAATTATGCATTTATGAGTTTTCTATGCCCTATTATTTATATCATTAATTTTCTTTCCTTCTTAGTTTCTCTCTTCCAAAAAAAATTGCTGATATCAACCAATCTTATGCTCAAACTCTCCTTGGAGACAAATCCTTTCATTTCATGGAATATTTCTTGAAGTTGGAATACTTGGAAGCATATAGTTCTTGAAACATTGTGGAAACTATAGTAGCATTGCTCTAAAAAAAAATTGTGACTAATCATAAATCAATGTTTTCTATGCAATTTTCCAAGTTTTTCAAAATGTGTTTAGTTTGTGTA
This sequence comes from Sequoiadendron giganteum, assembly GCA_007115665.2. NCBI lineage: Eukaryota > Viridiplantae > Streptophyta > Pinopsida > Cupressales > Cupressaceae > Sequoiadendron > Sequoiadendron giganteum. Next base: position 830,778,885 of record CM021101.1, on the reverse strand, counting down.
GTTATGCATTTATCATCCCATAAGTTAATCTTACTTATGTAATTTGTTTACTTAGGTTTAGTTATCCTTGTCTTTTCTGGAGTGAGCTTTTTCCTTAGGAGTTACACTTCTCTTTTTGGACAATGAGGTGTTGCTTCATTCCTTGGGAGTTACACTTCTTGAAGAGTGGGTTGTCATCGTCTTCTACTTGTGTATGTGTATGTCATTGCTATTTCCACCTCTGTCAAACCTCGACCATATGCAATACCTAGAACACTTCAAGAACTCCATTGAATTGCAAGTCAATGTACCGGTTTTATTAGAAAGTATAGTGTCAACTTGCCCAAGTTCCTCATTTAAATTGGATGTTCGAGCTCGTGTAGGCTTGTCAATTTCTTCATCATACATGTTTTGGTCTTCATTGATGGACCTGCTCTGCAAGACCTTCACAATCTCTATTGATACTTTCTTATGCTCATATAATGGGTATAAGCACTAAATAACTGTTGTTATATTAGCATTGCAATGTTGTGCTCATTCAGATTTGATTTTTAAAATAGTTTCACTTATTCGTAGAACATATTGCTATACAAGTTTTTAAAGAATTTGATAATAATTTACCATCAACAAATCATTAGTCATTAGTGTCATCACGTGGTAGGACATAATGAGTAGATCCAAATTGCCAATAAGAATATTCACTAGGAAAAAAGTAATCTAAAAACAACAAATAAAGGTGCATACAAACCCTGGACTGCAATTGGCAATTTTAACTTTCAGCTCATTTGTAATGGATTTTGATTTTCAGCTATTATCATTTATAGTCAAATGACTATATTTTGATTTATGGTTTTACAATAGGCATTGCTTAATTAATGTAGCTCATAAAATTTTGTTATCATTGATCAACCACCTCCCAAAAAAAAAACAAATAGAGGAGAGAAACAATAAAAAGCCTATAATTATGCGTATGTGCAAGATCATCAGGGAAAAAATAGGCCCTTAAGTGGCAATGGAAATTCAGAAAATTAGAGTTGGGCAACTTGATGTAAAATTTTGAATAAGTTATCTATATTATTTCAAAAATATGTAAGAATAGAATTTGCAGAAAATTGAATGTACTTTCTAAACTACTAGGTTTATTTTTATTTTTTTTAAAATCTATTTGGTGAAAATTTGAAATTTCAATGCAGTAGTACTTAAATTTCAGGGAAAAAATAAGAAGTAGGTGTTTGTCTGACCACCCTAACCACAATAAAATGAAAATATTTTTTTATAAGATTTTAGATATAAGTAGAGGACTCATCTCCCAATGTGATGCATATTTTTTTGTAATTTTTTTCCATGTAAATATTTAATTATGATTTTTTTATTACAACTTTTAAAAAATATAAAAAACTCATATGTCTAACCACCTTAACTTGGTCAAAACTTCATGAAATTCATTTTTTTTTTTTAATCCTATAGTATGTGAAGAATAGAATGTGACATATGTTTCAGATTCAAAAAATTTGATACCATTTGAAAGCTATAGATGTTTTTCAATCATCCTATCAATCAAGACTTTAGTTGTAATTCAAATAGAAAATAAATAATAATTATTTATTAAATTCAAAGTAAAGCATAATTTATATTGGTGGAAAGTTAAGAATCTCCTCTAAAAACCCTTTTCGTTTCATCAATTTTGGGTAAAAAAAAAGTCCTCAACCACATGGGCCATCATATCACTTACATATCACCACTTTTTGGCCCATCATGATCTTGCACATACCCTAATATTAACATCCTATGATGCCGAAATCATAGCCAAAATGCACTCAACATAACTAAGCTAAGTAGACCTGTTATAATTGAAAGAAGCAAGAGTAAGTGATGACTGTTGGGCATATGGTGAAGCCCAAATGTAACGGCTCATGTCTTCCATCCTGTAACCATCCATATGCAGAAGGTTCTTCTTGCTTTGTAACTGATCCTATTATGGGTCGCTATGGTCAGTTTTCTTCTGACAATTGTTAGGGCTTTTTAGGGTCTTTTCAGACGATGTTCAAATTGCTGTTGTAGATACAGATATGTGTATATTCAAAATATACAAATGAGAGATGGATAATCATAATACTAATGAATCCCCTTCTTTGTGGATGTAGCCATATGATATGGTGAACCATGTTAATGTTCTGGTTGTGTGCTCTAATTTATGTTCTATGTTTTTATTTATTTCATTATTGTTGTTACTCTGTTTTGGTTCTGTTGTTTAATCATTTCAACAACAATTGGTATCAGAGCTGTGTGAAGCTCGGTCTAGGAGATAGTTTGTGAAGACATTTGAAACTAGAAAAGAACTCAAAATGGATGATACAGAAAAATGGAAGATCAAAAAATTTACAGGCCAGAACTTTGGACTTTGGAAGGTACAAATGGAGTCATTGCTTATCAAACAAGACCTGTCACGTGCCTTGGTGGGGAAGACAAAAGGGAAAGGCTCTATGTCAAATGAAGATTGGGAAACAATGGATAAAAAGGCCAGGGCAACCATTTTCCTTTCACTGTCCAGTAATGTGTTGTTCAATGTATCCAACGAGAATACAACGAAAGAACTTTGGGATAAGCTCTCTAGCTTATATGAGATTGCATCGGCCTCTAATAAGGTATTTATTATAAAAAAGTTGTATAATTTGAAAATGAGAGAAGGAGGGGTTATGCCAAACCATTTGAATGAATTTAATACCCTTGTTACTCAATTAACCTCAGTGGGAATCAAGTTAGATGACGAGATTAAAGCAATCTTGTTGCTGTGTTCATTACCCAATAGCTGGGAAGGTGTGGTAATGGCAGTGAGCACATCGGTGGTTGCCAAAAGTAAACTCAGTTTTGATGACGTTGCAGCCACCCTTCTCAACGAAGACATGAGAAGAAAACACCATGAACCTTCTTCTGGTGATGCTGTAACAACGGTTAGTACAAGTAATAGAGGTAGAAGCCAAGAAAGAGGTCGGAATGGTAACCGAAGAAGATCTAAATCTGGTCCACGATCGAAGTCTAGGGGTAGAACCGGTGCTTGTTGGTTTTGTGGAAAATCCGGCCACACTAAGAAGAATTGCTGGAACTACAAGAAAGCTCAAGAAAAAGTGAACTCAAATAATGAAGCAAACACTGCCTGTGATAATACTTTGGTCCTATCAGCTAGTGACGCAGATGCAGATTCGTGGGTACTTGATTTCGATGCCTCATTTCATGCAACTTCATGCCGGAAAGCTTTTACAAATTTCCACGAAGGCACATTCGGTAAGGTATTTCTTGGTGACAATAAAGAATGTGACATTTTAGGCAAAGGTGATATAACTTTGCATTTGAAAAATGGAGATAAATTAACTTTGATGGATGTCAGATATGTTCCCATGTTAAAAAAGAATTTAATTTCAGTTAGCCAGCTTATAGCACATGGCTGCAATGTTAAATTTTCTCTTGATTCATGGAAAATTACAAAGGGGCTTCTAGTGTTAGCAAGGGGAAAGAAGCAAGGTACTCTTTATATTTTGGAATGTTTTGATGAAGTGGGAGCTGCCTTGTTAGCTATGGATAGTGGGTCTGCAATATGGCACAAAAGGCTTGGTCACATGAGCCAAAAAGGACTACAAGTCATGCTTCAGCATAATCAGCTTCCAGGCCTTACTTCTGTTGATTTAGAATTATGCGAACATTGCCTTTACAACAAACAGACACGGACCAACTTCTTGAGAATGAGACATGATCAGAAAACTACTCCATTGGAACTTGTTTATTTCGACGTCTTCGGTCCAACTGAGGTATCTTCATTTGGTGGAGCTAATTACTTTGTAACCTTTCTTGATGACTGCACACGTAAAGTCTGGATCTATATGTTAAATAAAAAATTAGAGGTATTTTCTAAATTCAAAATTTTTAAAGCTGCTGCTGAAAATCAGATTGGGCATAAACTTAAATGCCTACTAACAGATAATGGTGGAGAATATTGCTCTTCGGAGTTTGATGCCTTTTGTGTAGATCATGGTATTCATCAGATAAAGGTAGTCCCTTATACGCCTCAGGAGAACGGTGCAGCTGAGAGGCTAAATCATACGATTCTTGAGAGAGCTAGGTGTATGCTCTCCAATGCCGGACTGGGAAAAGAGTTTTGGGAAGAGGCATGTAATACTGTTGTGTATCTCATCAATCAAGCTCCATCATCCAGGATGGATTTCCACATTCCAGAGGAGAGATGGCTTGGAAGAAGAATTTCTTATCATCATTTACGGGTGTTCGGCTGTGAAGCCTTTGTTCACATTCTGAAAGAGCAGAGAACTAAGTTAGATTTCAAGTCTAAGAGGTGTATATTCCTCGGCTATAGTGCAGATCAATTTGGATTTCGCCTTTGGGATCCAATTGCAAAGACCATAATCCGTAGTCGCGATGTTGTGTTTAACGAAAAAGTTTTTCGAGGTACAGAACCTTTGAGCTCTTCACAAAAGGAATTTGTTGATGTGGACTTATATGATAATGGTAAGACTAAACCACACTCTATTTCTTTCTCCCAACCTCTAGTCACATCTATCCAGTCTTATACTATCGGTAACCCCGTTTCTACTAGCGTCATACCTTCTGTCATTTGTCCCATACCCCAAACTGGCTCAACCCAATCTCCTAGCTCTGTGTTACTTCCAAATGTGTGTGGCTCTCCTCATATTGGAGCGTAGCCACTCCACACTCTATCACTGCCAGCTCCACATGAAACGTAGCCTTTAGATGCTTAGTCGTAGCCACTTCATGCTGATATATCAACCCAGCCCCAAACCACTTTTTCATTGACTCCACAAAGTCAAATACAAACAAATGAAGAATCGCTGCCTACTACAATCTAAACGTAGCTTCCCTCTAGTGTTTCTCTACAAACTTTAGGTCCCACACAGCAAATAGAAGGTTCGCAGCCTTTGATAGGCTCCAATACTCCAACACTATCTCATAATTATTCGCAGCCACTTGCTACTACATAGAATTTGTCTCGAATGCAACAGGGAAGATAGGGCACTACAAGTGTGCAGGGCAGTATGCAGAGACAGGGGAGTTTACCACAGACTCATCTACAATCTGAAATTGATGATGTTCAAAACTTATTACAGAGGCTAAATCTGGACATAAATTCATAGCCTAAGCAAGGTCCTCAATTGAGGAAATCTACTCGTGAGAAGAGGTGACCAGCAAAATATGAGGACTACGAGCTATTTCTCTCTGATTATGCAGAGACAACAACATATAAACAAGCATGTAAGGATGAGAATTCAATCAATTGGATGGCAGCCATGAATGAAGAAATGGAGTCATTGAGAGTAAACAACACTTGGGATTTGGTTAATCTCCCACCAAATCGAAAACCTCTAAAGAACAAATGGGTTTATCATTTGAAAGATGAAGATGGAGGGGGTAAAAGGTACAGGGCCAAATTAGTGGTCAAGGGGTTTGATCAGCAAAAAGGTATCGATTTTAATGAGATTTTTTCACCAGTCGTGAAAATGAATACAATTCGTGCTGTGCTAGGTTTGGTGGCTGTTTTGGATTTAGAACTTGAGCAACTCGATGTTAAAACAACATTTCTACATGGGGACATTGATGAGGAGTTATACATGGAGTAGCTTGAAGGTTTCATCGAATCAGGTCAAGAGCATCTATATTGCAAATTGCAGCGGAGTTTGTATGGGCTGAAGCAAGCCCCAAGACAATGGTACCTTAAGTTCGACCGCTTCATGACCGATAACAATTTTATTTGCTGTGAATCAGACCCTTGTGTTTACTACAAGAGGCTTAATACTGGTGAGTTTGTCATTCTTTTGCTCTATGTTGATGATATGCTAGTTGCTGGTACTAGTCTTATGATTATCGCTCAGTTGAAGCAACAATTGGCTCTTCGTTTTGCAATGAAAGACTTAGGACCAGCCAAAAGAATCCTTGGGATGCAAATATTTAGAAACAAAAATAAAAGAGAACTCAAATTGTCCCAAGCAAACTACATTACCAAAGTGTTGGATAGGTTCAACATGTCTCATGCCAAATCAGTTTTGACCCCTTTAGTAGATCATTTTCGATTATCTTCAGCTATGTCTCCAAAAAATCAAGAAGAGGAAGAGCATATGAGGTCTATTCCATATACATCTGCAATTGGCAGTCTAATGTATGCAATGGTGTGTACTCGTCCGGACATAGCTCATGCAATGGAAATTGTGAGTCGATTCATGAGTCATCCGGGGAAATTACACTAGCAGGTAGTTTAGTGGATTCTACGATACTTAATAGGTACCTCACATTATTGTTTATGTTTTGGAGGTACTGATCTTCAGCTTCGTGGTTATGTTGATTCAGATATGGCTGGAGATTTAGATAAATGTCGGTCTACCACTGGTTATGCTTTTACATTTGCCAGGGCCGCGATTAGTTGGGTTTCTCGGTTACAACAAGTTGTAGCTTTGTCCTCCACAGAAGCGGAATACATTGCACTCACAGAAGGAGTGAAAGAAATGATATGGCTCAAGCATTTGTTGACCGAACTGGGCTGTCCGACATCAGTCTTTCCATTATATTGTGACAGCAATAGTGCTATACATTTAGCTAAGAATTCAGCTTTCCAAAATCGAACTAAACACATTGACCTCAGATATCACTTTATCCGCCATGCTCTTGACAAAGGTAAGTTGTAGGTCACAAAGATTGATACGAAGGTAAATCCGGTGGATGCATTAACCAAGGTTGTTCCACGAGAGAAGTTTGAGTTCCGTAGAGCTTCTCTCGATCTTTTTCCATTGTGACACTGAATTTACTGAAGGGGATCTCTCTCAAAGCAGCTTGTTTGCCGTTCCCATTGCTCTTCAAGTGGGAGATTGTTGGGCACATGGTGAAGCCCAAATGTAATGGCTCATGTCTTCCATCCTGTAATCGTCCATATGTAGAAGGTTCTTCTTGCTTTGTAACTGATCCTATTATGGGTCGCTATGGTCAGTTTTCTTCTGACGGTTGTTAGGGATTTTTAGGGTCTTTTCAGACGATGTTCAAACTGCTACTGTAGATATAGATATGTGTATATTCAAAATATGCAGATGAGAGATGGATAATCAGAATACTAATGAATCCCCTTCTTTGTGGATGTAGCCATATGATATGGTGAACCACGTTAATGTTCTGGTTGTGTGATTTGATTTATGTTCTATGTTTTTATTTATTTCATTATTGTTGTTACTCTGTTTTGGTTTTGTTGTTTAATCATTTCAGCAACAATGACAACTTAAAACTAATCAATACAAGATAAAAAATATTAATATTTGAGTTCACATAAAGATAGGAGATAAAAGAAAAATATAGATATTTTTTGTGAAAGAATATTAAATGGGAGTTTAAAATTGATCCCCCACCTCCCAAACAAAAATAAATAGAGGAGAGAAACACTTGAAAACCAAAAATATTGGTGTCTCAATACATCTAGACAACTATCTTACTAAAGCCTAGTAACTATTCTCCATAGGAAGTAAATTTAGGAAAAAAAAGAGAAGATGTCTACACCAACTAGACATGCATAGGACCACAAAGCTCCAATAAACCATAAGGGCCACTAGAGATTCATTAAAGAAGGATATGATCCCATAGCATATAGGTCACAATTCTCGTATGTGATAGAAATAAAAGCTATGAAGAGGATCCTATTTATATTTTTTTCCTTAGAATATTATTTCTACGTTTTCCTTTTAGTATCCATTCCATTTTTCCTCTTTAGTGCAACTATTGTTCTCCCATCTATGTTTGTTTAAAATTCTTATTATTCAAATTGATAGCAAGAATGAACATCATTTATACATGATTGAAGTATATTTTATCCATTAAATCAGACTCATCCTTATTCATGCCTTGGGTATCCCAATTTAGATTAAACATTATAACATGTCTCAATGATAGTCTCATCCAATCTCTTATTCTCACCTAAAATTCATTATCAAAATCAACCAAGTAATCCTCTAGCTTAGGTACATAGTGAAAACAAATCCTAACTATAAAAAATTAAAAAACTATTTGATGTCAAAGGGGAAGAAAAACTCAAATAATTGTCTAGCTTATATTACATCATATCTCTTTCAATATGTTTTGCATTATCATTCACTCTGCTTATCATAATCTCATAGGTTATGCATTATCATTCACTGTCCTTATTGTTTTCTCATAGGTTTTGCATTATCATTGATTCTGATTTTTGTATTCTCATAGGTTATGCATTATCATTGACTCTGCTTATCGTATTATCATAGGTCATTACCATCGAGTTAGGTTGTGTTCTCTGTTTCATTAACAAACAAAAAAATGTGGGTTAATATTTTTTTAGGTTTTGCTTCATCTTTTCAATCACTTAATCAATTGATGTTGTTTTTGTGCCATAGATAAATATGTTGGTGTTATTTATTTTGGGTTATGCTCCATCAATTTTATATCTGATTTATGTTTGATGTGATCAAGCCTATCTATGGATGAAAAGTTTTTTACGGTGTGGAGGACCGATGTATAGGTGTGGGCCCCAACGAGCGCATGTCCCATTGCACGTTAGGGCCCCCGATTACGTATTAGGGGAGAGGATCCGATACATACGCACCCATAATCACACAGTCTGCATGGCAAGTCATGTAGACCAATAACATTTTAAAAAAAAAAACCCATATACATAAAATGAATATGTGCTACTTCAATAAATCTGTAATGCAAATATTTCTAACTTTTCTTAGGTGCCATTGGTTATTTTGGGGGTGTTATCTTTTGCATAGGTTATTTTTCATCATATCAGTCATCCAATTATTGTACCTTATTTTTGTGTCTTGGAAATATATGGGGGTGTTCTATTTTTTTTAGGTTCTACTTCATCAACATAGACATAAACATATACATAGACATATAGATAGACATATACATACATATATACATAGACATATGTATATGTATATCAGATAATAAATGCACACATAATTGTAATTATTTTGAAACAAAACAATTACACACTGGCAACCAAACATGATGAAGTGTATCCAAATTGTATATGCTTAAGGTCCTTGCATCTTACTTATATATATGCATATGTATAGACATATTCATATACATATACATATGTTTATGTTTATGTATATGTATATTAATATGTCTATATATTTATGTATATGTATATGTGTATATACATATACATATACTACTTTCATGACATCCTACATATTTTTCGAGCCAACCTACATCAAATGCTCATAATGCCTCACACTTGTCAAATTTATAGCCTTTCATTCTAACAACTTCTCTTTTTTTCTTCACAATGATGGAAATGTCTGTGTGTGTATGTGTATGTGTATGTGTTTATGTATGTCTATGTCTATGTCTGTGTGTATGTCTGTGTGTATGTGTATGTGTATGTGTATGTGTATTTGTATGTGTATGTGTATGTAAATCTATGTAAATTTGTATGTATATGTATATGTGTATGTGTATGTGTATGTGTATGTGTATGTGTATGTTTATGTCTATATGTAAATATGTATTTGTATATGTAATTGTGTATGTGTGAATGTGTATGTCTATATGTAAATGTGTGTGTGTATAGATGTGTGAAGAGGTCTTAAGTGGACAACCTTGCCACATCTACTTCTCTCAGTCAGCCACCCTAACAATCCACTGCGTCACATTTATCACTCGCTGCCCCTTCCTATACTTCTCTACAGTCATGTTTAATTCACTTATGTCTATGTCTATGTGTAGTGTCTATGTATATGTATATGTGTATGCTTCATAAATTCAGACCTGCAACAATTGTATCTTTTGTATGTACCATTGATTAATTTGGGGGTGTCCTCAACTTTATATGATGTGCACCTATATGCCGGTCCTCCACAACATCAATTTCTTTTATCCATAGATAGGCTTGATCACATCAAACATAAATCAAATATAAAATGCACACAAGTTAGCATTAATTTAAACAAGGTGTCAAGTCAACAACTTTGAAACCCATCCGACCCATCTTTGATTGACTGGCGAACCCATTACAAGAATTTTTCCCATTGTAGTATAACCAAACCAACACACAAATGAATTCACCTATCCCATCTACCATGAGATCTACAACACATATCAGCTTCAATCTGTCCCATATTTCCAAGTCGGGTGCACACATATTGGAGCCAAACGCAAATATCCCACTGGCATCCATTTAAAACTCTTGTAAGGCCACCATTATTCAAAACAAAAACATGGAAACAATTTCAAAAAATCCACCAAACCAATCAAGTCAAGAATTAAAGGCTAAAATCGATCAAATCTCCAATTCATACGAAACAGAACTCAAATTCAAAAGAGGACAGCAATTTATTTCACCACACTAAACAACCATCAATCAGATTCAAATAGCCATGAAAACCTTCAAGTATTCACATGTATTACCATAGATCAATATTGAGCACTAAAGCTTTCTTACAACATGTATTTAGGGGACCTGGTTTTCCCAAGGCCTTTCATGCTTTCCTATGTAGCACTTCACATAGATTACCATAGCTTTGTATTTGAATGACTTAGGGGACTTGGTTTTGTGAAGGCTTTTCATGGTTCTCTATGCAACACTTCACAATTCGAATGGATTTGTGGACCTGTGCAGCATAGGTTGCCATCAAATGAGCGTTCACAAAATCAAGTCTCCCTAAAACATGTCTCTATTGCTCAGTTGATTGAATTGATGAAGCACAACCTATATGTATATTTGTATGTCTATATTTTATGTATATACATGTGTGGCCTATGTAGCACTTCACATAGATTACCATAGCTTTGTATTTGAATGACTTAGGGGACTTGGTTTTGTGAAGGCTTGTCATGGTTACCTATGCAACACTTCACAATTCGAATGGAGTTGTGGACCCATGCAGCATAGGTTGCCATCACCTATGAAAAATTGAACACCCCCAAATTCATCAGTGGCACCTGAAAAAGATAGAATAGTTGCATGACTTAATTGTATACGTATATGTATATGTGTATGTGTATGTATATTGGTATGTATATGTATATGTGTGTGTCTATGTCTATGTATATTGGTATGTATATGTATATGTGTATACATATGCATACATATACATATACATATGTATATGTATATAGATATGTATATGTATGGATATCTATATACATATCTATATACATATGCATATGCATATGTATACGTATATGTATATCTATATACATATGCATATGTATATGTATGCATATATATATGTATATGTATGTGTATGTATGCATATATATATATATACATATACAGTATATGTATGTGGATGTATGCATATATATATACATGTATATATACATTTATATGGAACCCGTTCGTTGCTTGCATGGTAGAAGTGGAGCCGCTGGTAACGTTCAGTAACTGGTGTGTACCTATCTCCTAATCGGCTTCTACCCAAATACGAACCGGTCTCTAATTATCGCAAGTTGTGGTGAGATGACAAAGGTTGCAGACGACGAAACGAGTAGGTACCGGTGAGCAAGTGAAGACATAATGTTTACTTGCTAAAATGGAAGGTTGAAAACATGGTGAGAAGAGAGAGGCATTGGGGAGCATTCAAAGCAGGTTGGCTCATAAAATATGTATGTATATGTGTATACATATACATATGTATATGTATATGTATGTAGATATGTATATGCATATACATATGTATATGTATATAGATATGTATATGCATATACATATACACATGTATATGCATATATGTATATGTATGCACATGTATATATATACATATATGTCTATGTATATGGATATGTATATGTATAGGTTGGTTGGAATAAAATTGCAGGGTGGCGAGGAGCTTAGGAGAGGTGATGACATTTACACCCGAAAGTCGATAAGAATAGGAAGTGGTGGTGAGTGATAAATGCTCAGTAGTGGATTGTTAGGGTGGCAGACTAGGAGGAGTTGGTGTGGCAAGGGTTTCACCTTCGGACACTGAGCCACACAGGTAGGGGCACCCAAGGTGCGTCTGTATCGATCAACGAGTCTTTTTTCCATTTTTTTCTAGGCATGGACAAAGTTGGACCTTCCATGTGGCAAAATATTTGGAAAAAGGAATAGAAAATGACAAAATTTCAATGAAGAAAACATTTGAAATGAAAATAGTGATGCAAATTATATAGAACACACATTGCAATATGATCATAATACATTGCAAATCAAAACAAAAATGATGCATCTGTAATTTTCATATATTTAAAAATGTCAACGAAGAAGCATACATTGCAAATCAAAACAATAACACACATTAAAAATTACATACAACACTTTTTTGAATCTGATCATATTACTTCACAAAATAAAACAATAATGGTCAATCTGTACTTATCAAAAATTATAACTGTCCACAATTTCGGTGCATTTGTAAATATCAATACTTCTAAAGTCTATGAAACTAGCATTTGTAATCTAGTTGTTGTTGTTGTGAAATGGATCTTGGTTGGTTGGGGTACCAATTGCCATGTTCTCGTCCCCTTCCATTCAACGGGGATTGTTGCATACATGAGTGGGACTTGGAGTGGTAAATTGGGTGCAAGTGACATGTGTTGGGGACAGTGGTGAAGACATTTGTACATTCTGAGTGCCAAATTGATATGGATATTGACTGCCCCTGAAGTCAGATTGGGATAGGCTTGAATAATTCATTGTTGTGGAGAACTAAGGTATATTAATGTTGAGAATATCACAGAAGACTCCATTACTTTGAGACAATGGATTAGAAGTGTTCCTTAACCACTTCTCTCTCTGTAAAGCCATATGTGCCTCCTCAATCTCTTTTTCCTTTCGTTCATGTTCCTTGTGAAGTCTCTCTTGCTCCTTTTTCACATCTCTATACTTTTTCTGTTGTAATTTTTGCTGCTCTTTTTCTTTTCACAGTATGTCCTCAATTCTGGCATTCTCCTTCAACTCCGCTACAACAATTCTTGTTGCCCTTTTCTCTACATTATGTTGTCTCTTTCTTTCTTTTATATCCTCCACCTCTTTCTCCCTTTGCTCTTGCTCCACTAACAACCTCATGTAGTCATCTATTGTCAACAATTGAGACTGTCTACTGATCCGAATTGCACTTGCTTTGAATTTCATTTGACAGATAGTGTGCACAGGCAACTTGAGGAACTTGTTGATGTGTGGAATTTTTTGTGTTTCTTGTGTCCCATTTGATTGTGTGCCAATGACCTCCTCGACTACTTGTGAGCCCTGTGGTACATCTTCATTGGCTTGTAAATCTGAATTGCAAGAAAGAGCATAGTAATGGACAACTTGAGAAAGGTCAAATTTTGGGTGGTGGTGATGGAAAAGTATAGGTATCCTGTTGTTCTGGGACTTCCAAATCAATTCCCAAGTTCATTGCTCCCTCAACCAACCAGGATGGTTGGCTTCGTTGTGATGGAAGATCTAAACTTTTGTTGAATTGATCAACGACCCTGTCCACCATGGGAGGGGTGTGTTGATTAACCACCACTTGTGCAACTGATTCAGCAGGACATGTATGGGGTGAGTGTTGTGTTTCTGTTGCAGGCTGCATGTGTCCATCTGGAAGAGTGGACTACAATAATGTGACATCATCACTTGACACACCAAGTCCAGATTGGCTGAGAATTTTTTCAACTGCGTCAACATCCTCGCTGACCACAAATGTCTCACTGGGATGCATGTCATTGACAAGTGCATCAAGATTTAGCGGCCATATACCAATCCTTTTAAACCCAAATTTTATGTTGTCAACTATCAAAGCTCTTTTCATTGCTTTGTTGCCTAACATTGCAAGTTATCTCCTCCTCACTTCAATGTTTGGAAACCTTGACAAAAATTTTGTGCATTCTGATTTGAAGTAAGCTTTGAAAGGTGCAAACACACTCACATACAATGGTTGTAGCTTATGTGATGTGTGATATGGCAATGCTAACAAATCTATATCGATATCTCTTGCTTCCTGGCTAGTTTCGAGTGCTATGTGGCTTCCATGGATGTCAAAGATCAACAAGAACCTGTTTGTGGGCGAGACACCGCCTAGAATCGAGGTTTTGAAGTGGGTCAACCAATCTATGAACAATTCTTTGGTCATCCATGCATGTGGTTGGGCTGCCATGCAAGCACTTGGTTCATAATCTATGATGTAATTATCTATGTTCACACTCCCCTTGAACAAGTAGAATCCCAGAATGCTCTGCCCAACAACATTGGTCAACACAACATAGAATGGTTATCCATTCACGAATCTTTGGGATAATGTAAGAGACATTCCTACTACCTTTTCTCGTGAGCACCTTCATGGACCCATTTTTGTTTTCTTGGATGCCAGTTTCATCGCAATTCTATATGCGATCAGGACCATATGGCATGGCTTTGTATGCTGCAGACAGTGTTTTGTAGAATGTGTCTACAACATTAGGTCTAAGATTGAATGCCCTATCTTTGTCTAGGCCTTCAAAAGTTCATAATGCGAGTTGAGGATGTCTGTGCTTGAATTCTATCCATGAGGACTTCCCTGGGAAGCCATTGGTGAAAGGGTTTGGCCTATTTTGACATATTTGAGCAACCTCAAACTTAAGATTGACTATCTCAAGACCATGACCAATATCAGCCATTTTCTCGCACCATTCCACAATAAGATTTTCTTCCTCTTCTATGAGGACTATTGGTAGACCTTTCTTGGAAGTTGTTGTTAGACCCCCTAGCCATTTGGACAGTGTGGCTATTGGGATTGACCACTTTTTAGAAGCCCCCCTTATCGACATGTCATTCTCTTCAATGTCATACAGTGCCCTTTTCATGTCATCCTCATACCACAACTTGTGTATTTGTGTTACCTTCTGCGGTATTTGAGGTGTAGTAACCTCAATCTATGGTATTTGAGGAGTAGAAACCTCATCTACTTGTGCAACATTATCTATTTCAGGGGGGAATCTGCATCTTTGTTTCTCAGCGGGCAACCTTATCGTGGTTCTTTTCTTTTTTTGTTCCCAGTATGGGTCACCATTGCATTGCCCTTGGCCATCTACACAAAATAATTAGAATCAAAACAGTGATGCTTGAATAGAAAAACAATCACTTTGTAATGTAGAACATATGAGAATATGATAAGAAGAGTCAATGATAATGCATAACCTATGAAACACAAATGGTAAACTATGAAATACAAATGATTGAATAGCTATCTATATATGTATGAAGAGAGAGTTGTGATGCTTGAACAAAAGAATAATTAGTTTGTGATGCAGAACATATGAGAATATGATAGCCAGACTAAATGATAATGCATAACCTAGGAAAGATAAATGGTAAACTATGAAACACAAATGCTTTAATAGTTATCTTTATATGTATGAAGAGAGTGATGCTTGAAAAAAAGATTATTTAGTTTGTGTATGTGTTATCTTTTTAGTTTCTTGCATTTCAATTGAGATTATCTTTTGTAACAGTTTAGAGATTTACATCTATTCTGGAGTGAGGGACATAAGGAAGTAGAGGATTAAGAAGCACAAAATTACAAACTATGGAAAGGAGTTAGAGTTTAAGAACATCTCATATCTCTTAAGTGTTTACAACATTAACATTTTCATGCACAACAAAGTGAAAACCACACTCATGTTTGAACAACAAAAATCTTACGAATGAAAAACAGTAAGAGTTTAACAAAGCTCACATATATTGTTTATGAGGAACTCATTGACATGCATAAATATTTGTCGATTGATGAAGCAAAAACATATGAAAATCATGAAAAAAAATCCTTCCAAGATTATAAACTTTAGTGACTGATAATGCAGAAGATATGAGAATAAGATATCCATAGTGAATGACAATGTAGAAGCTATGAGAATAAGATAACTAGAGTGAATGCTAATGCAAAACCTATGAGAATAATATAGCTAGAGTGAATGATAATGCAAAACCTATGAGAATAATATAAGCAGAGTGAATGATAATGTAGGACCATTGAAACAAAAATGGTAAACCAGGACCAATATTTAACATATAAACGATAATGCAGAACCTATGAGACTATGATGTGAGACTACGATAAGTAGAGTGAGTGATAATGTAGAACCATTGAGACACATGAAAAGAAGAGTGAATGATAATGCAAAACCTATCAAATAAAAATGTTAAACTATGAGTGTAATATTTGCAATATAAACCCTACTAAAATAGAAAGGCTAAACTATGATTGTAAAATTTTCAATATAAACCCTAGGGAAACAAAGATGGTAAACTATGACTGTAACATTTGCAATATAAACCCTAGGGAAAGCTTTAAATGGTAAACCATGACTGTAATATTTGCATTATAAACCCTATGGAACACATATGCTAACCTATGACTGCAATATTTGCAATATAAACCCTACCGATACATAAAGAAACACCCGTGACTACAATATTTGCAATATAGACCCTAGGGAAACATAAACAAAAACCTATGACTGTAATGGGTGTAATGAAGATCAATATGGATGCTGGTAATGGGTATAATGAAGAACAAGTGTGAAAAGGAAAAAATGGTACAATATGGATGCTGGTGCATTGGAATCTGAGTTGTTTCCTCCGCTTGATGTTAACTCATTTAATTATGTGCTTGTCACTCCTCCTTTTCTTATGTCGCTCACTACAGAATAACTATATACTTGTTGGTTTTCACGACTATTTGAATTGGGAGTTATTTGAATTTGATTGATGGTTGTTTGGTGTGGTGAAATAAATTGTTGTCCTCTTTTGAATTTGAGTTATGTTTCGTATGAATTGGAGATTTGATTGATTTCAGCCTTTAATTCTTAACTTGATTGGTTTGGTGGATTGTTTGAAATTGTTTCCATGTTTTTGTTTTGAATAATGACGGCCTTACAAGAGTGTTAAATGGATGTAGGTGGGATATTTGCATTTGGATCCACTACATGCACACCCTACTTGGCAAGATGGGACAGATTGAAGCTAATACATGTTGTAGATCTCATGGTAGACGGGATAGGCGAATGCATTTGCGTGTTGGTTTGGTTATGCTATGATGTGAAACATTATTGTAATGGGTTCGCCAGTCGATCAAAGATGGGTTGGATGGGTTTCAAATTTGTTGACTTGGCACCTTGTTTATGTAGTGTAGTTGTGATTAATGTGAAAGTGGCACCTGCATTGGTGCGAAAGTTGGGTTTACCAGTTTACAAGGAAGGGTGCATGTCTTAATGTTTGGGTTGTTTAAATTCCATGTCGGAATGGTACTTGTTATATGTCAGATATGAGTTGGATACACTTCATCATGTTTGGCTGCCAACGTGTAATTTTTAAGTTTTTAAATTAATGCTAACTTGTGTGCATTTTATATCTAATTTATGTTTGATGTGTTCAAGCCTATCTATGGATGAAATTAAGCTTATATTGTGGAGGACCGACGTATAGGTGTGGGCCCCAATGAGTGCATTTCCCATTGCACTTTTGGGCCCCCGCTTATGTATCGGCTCCTCTCCCCTAGTTATTTTGCCTTAAAGAGATTTGTCTACCCAATTTATAAGATGGCTAATATTGCAGTCGATTTGAGATAAATGCTCCTACCCACCTTTGTGCATACTCCCCTAAATATCGCTTTGATGTTTATCTCCATTTCATTTCATTGACTTCCGAGAACTTAAAATATCTCTAACCAATCCTTTGTTATTTTCATTGCTATTGCTTGTTTGTAGTCTTCCTGAGCTTGTCATCTTTGTTTGCAGCTGCTTGTTTGAAGAGGAATTAGGGCAACTGAGGTTAAACTTTAGGAATTAGGGCAACTGAGGTCAAACTTTTGGGCAATGCAAGAATAGCAGCATTTGAAATGGATGATGTGCTCGATGATAACAACAACTGCATTGCCATTGAAGAGCAAGAAGACACTAAATTCAGTAACAAGGAGGAGGATTGTAATGAGCAGGTGGAAGATGGGGTGATTGACATGTTTGGGAAGGAGTGGAGATTCCCTCTGCTGGAGGAGGTGGAGGTGGAGAAAGTAGAGAGAGTGAAAGGTCTTTATGTGTACAGTAATGTGTTTGGGGTGATCCCTGAATCCATGAGACAGTTGAAGAGGTCGAAGATGCTCAAGTTATTTTCCAATGAGGTGAATTTTTTCGCTTAGGAGGTGGGGGATTTGGTGTAGTTGGAGCATTTGCAAGTGAAAGTGTGTGAGTCCTCAGGGCTGGGAAGCTTGCCTCCCTTCAGAAATCTTAAGGCTCTAAAGGAGCTCGAGTTGTGTAAAATTCCACCACGCCCTTTTGCTTTCTCTCTCTCTCTACAGAGATTTCGTACCTCAGATCACTCACACGCCTTTCAGTTTGTCACTTCTCCATCTCATAAGTGTTATTTATTTACCTTGGTTATGCTTTCATTGTTTTAGTGCTTGCTTCTAGTGAGATGCACTTATGAGCTACTTGTGTAAGATTCTTTATTATTCTTTATTAACCATGATCCCACTTTTTTTTTGTAGTGCTACTACTTATGTATGATGGATGTCCATACCCATTCTAAAGCTCCCATTTAAGCAACAACAGTCTACCAGGGTAGTTGTAACTACAAAATCTAACAAAATTTCTCTATCCTTTATGTTTTGATGGATGTCCATACCCATTCTAAAGCTCCCATTTAGGTAGCAACAGTCTACCAGGACAATTGTAACTACAAAATTTGACAAAATTTATGTCCTTTATGTTCAGATGGATGTCCATACCCGTTCTAAAGCTCCTATTTAGGCAGCAACAAAGAGGATGCTAGTAAATATTATGGAATTTGGCTTCACACCTGACAATTGTATATGCCTAAAGACTCTGTAAGGGCCTTTAATAGTCACTCCATGATCTGTAATTGGGCTTTGAAATATTTTAATTGAAAATAACTCTTTTTTGTGTTTCAGAGCTTTTGTGTAGTCTTAAATTTATTGGCCACTAGTTTAAGTTGGTAACAACTAATAGGTTTGTAAAATCCATTAAAGTGTATTGATTATTTTTATGAATAGTTAATTCTCTAAATTCTATTTTTAATTATTTTGTTTGGTTTACATTGGTAATTATATTTGAAGTATTTCACTTGTTATATATTTTTCAAGGAGAAATGATTGTTTCTTATGAATAATCATTTTTCAAAAATATATTTTCTTCTAAACATGTTTATATAACAAAAAATATCATGTTGAGAAACTGTTTATCAATCAAATGTTGTTCTAATATTTCTTTGTTTATTACCCACCATAAATGTTGTTTGGCTCTTCAAACTATGATTACTAGTGTATCTTGGCCTACACTCCACAATTTAAATGAAATAAAAATGATGGAAGGATAGATAGATATTAATTGAGGGAGGAATCTAATGCTTAGTGCCTAAAGCACTACTTTGCATTTACAATATTGTAAACTAAATTGCAGCATTCCTATAAATTTAAGTCTTTGTTTTCTATTGTATTTCTCTAGGAGGGGTACATTTGGATTTGAGCTGAGTTGTTTTGCCCACTACAAAGGATGTGTTCTCCAAAGAAAATGCCCATTCAAACTCCCGTCATTTCTCTTTCAACTATGATGACTGGTGTAACTTGGTATGCACTCCATGAAATTTAAACAAAGTAACAATGATGTAAGTATGGATAGATATTGAGATATTAATTGAGGGAATAATCTAATACTTAGTACCTAAAGTAATAATTTTCATTTATAATATTGTGAACTAAATTGGAAAAGATACATATGATCTCTATTGTATTGCTCTAGGATGGAGGTGAGCAAGTGCTCTTAGGTGTGTGCTATTTATATCTTTAAGCTTTTTTTTTAGTGCTCGCTTCTTTCTAAACTCGGAATATTATTTTATATTACAAATTTCAAATGATTGTATAGTAGATTTTATTGATTGTATTGGCTGACTTGTCTTTTGAGGGCATTTTGTATGGCTAGATAAAATGATACATTTTTTATTTGATTCTGTCTAGTTTTGCATAGCAAGGTTCTAAAGAAAACAAGGAAAAATTTGTATTAATGCTCACCAATGACCATAGAATTGGATGGATCCCAAAGTATATGGTCATGTTATAATGGAGAGAGGAGGTCAAAAGCAGATGCTCCCACAAAGACCTGAAAGGAAAGGAGAATATAAGTTGAAAAACCTAAAAATTAAGAGCTAGAAATTATTAGACAACGAGAGATGTATTTGGGAAGGAATGGGAAAACTCTTTTAGTCATCTTTAAAAACAAAATATTAGCATGCATTGTTGAACGTAAGCCACTTCCTGAGAACAAATTTAAGATAAAAATCATTGGGGCAGTAAAATTATCTCACATAGTATCCAGAAAGGATGATACTTATAGTATTAAAGAAGCTGGTAATCTGTTTAGACCCATGGGTATCGAGTTGTGTGTAGTACTGGATGGTTCTCATCCCAAGAACTATTTGGAACTCTAAATTTAGGATCAATATTTATATTATCTTAGTCAGAAGGGTAGTGCTTGATAGGTCTATTACCATTTCCTTGAGTATAGGCAATAATTGTACACCGCTTAAAGGTCCAATTTAGTGAGATAAGATGGACATAATAATGTTGAACTTGGTGCTCTAAAATCCTTGAGGAATAGAGTTTGGTGTTTTGAAATAATTTTTTTTTGACTTTCATAAGTGATTGAAGAATTAAAAAAAAAAACCCCTCTATGTGCATTTTGAAAGTTAACAAGTTTTGTATCATTGAAACATGCAGTCATCAACATTAACCTACATATAATGGGGGCAACCCTGATTTGGCTAGGAGGTAACCATAGACATTGTGATTAGTGTAGTTGGAGGCTATTTAAAGAGAATATTTGAAAACTTATTATTATATCAAATATAATATCATGTTCAAAACAAATTTTACAAGGTTGTAACATATGATTAGTGAATATTATCTTTTAGGTGTATATAAGAAAGTTTCTTTCCTCACAACTGAATTTTTATCTAGAGGTTAGTTATTAATTTTCTTGTCAACTTGAGGTCTGATGTATAGTGTATAACATTAATTGACCACATCCTTTAAAATTTATGCATTCATGTAACTTTTGAATTAAGACATTTTAGAAGACATTGAATTTTCAAATCCTTGATGACATCATAATCCCTAATTATCATGCAAGACAAGAGAACTAGAATGGTAGCATAATATAAGGAAATTTGTTTCTTTAAATGTTAATCACCATAGATTTAAATGTTTATTGGTCTCACACATATTGGTTACCACATCACCTATGTGCATTGATGCCTACATGGTCTGCCCCATATAGCTAGAGGCAATTCCTCTCATTGAACTGGCCCAAAAAATAGACCTTCATAGCATTCCGTAAAAATGAACAATGGAAGAAATGCCCCCAAAAATAAATTGTTCGCATCTCGCCTAGGTTCAAAAACATCCCTACAAGATACAACAAAATATTTCATGAATTTTGTTAAAGTGAACTAATTCTATACCACCCAATTCAAAAAATTAACATTGAATTTGGATCGTCCAAAAATCAAATTATATCACAATGGGAAAGGTTATCTTCTACATACAGGCCATTTCATGTACAATGCACACCACCAAGTCTAATTGAAACATCAAAGGGTAGTAGCAGCTCGAGTGTTGACTATGTGTTGCAAGGACATAACCCTAAAGAATGGAAATTTCTCTCAAGTTTTCACCTAAACCTTCCTATGTAGCTTGATGCATTGGACATGCTTGGTTGACATGACATTGAATTGCACCATGATTGGCAAGCTAGCAACATCACCCCTCTATAAAATAATATTGCTGCTACTTTCATAGACTCTAATCAGCCAACCTTTCAAGTGCACCATGTTCCCAATGAACACACCCATACCACTTTCTCTACTCAGCAACAAAAAGTGTTCCGTATAATTTGGTTTCATCTATGAAATATTCCATTGCAATCACCAC
This sequence comes from Sequoiadendron giganteum, assembly GCA_007115665.2. Lineage (NCBI taxonomy): Eukaryota > Viridiplantae > Streptophyta > Pinopsida > Cupressales > Cupressaceae > Sequoiadendron > Sequoiadendron giganteum. The sequence goes on along the minus strand of CM021101.1, from coordinate 830,756,917 downwards.
TAAAGCTAATTGTTCAAGGAACTGTAAGAACTAGAAAGTCACACCTCATAAAAGAAATATGGTATGCCCTCATAAGATCAACTCTAATTCACCAGTCACCATTACTACTTCTTCCACCTGTAGGTGTTGTTGCATTCAACATTCAAGCATCAACAAATCATTTTTCCCTTCGCACTGCAATAAAAGAAATGGATCCCCTACAAGGACAAACACTTGTGACCTTCCAAGAAAGCATGTACTTTATTAGGTACATTTTAATAGATGAGATGAGCTTCATTGGTCCAAAGTTGCTATAGCATATTAACCAGGGATAACTTTGGTGGCAAATCTTTGCCAATTGGTGAATTCTAGGAATCTGGCAATTCGAATTTGGCAATTCGAATTTGGCAAATCTACCATATCTGTAGGGTGTTTAAATCGCCAGGAATTCATGGACTATCGGTCCAATGCATGTCCATTCGCCAACAGTTTTTTTTTATGAGGCATGTTTAGGCAATAAATTTGCCATAATAGAATACGCGTTTCCAATGCACGGATCAATATTTTTGCCTGGAATCCCGGGGAGCACGTCAAATTCACCTACATATTCGCCAATACTATTAAAACAACATTATATGAAGACCCATTTCACCAATTAAAATTTATAAATAGTTGCTTATGAAGACCCATTTCGCCAATTAAAATTTATAAATAGTTGCTTATGAGGACCTATTTCGCCTTGAAAATTTCAAGGTATCATTGTATAAGCACGCAAGATTCACCAAATTTTTAACATAGCATTTCAAAATCCCACGGAATTCACCAAATATGGATTGATATAAATACAATTGAAACTATTATTTGTTCTTACACATTTTGTTCGGTTTTACACATTTTGTTCGGTTCTGAGGTTCTACTTCTCAATTCAGAAGTCAGCGAAAGCCGAAAACGTAGACTCAAAGGTGAGTGATCATTTCTTCATACTGTTATTAGTTATAATAATAAGATTTCTTTATCTGTTTTCCATTCTTGCTTCAATCTTAAACATAATTTTAAGTAGGGAATGGGATCTATACTCTCTAGTGGTCTGTCCTTCTTAAACAAGAAGACATTTTTTTCCAGCTTTTATGAGAAGTGAGATCAATATGTCGAGCAGTAAGGGTAAGACTCCTGAGCAGGCGGGTAATGAAGAGACTGGGAGGCCATCAAAATGCCCAAAATGGGGAGGTACCATACAATATTACTTTGGAATTGGCAAAGCTTCTAATCTATTAGATCAAGGTGGAGCTACACCATCAACTCTTCCACCAAATATTATTGAAGATGGAGATACATCATCAACTTTTCCACCACAGGAAGGTCAAGGTGAGATTGTCATCGTGTTAAATAAAAATGTATCAAATGAGGATGGCAATACCACAGAAGATGTTCCAAGGGATACCCTGTATAGCTAGAATGAGATAATCAACTTGGATGAGGATGATGTTGGTAGCAAGAAAAGAAAAGGCAAAGCAAAATCGGGGCATGAGTGGGAAATGACAAAGAATTTTCAAATTGGTTGGTTGTCGAAGTACCCATTCCTTGAACCAGTGGGGGTATCAAACAAAAATGATATTAAAAGGGCAACAGAGGTCAGATGTAAGATTTGTAGTTGGAAAAGTGGAAGAGACAAGACGATGCAGTTAAAGCTTGACACTATAGAAAAGCATATCGGCAAAGTTTACGAAAAACAAATCGTAGACAGAAAGGAACAATCAGTCGTACGATGGAAATCAAAGGAAGAATTTCTTCATGTTAAGTATGCCATAGATTATGGAGAGCATAACCATAGAATGTCGAAGATTAAAAAATGTGAAGGTACACTTGAGGCTCATTTTGGAAAAGCCATGGCAGCAGCAAATCTGTCAAAAACTGTTCAGATGAGTGTTGTTTTTCATATTTTGTCTAGGGGGCATCCTATGATAGACTACCCAGAATATTTTGATTTATTATCTTATTTGAGTGTTTGCCACTTTCCCTTCTCACATTGGTCAGTAAACGCTGGATGGGAATGGGCGAACTATCTTGCTGCAATGGAAAAACAAGATTTAAAGGAGAAATTAAAAGAGTCAAATTTCATTGCATTATCTTTAGATGAAGTTACTATGGTAGACAATACTTCTTGGGTTTGTATGCATTCGTATACTGTAGAACAACATATTCACCAAGCTCATCTTCTTTGTGTTTGTAAAATGAAGGACAGTTCAACATCGCAAAATCTATTTGAACTAGTCAAGAAATCTTTGAATGAAATTGTAGGTATGGATGAGTTGACAATTGCCAAAAAGTTGGTGTGTGTAGGAGCTGATGGAGTTGCAATGATGCAAGGTCAAAGAAGCAGTCTTTGCACAAAGTTACAAACTACTTGTGTACCATACATGGTTGGCATTCACTACATGGCCCAAATAATGAATTTAGCATTCAAAATTGTAAGCAAGTTTCCTATAGTATCAAAAGTTGAAAATCTAGTTCGCGAGATCTACGCATACTTCTGTCGAAGTCCCAAATGTTTCCTTGAATTTCAACATTTTGTTGAGGGAATAACACCTGGAAACAAGCTTCTCAAGGATGTCGATACCAGATGGATCTCCTTGCATGGACCAGCGCAACGAGTTCTTTTAGAATATCAATCCTTGATTGGAGTGATGTACGAGCATCGCAACATAGTAGACAAAGCTCCTAACCTCTTACATAGGTTAAGCGATATAGAGACACTCTTGACTTTAGCTAGTCTTCTCCCCATGCTGGATGAGATGAACAATCTTGTGAAGAAATCCCAAGATAGAACTATGTATATTTATGAATATGCCAATCTACGTAAACTTACATGCTTGGCCCTCAATCATCTATATCTAGATCTAACACAAGAAGGCGCAAATTATTTGATGTGGCGGAAAATTACTGATTTGAATAATCCTGATAATTATTTATAGTTTAATGCAAGTGAGCACTTATGTATTTGTGTATGTGGACATGAGATACCAATGTACCATTGTAAGATAGGCACTGGCAGGCACTCTAGAAAAGAAGTACCTATTAATGAGGAAGATTTTAATGACATTGCTAAATCTGTTAGTGATAATTTGAAGGAAATTGCAAAATCTCTTTCCTTAGAGATTCATGAAAGATTCCCTCGACATGAAATACTTGAAGCCATGGGTATTGTGTATCCTCAATTTTGGGTAAACTATGATAACCCAAAATATTTTCATGATCAAGTAAAAATTTTGATCGAATAGTTTTCAAAAAAGGCAACATACAATGAACAAATAAGAGAAGGAATTTTAGATGAAAAAAAGCTTAGAAAGCGATCTCAGATTTTTGCAATAGCTATGAGGGAGCAGTATAAATCCATGGGCAAGGAGAAGGCCTTTGAACCGGGATCAACAAAAAAGGTTTGGACAAGCTTAGCTCAGAGTGAAATATTGCATGGTTCAATGTCAGAATATTTCAAACTTGCTGATTTATGTCAAACAATGATATTGGGGTCAGTGGAGGATGAGAGAGTTTTCAGTACATTGGGGTTTTTGAAATCAAAGTTAAGAAACAAACTGGACAAGAATTTGGAAAATTGCTTGAGGATGAAAGGAACTACGTATAATGTCAAAAAAATTCCCTTTGAAAGGGCACTCGCAATTTGGAGGTCCACATGTGAAAGAAGAGGGACCAGGTTGTGCAACACAGGCTCTTCAATTCCAACAGCCGCTAGTACTAGTGGTAGTGGCAGTAAGACTAGGCTTGGGACAGATGACAATGATATTGAAATTGACACAAATCAAACAATGAATGTTGAATTTGAGACACAGGCTGAAGAAACTATAGAGCAGTCTCAAAATCAAGATGACTCTTTTACTTTATCTGAAGATGAGGATCGGTTTGAGGACCTTGACTCAGTTTGGGAAATGGGAGATAATTAGTAGGTTTTAGGTATTTTTTCTACACTTCATGAATCAGTTTCCATTGTTCGAAAGTCCAAAGTGTAGTTGATGTCTGATGATATTTTATATTGTATTCAATGAACATTGAAATTGTGAATCATTGCACTTCATGTTCATGATATCTTATTTTATATTGCACTCAAGCACTGCATGTCAGCCTGAATCATATTCCAAACTGTAGTTGATGATTTTGTATATTGTATTCAAATAAATTATGTATCATTGCACTTCAAGTTCAGAATATTTTATTTTATATTGTAGTCCAAGTCTCCATGATATTTTATATTATATTGCACTTCATGAATCATAATACATATGCCAAAATCAAACTGTAGTAACATAGTTGATGATATTTTATAAATTATATAAGATTCAATACCATTGGGCATCGGCCTAACAATGCTTCATCGACAGAACCCCCATCACAATCCCGCCGATGGCCTGATAAAAATAGCTCACAACCTAGTATCGGTGTAACAATACTCTATTGGGCTGACTCCTAAGGTGCTCTCCCGATATACCGATAGAGTCAACTTGTCAACAAAAGTAACCATGAATTATAATTTATGACCATGGGCATGAATTATCTTATTTTATCAATAATCACAAAAATATACCACACTTTGATTTTATGAACAATGCAAATTGTAGAAATTTGTGTGACAAGATCCATATTTTAGCCTACATTCACATTGCATCCATAAATACTAGTATACATATATTAATTAATAATATATATAAAGAATGCTAAAAGTTATCAATACTTAACATTGTTTATTATAATATTAATTAATAAAATATATGAAAAACTAATAATATATATATAAAGCTATTTCTACTATTTATATATATATTAATTAATAATATATATAAAAAACTATTTAAGCATACATATCTTAGTTTGTAATTTTAATCCAAAAGTATTTAAATTAACAACTATTTATTGGGAAGCTTTTAATTTAAAAAAATTCGAAAAATAGAAAAAAAAAAAACATTTTATGTGCTTGTTATTTTTAAGGAGCACATACTTCCACTTGCCTGTCATTTTCAATGAAGCTTCAAAAAGTTTACGAATATTCCTTTGTTGCTTTCACTCACAACACTTTCAGTGTAATTAAACAAAATTTGAAATTCTGTAGTGACGTAGTCCTTCCCCCATTCCTAACAAAATTCAATACCATCGGCCTAACAATGCTTCATCGACGGAACCCCATCATAATCGCGTTGTTGGCCTGATAAAAATAGCTCACAACCTAGTATCGGTGTAACAATAATCTATTGGGATGATTCCTAAGGTGCTCTCCCGATAGAGTCAAGTTGTCAACAAAAGTAACCATGAATTGTAACCATGGCCCATGGCCATGGGTATGAATTATCGAATGCATAAAGTATATCGGGGGAACTATGGTGCATCGGGGAAACATTATCTAGCATCCCACCGATAGAACGAAGGATAGGTGTCCATCGATGGAGAGGGTGGCTATCGGTGAAAGACTGATGTGACATCCCATGGCATTGTGCTGCGGTGCATTTATGAACTAGAATTGAAGTGAATTATATCACAAGTTGATCGCATAGTTGTTACAAAATCTTGGAAGATTTCGCTTAGGGCAGAAGCAGAAAGGAAAAAACTTGGAGTTCTGACGCAAAAAAGATCGGTGGACTGTGGAGGTGACCCAACGAGACTCACGTAAGTACTTCACTTTCAGACCCAGCTAAGAAGCTATTTTACTCAAAAGCTTAAGATTTAAATAATGGAAGAGAGTACAGACAAACCTAAAGCTAAAAAATAGAAAACCGAAAATCCTAAGAGACTCCTAAATGAAGACCTGATAGATCAATGTCCTAGGTTGGGGCCGAGACCCAAGAGGAGTCCTTAAATGACTCCTTCCATGGATCGATTATGGGACAAACATAAGGGCTTAGGGGATATTTGGACACCGCAATGAGGGTACGACCTCTTCATGTACCATTACAGAAAACAATTTAGGTTCCAACCAATCTGCAATCCATGGAGGTTGAACTTGGGAAGACTTGTGGTGCCCAATGTGTTTGTGAACACAAAGCTAATTAAAGCTCTTGCTATCAGATATGACCCCAAGAAAAGAACTATTCAGTCACATGGCGGGGGTGACATGCTTGTTATTTCTAGGGATCTCATTTCTAATGTCTTTCAGTTAGAGTGTTCACTGAATTTATCATTCACGCTCAAAGATCTCTTGACAGAGTATCGCCACATGGATACCAACTATAAGAGATGGAAATTACCTTTGCATAGGCCCAAGGATGATGGAGGCCAACTCAGGAGGTTATCTAGCAGTGAAAACCCTCCTTTCCATGAAGATTTGTTCGAAGAGTATTTTCGATACACCTGTTATTTAGCTAGTCAGGTTTTGGGAGTAGAGGTTCTGCCTCTCATGTCGATTTTCCCAATGGTCTTAGTTACAAACATACAGAGCAAGGATGCTAGGCCATTTGATTATGCTAGCTACTTGGCCAATGCCCTACATCGAGGGCTCGAAAAGATTAAAAATAATAGTGATAATATTAATTTTGAACCCTATTCTTTGCTTATGCATTTGCTATTATACGAGGGACAAGTCAAAGGGGTCTGGAGTGAAAAATTAAGGATAAAAGATAAAAATGAAAATGGAGATTTTAAACCTGTACAAATGTGGACTTCATTGTGGGACAACCAATTTGGTAGGTCTCATTACCTTTATTTTGAAGATTTTTTTGTAAAACAATTGATGAAGTTGCTGGGGTATCCATGCAACTATAACCTATCCCCAGAAGTACAAATATTTATAAGACCAAAGGAAAATGACCGGAGAAATAAAGTGAATCATAATTGGGCAGACTAGTATGCTTTCCTTGATTGTATAGTGATAAGGGTTTATTGGTTCGAAGGGGCTCCACACTTGATGCCATGAGTAGCTCTTGACCAAATTGCTTTTTTAGAAATTGTGAGGCAATTGGCAAAATCTGATTCCAAACACCTCAAAGGACATAGAAAACAATCAATTATGCCTAGCACCTTATGTTTTGGAGACTTTACAGTGGTTGCCAATGAAGGATATGGATAAATTGATGGTAAATTAGCATAGTACAACCTACCTCTAGGTGATGTAAGGAAACAATTTGATGTAGAAGGGTTTATTCACAAGGTGAGATTATTGCAAGGGCTATCAGGTTATGAACATTTGTTCTCAATCGAAGATGTCATAAGAAACCATGATGAGGCTTCCACCAATGAAAGAATGGCCACCTATAACAAGATTATTCTTGCGGAGGAACGGAAGAGGAAAAATTTCCCATCTTATTCAAAGGCATTTGGTGAGATACAAGATCCTTTAACAAGAATTGAGCAACTCATCACTCATGTTAATGAACTGGTAAAGGATGTTCCCCCAGTTGTTTTTGATGCACCTCATGCAACCTATTCAGGAGTACAAGCTGAAGACATAGAGCCCTTGGATTACATACCTTCACAGCCTACACTTGAGGTATGTTTTTTTGTAGATACTGATATAATTGAAGAAGAGTAGACTGATGAAGAGGGTGAGCAGGTCAAGCAAATCAGTTCTCCTGTGATTACACAATGTGATCCCCCTTAAGAGCAGAATATTGTAAGATTTGAGGCATCAAATGAACTATCTGATGATGTGAGGGTCATGGTTGGACAATAGTTTATTTCTAATTGTGATTTTGTTAAATCTTATGAATTTAAATAATTTGTTTATGAATATAAAGGTAGAAAAATGAGACAACAGATACAAGATATCACTTCTAAACATGAGGCAACCGCTCTGGAGGAATTGAAAAGGGAGGTAGAAAAGGAAATGGAGTCCATCACTCCTGAAAGAGGTAGGGAATTGCTTTAAGAAGTAGGAGTATTGCTCCTGCCAGGGTGGGATATTAGCTCTTCAATTGTATTTGATAGCTTTAGAAAAAGAGGGGATATGACAATGAACTTAACAGAAGAAGCAAGTGACAATATGTATTTAGGATCTGGGTACAACCCAAACAAAGCCACCTTGCTTATTTAGTCACTCTATCCCCATGATAAAAGACCTGCTATAATTAGTAATCCAAACCAAGTGTTTGGTCATCTCTTGGTTCAACGAGTAGTGGATACCAACCCTATGGAGACATCAGAATTGAACATAAATGTGGCAAAATTTACCAAAGCACAGATTGATAAACTGATTAAGGAAAATGACAAACTGAAGAAGGAGCTAGAAAATCAGCGAGAAAAAACTTCTTCCTCCTCCACATTAGAGTTGTACTCCCCATGGCTTGAAAAAGATAAGAGAGTGCTTGATGCATTGGCTGATGCAACCTACTGGAAGAATTGCCATCTGAAATCCCAAGGGAAATGCAAAGAATTGGAGAAAGAAGTGAAAACCATCAAATATAACACTATATCTGAAATGATAAAAGAAAGGCTCAATAAAATGATGAAATGTGCTATTGAATATTGGGAAGTATTCAATCAGACATGCATTGCATTGGTGGAGAATGAACGATTGAAGCCTAGAATGATGGAGAAAAAAAAGGAGCTCGTAGATAAGAATGCCATGAAAGGACAAATATTGTTGACATATAACAAGTTGGTAGAATCACATAACGGATATCATAATAGGGTTAGGGAAGATTTTGACTGCTTTGATTCAGTCCCACTCCTGACACTTCATTTTGGCATTAGAAACCCGCGAGAATATGATGATTGGAAGGAAGAGCTTGATGGGCTTCTGATTGATGTGTTGCAAGAAATAAATGACGAGGATATGGTTTTACAAAATAGTCATAAGAAAATCAAAAAATTAATGTCTCTAGAATATGATATGAAAGTGGCGATCTCTAACGTGGACACCTATGTTGAACAAGAGTACATCCATCACCTCTCTGCAGTCAATATGTTTATTAGCCAAACTGTAGATTTGTCAGAATCAGATCCAACATGACACCCATTAGATTTAGAGGAAGAATGCCAGCCGATAGCATGATGAGCTCCCTATCATGGAGTAGAAGCCTTGAACAAATCTTAGGTGGTCAGTGGTCACAGGCTTCTGCTTGGAGATTAACAGATCGGTGCATTCACCTGGGACATTGTTTTATTTATAATTTGAGTTATGTTTAGTTATCAAAATGTCATGAATTTTTGCAAGGGGTTTGTAGCTTGTTGCCTCTCATATATAAGAGAGATCAAGATCCCAATAGGAGATGAATGGATCATCACATCATTTTTAATTAGAATTTAGAGTAGAAAATAGTAAGAAGATAGATAATAGATTGCACCAATTCGCCCATCCATCTCATTATTCATATCATAAACTATTTTTATAATGTATATCATTTGAACTTTGAAGATCAATACAATGGAGAAGGTTACACATATTTACTAATTTGCTTTCAAGTGTTCAACTGTTGTGGATTCATATGCTTATAAGTTATTAACTTATTTGGCTATCTCCAAAGTGGCTGTTTATGTTATTCAATTTGTCAGTACATTGAATTTGAATTCTTCAGGAATAGGGGCTGTGACCATGGGGTTTTAGATTTATTTATGGACATGATCATTGATCAAGTAGTAATGTGGGCCACAAAATGGATCTTGTCACACAAATCCCTGCAATTTGTGCTAATCATAGAATCAAATGTAGTGTATTTTTGTAGTATGTGGGATGTGGGTGAGGTGTAAGTTGGTGGATACTGATCAAGATTTTTAGTCAAAACATAACGGAAGCTAAAAGTTCAACATGCATAACTTATAAGCTTTAGCTCTACCAAGAAGTAAATATAATGAGCTAACAGTTCAACATCCATAACTCAGAAATGGTAGCTCTACCAAGAAGTAAATATAATGAGCTAACAGTTCATCACTAGTTCAAAAGATAAAATAAATAATACAGAATCCAGATAATTGAACATCATCACATTACTGAAGTCTGAAATTGAGCTTTTTAATTGAATTTCACATGAAGGAGTACATATTGGCATTGGCAATACAAAATATTGCCAATGCCCAAAGACAAGTCTACACAAAGTTGAGTTGGAACTTCGAAACTCATATTATCAAAGATTGAAAATAATAGATCAAGTCATTGTATCAACTTTTCTAGCAACTTCCACTCTTCAGGTGGTGGAATTGCCATTTTCTCTAACTGATGTTGTTTGACTTGAAGTTTTGTTAACATTTCTTGATTGTAATTGGAAATGGAACCTGCCTTGAATTCTTCAGTCAATTTTGCATTCAAGGTTATCAGTGTTCTGATGGAATCCAAATAGTTCACATCTTGGTTATGAGGAAATTGGTCCAAATCAATCTTCCTTGCACCTTCCATCTTCTTTCTGAAAGCATCCTTTCTAATGAATCGCTCATTTGTGTCAAAAGGCTCTTGAAAACCAAGCTTTGTGAAGTTCCTTACCTTTTCATCCACCACCTTCATCTTGTCTGCAACCAAATGCAAATATTCCTTTGCTCCAGACATTCTCGAACACTTTTCAATGATAGATGAAAACTTCATTGAGGTTTCAATCTGATTAGTAATCCCTTTTGATTTTAGATCATTGTCACTGGCTTTGTAGACTGTTTGTAGAACTTCATTTGCAGATTTCTCTAATTCCAGCACCTTTTTGTTGTCCACTAAATATTTGCTGAGCTTCTTATAATGTTGTCTGGTAGCATCAATCAATTGAAACATGTCACACAAATGATCAAACCTCTACATTATTTCATCCCAGATCTTTTGTTTCATATGCCTCACTGTATCTCTATAAAATGTAGATAACCTATTTTGAGAAGACTTAATTTCTTCTTTTGCTTCCGTCAGCTCTGTCTCCAATCTTTCATTTGTTTTTCTCTATTTCTCCAATTTTTGTTCCCACTATGCATTTCCATTCACAATGTTTAGTCTTAAGTTTTATGAAGTGGATTTTTCCTCATCATATTTCTTGTTGCTCTCATCTAGCCTTCGCTTTAGGTCATTCACTTCTCTCTCATTTGATTTATCCTCATTGCTTGTTGATGTAGAGGCAGATTTTATTATTCTTTTTTCTAATTCATTGCTCTTGTTATCTGCTGCTTTGCTCTTTTCTTTCTCACTTGCTAGGTCTGCCTGTAACTTTTCTATTTGGGTCTGAAACCTTTTCTTCTCTCTATCCTGCTTTAGCAATGATGTGTACACCAATTCATTGTTCTTCTTTGATACATTAATTTTGTCAGTATTTGTCAGGCCAGAAAAATCCAATTCAAAATTGGTTACTTGGTATTCAGATCGATCCATATGAATTGTTGGTTTGTTTTGAACTGTGGGAACAACAATTGTGTACTCCATGATTTCTTTATTTGTGTCAAATGTGAGTAATACCATGGTTGTTGTAGTCTCTAAAGTTATGGTAGACACACTCTTCATTAGTTGCTTCTTTTCTTTTTTATTCAAGTCTGATTTCTTTTTAAACTCTTCAATGAAATCATAACCTAGGGAGGCAGGAACAATGGAATGCTTGAATGGTGAAGGAATATGAGTACTTGCAGTTGCTAATGATGTCGCACCCACACTAACTTGATTTGTGGGAGTTTTTGGAAATAAATCCTTTGTGGTACTGGTGGATCCACTGATAGTGTGACTTTGACCTCTCAAAATCCTTTGCCTCTTTTGATTGCCTTGATCACCTGGTGTTTCTGTGGTATCTTTTTTTGTTTTCCTCTTAGTATTGTGTGTAATTTGTCGTTGTTGCACATGTTGACCACTACTAGTACTACTACCCATACCATCACCACCAATGGAACTCCCAGTTGCACTAAGCTGTCCACCAAGGGCATGTCCTAGTTGTGATTGTATCTGACCATGAGGATGAGGACTAGAAGCTCTAACAAATTGATTTTGTCTTGTATCCCCTTGGTCTAATTTTTCACCTCCAAACCCAAGGCCAGATTTATCACCTATTTTTCTATGCTCAACACTTTGTATTGTCCAAGGGCCTCTGCCTTGTCCTTTGGACCCCAAAGGACCACCTTCATAACCAATTTTTTCAAGTATGGCTGCTCCTGAAGTATATGTTGAAGCATATTCTTCTTTTGCGGCCTCACTTAAACCAGGTTTGTAATTGGCATGAATTTGTTCTTCTACTTCTTCCATATCAATATCATCATCAGATTCATCACATCCATCAGGATGCCCATGCTCTATATTCGACAATTTTCTAAATTCTTCATCTTCTTCATTATTATCATACTCTTCAAGAGCTCTTGGATCACCTAGGTCCTTCCTCATAGACCAAAAGGCAATAATTTTTTATCGTGACCATTTTTTATCTATAAGTTCCATCTCTAGAGAACCTGGAATTTTTACTCTACTAGATGGTTTATCACTTTTTACAAAATTTTTTTGTATGTCCTGATTGTCTTTTGGTGCAATGCCATAATTTCTGCTAACAATTGTTCAAAAGAAATACCATTCTCAACAACACTTTTCTCCATTGCTATTTTGACCTCATCCCAAGAATCCTTTTTTCTCAAGTTTTCAAGCAAGGGTTTACTTTGATGTTGAATTCTATTTGCAGCATTCCTATTGGCCACAATCATTGATTTAATGATGTCACATGGATCATACTGCCAGTGACAGATAGGATCAAAGTCAAATTTTTTTAAAAGATTATGTGCCACACTAAATGCTTTTCTCTCGAATGTGAACCCTCCACATGAAAAAGGTAAAGAAGGAAATAAGGTCTTCTTTTGCTGACTGAGAAAGTGTAGTTCATTAGCACTCTGCACCTGCCTTACATATTCCAATGCAAAAACCCTTTCTGTCACATGTATTGGAAGTTTGTATGGCTGTACTCTCGATCCATAAAATATTAGCACAGTGTATTCTTCCATTAAGTACCAATCAGCCAATTGTATTTATTTTCTTAGTTGCATGCAGTTTCTACATGACATAGGCAATCTAGGCATTGGATTATTTGTAATTACTTGATGCAATGGAGCCAAAAAGTAGTCTACAAAATGACTGTAGTTCCTTCGAGAATCATGCATCCTTATCTCATTGGTCCATTCATATACTAGAGCCATTTTTTTTCCCCTGCATTACTGTAGGGCCTGAATCTGAAGCTTGTTGGTCTGAAACATTCCTCTAAATTTGAATAGAAAAAGATAGCACAAGTAGGTTGTGAACCTAAATGTCTTCGTGGAACCTACTTTAATCATTAAAAATTGTTTATGCATGGATTCTACAGTGTGTTGTGTATAATTATATTTGACATGCTCTTTAGTATAATGGATATTATATACCATTTCAAGGAGGCTTGCACCCACTTCCAAATTGCTATCTAGACCGAGGCAAAATGCAAGCATGGAAATAGTATCCTGAACCCATGGTTTAAAAAAATCCAAATTATAAGGAGGCTTATGACCACCTTTCAATTTGTTTCTATCCTTAACTATTTGATTTAAGAAATCATTTTTCAGCCTTTCTTCCATTGCTTCATAATCACTAGCAATCTTTTCTAGGTCAATGTGGTGGTTTCCAAATTCTTCGGTTGTAAACCCCAACACTTTTCCAAGTTCTTCTGCATTAATGGATAACAATTCTTCTTGGTTATCTTTATTAGCAATTTCTCTTTTCTTATCATCATAATTTTTGGCACAGACCATGATAAATTATGGGCAAGGGAAAAATTCATGTAACATCATGCACCCTAATCCACTTACCCACAGTGCACTGATACTATCAACTTCTGTTTGCTTTGCAGCCTTATTCTGAGATAAAAATCTAAGTTCTGAGGTATGCCTACCATAGATTTTAGGATCATAAATATCATGGTACCCATTAGTGAAACCTGGGGTTTTAAGCAGTTCTGCATAATGCATTTTTTTATCGGACATTGCTATAATGGTACTGGTGGTAGACATGCTTGTACAAATGTGAATTTGTGTAATTTGAATTCCCTAATAAGTAATATCTATTAGTCCTCCTTAATTTTAATGAATTCTTGAGTCTCTAAAGTCTAAAACCAAACTTCAAACTTTGAAAAAATAAGATTTTAAGAAATGTCAAACATTGAAAGTTCAAATGCAGCTGTAGGAATTCTTTCACTTACCTAGATTATGAGTCCCAACGCTTGAAAACTGGAATGGCGTTGTTGGAAGTGGAACTGTGGAATCCAAAACAGGGTGGTACACTGCAATGAGCAATATGAAGATTGAATACTTTAAAAATTAGTACAATTTCAAAGTGCAAAGTGCTTTAAATGTTTTTTTTCTCGTAATTGGAACGTAAAAGTGAATGGCATGTCTTAGGAGTTAGGTCTACAAGACTACAAGTTGCAAATTCTTCACTGTTGATCTTTTTAAATCTGACGATTATAGGGTGATTCTAGAGGTTTAAGCTGGGAAGCCCATCGCTCTGTGCATGTCATTACGGAATGCAACTACAACCATACATCAAATGTTCATCCAATGATTTAAACTTGAGTAGTTAATGATATTAACTTTTAAAATAAACATTAATCACTTGACACTTGACACTTAGCAGTACAAAGTGCTTTAAATGCTTTGTTTCTCGAAATTGGAACATTAAAGTGAATGACATGTCTTAGGTCTACAAGTTGCAAATTCTTCACCATTGATCTTTTTAAATCTAACAGTTATAGGGTGATTCCAGAGGTTTAAGTTGGGAATCCCATAGCTTTGTGCATGTCATTACAGAATTTGATGGTCTATTACATATTTGACCATTTTTTCAATTTTAGACCATATATTATAGCTATAAAATTTATTAGACCGTATAGTTTGACTTGCTATATTTTTATTAAACTGTAAAAAAATATTATATAGTATTTTAATTTATAATATATATAATTTTATAATTTTTATTATAAAAAGAAAATAGAATATAACTTTTTTGAATATTTTTAATATGAATTTAGAAACTTTTGACTTTTTTATAATAGCTATCATTTTTTATATTAATATATATGATTTATAATATTATTATAAAAATATATATTAATTTAGAATCTTTTCAAAATAAAACATAATTATTTTTAATTTTTAGAATATATTTAACAAGATTTATTTTTAATACGATTTTAGAAACTTTTGTTAATTGTTAATTATAATAGTAGATTTTTATATTTATCACTAATAATTATCATTGTTTTCTAATTTTTCAAGATAATCCATTTATAAAAGATTTAATATAAAAATTTGTAAATTAAACAAATTTTTTGATAGGCATTTAAATGACCAAAGTCAAACTGTCATAAAATTTTCATATTGATTGTTTGCTATTATCATAATCTTAACCGTTGATCTTTCTGAATCTAACAGATATAGGGTAATTACAGAGGTTTAAGTTGGGAAGCCCATCGCTCTGTTCATTTCATTATGGAATGTAACTACAACCATAAATCAAATGTTCATCCAATGGTTGAACTTGAAACTTTAGTAATTTACTAATTTATGATATTAACTTTAAAAAATTAACATGACACATGTGTTTTAAAGTCAATACCATAGGCATCGGCCTAACAATGCTTTATCCGTGGAACCCCCATCACAGCCCCGCCGATGGCCCAAAGGCGAAGACTCATAACTCATAAGGTGTGCTCCTAGTCCCTGATATACCGATAGAATCAACAAAAGTAAGCACATCATTGTAACTCATAAACATCGGTGGAACGAATGATTGCATTCCCCCGATGGCTCGATATAACCATGAATTCTTAAGTGCATATTGCATAGAGTATATTACTTAATTTCTCAAAAGAAAAAAAACTGATTTGAATATATTAAATTATTAATAGATAGTGGCACTGAAGTTACGAACTCATAAAACAACTCTTTACTCTTAAACATAAATGAATAACGAAGATTCAAGGAATCAAGATTCAAGAATAGCACAACACAACCATTTATTTTATTGCAACTGAATTTCAATGTCACATTATTACATATCTTTTTATAGACGAGTAGCACTGTAGCTCCTATTTTGTATAAATAATATATGTCAGTGTGTCACTTTAGTACTTTACATAGACAAAATTTAATAATTTATTCCAAGTTGTTGCTCGTTACAATGGATTACAAATTGATTCCAATTTCCAAGCTTTGTTGCTGAAAACCTAATACACATCTATCTCTAAAAATAAATGTGGCTCTGAAAATAAATTCATGATTCCAAGCTTCTGTTGGTGGATTTGCCAACCATGCTGGGCAAAGGGGGTTCCAATCACTCCTGAGGAAATAGGAGTCGTGAAGATACAAAATGTACTTATCCCCTTCGAGAACCAGAGTCATACAAAAGATGAAAAACAAATGTCTCTTTGAAAATAAATGCATGGAGCTTGCCTGGCCAACCATGTTGGGGAAACAGGAGCTGTTAGAATACAAAAGGAGAAACAAATCTACTCCCATCTTTTACCTGCAGCCTCTATGCATTTGGATAGAACTTATCTCCATCAGAGCTCCTCATCTTGGTTCAAAACCCATCTGAAAATTCAAGTTAACCAAATCAACTTCTTTCCAATTCCACCCATTCTGAATTTGAAGGAAATTCATCTTTTACTGATTACTCTGTAACTACATAATTGTAGGTAGGAGAATTTACATTATCCCCAATACTGCATCATCTTCTTCATGAATCCTTATTAACCCTAGAAAATAAAAACCCTTATGGCACTATCTACTAATCACTGAATCACTATCCCTATTTATGGGCCACCAGTGCCACTACCAGCCTGTATAATTAAAATTTCTAATTTGATTGATGTCTTGCTACGTGCCAACTTGAACTCCACCTCAAGCTGACAAGCTATCAAAATCACTCATTCAAACGATATGAAATCATTACAAATCTTGTTTCATTAAAGCTATGAGTTGTCCACGAAATTGCTTCAGATGTTCATATCACATATGGCATTAATTGCCACCACTGCCACTGCCAACCACAGTTTCTTCAAAAAGATTGAGAATTTAAATGAAATGAAATGTACAACATCGAGATTCAAGGCATTGAAAAAAGTGAATGAGTGATGAATTAATCTGAACACAAAGTCTTAGAGATGAAAAAATAAGCATTCTAAATTTGACCTAACACTAACAGATAAACATTGAATAATTATCATGAAGAAACACAATTCATTCATAATTAAAAGGAAGCATTGATAAATACAAAGATTTAGAAATATATTATTTTATCTGTCTAATGCTAAAAATGCGGTTTCACAGACTTGTCACCCCACACCCTGTACAATCAAAACTCAAAAAGTGCTCAAAAGCTGAAACTACGCCCCCTTATCATTATGTGTCACAAATTCACAATTCACTAAAGGATTCATGTATGTTGTTAAACTGCTAGAGGTTCTGGGACTCTGTACAGTTCCAACTGCATTTCCATAACAAAATTATGAAATTTAGTGCATTCTTCTTCTTCTTCTAAAACAAAAATTACCTTGTTGTACTCGACATAGCTAGTTTTCTCTTTCCACGCCACTAAACGTAGCTGGGAAATGATGTCGAGTTGCTCTTCTTTAGGCCAATTCAAATTGGGTTGCATGAAGGCCACAATTTCATCTTCCCATTCCCTAATATCGGCTGGAAGTACCATTTTGAGAAAACTCTGAGTATGGAGTTCAAAATGCTGCCACCTTTCCTTGTATGTAGGCTCACTTAACTTTACCAGCAGGAAGTGACAATCTACTACTAAATCCGTTTCTCCAAAATCCTTAATACCTTATTTAAGATCTATCCAATTGGTGTTTGAGAAGACATCCCTTAATGGCATCGTACAATTCATTAAAAGAGTTGTCACTTCGAGAGTTGTGCATCCCATCGAGGTCACCCAATCGTTGAGAAATAGAACTTTATAACCATTTGTATGGTAATAAAATCTCAACCATTAATTTCTAGAAATCTAATGGTTCTAGTGATATTGTAGAGGTTTCAAATCACAAGTCTAGTGCTTGATAGATTTAGTTCTGGAATGCAACTATAGTCGTCCATCAAACGACCCATATGATTTTTATTTTGCCACTGGATTTTTTTATCATTTTTACATTCATTTTAATTCACCAATGAAAATATACTTTTTTCTTTGAAAAAAGGTTTTAATCACCAATGGAAAAAATTCTGGTTTGAAAAATGGGTTTATTCACCAATGAAAAATATTTTATTCGATTTAAAAAAATTGCAATTCGCCATGATTCTCCATAGACTTCCAGGGATTATAAAAGATTTGCCAATGGGGATTATTTTTTTTCTCGATAAATGAAAAAAATCACCAATAAATTTAATATTTTTCATCGAGAAGTATACAGGATTCGCCAGGATTTTACACCTGTGCTGAGGGGGGGGTTTCTTAAAGTTATCCCTGATATTGACATGAGACTACGAGAAGCATTCCCCGCCGACAACCACCCACCCTTTGGAGGGTGTTCAATTATTCTCTTTGGTGACTTGGGCCAATTACTACCAATTAAAGATATCCCCATGTATACTTCTACTTCCTATGGTGGAACACTATGACACAACTTCACAATATAGTGGTAACTTTGACCAATTTTTTTTGACAAATTGGTGATGCTCCTTCCCAAATTTATTTTCATGCACTTCTCTCAAACCTATGGAATGCAGAGCCTACACAAGAAGACTGGTGACTTCTAATGGCACGCTCAACCTCTTCACTCAACTCTATAGAAAAATTTGTTCTCTTGACTTTCATACGTCTATTTGCAACAAATAAATTGGTGTTACTACACAACAAATGTATGTTGTTGTCTTTGGTAACACTTGTTTCCATTTCCATTGAAGGGAATCTTATGGGGTCAACATACTCAAATCTAGATGAAGAACAAATACAAGCTCAAATTTTGTTATGTATTGGCCAAGAGGTCATGTTATGCTCAAATTTATGGGTCCAAATAGGGCTCATGAATGGTGCACTTGGTCAAGTAAAAGAAATTGTATACAATGAAGGTGAAAAATAACCTCAACTACCCTTGTTTTCTCTTATCCATTTCAAACATTACATTGGACTAGCTTGGGACCATAACAATCCAAATAATGTCCCAATAACCCCTCTAAGTCATGGGCTTCACAATCAAATTCCACTTAAAATGGCATGGGCATTGACACTACACAAGTCACAAGGACTAACACTTCCAAGGGCCACAATCAACATTCACAACATTGATCGACAAGGGATGACATTCATAGCTATTTCTTCAGTTCCTAATCTACAAAGTCTTGCATACACCCCTCCTTCACATTCCAAAGATATGCACACATGCAACAAAGCCCATATGTTGCTCATCGAAAAGTGAAGACTCGTTTGAAAGCAATGTCAAATTCCTACTCTTCTGACACTTAAACTATAATTCAACTACTATAGGTATGCACCTTTCTTATTTACTTCACTACCAATAGTTACATAGTTTATTTGTTGTAAATTATATCGATCACTTACACTATGTTATCATTGTCTAAAACCTAAAAACTACTCTACCAAAGGTAGCTAATAATTTATATTGCATTTCAACTTCAACATTCTCTTTTATATTAGTTGTTATTCAAATACTAAATATATCTACTCTTTATTATAGATAAATTGGAGTTCTAAGTGATTGTGTGACAAAAATGCAACAAAATATTAAATATATCTATACCATTGTAATCAATTACATACATTCTTATAATTGCAATTAAACATTCCATGAAAATAGTGGACTTTCAAAATTGTATATATATCCTAATTTTTATATTTTTATATCAAATCAAGTGAAGTTCTATTTCATTTGCATACTATTACTATGTGTGAAAATATGTGGAAACAACTAATAAGTTAAACAACACACCAATGAAACATTGTATCAAAGAATCTAATTTAAAATTAAACAAACTTCAAACCGAGCAGATTCTTCAAAGCTGTCTCCTTGTCCTCTATCTCCAAGGATTCATTTTAAGTTGCTTTCTCTTAGATTGTATAAGAAAAATCTCAACAGAATAACAACCTAGAGAATGAGATGATATGCAAAATGCATTTTTATGCTAAATGATGTGAGATAATGAAACTATGTTAATGAAACTAAGAAAAGATTATGCAAGATTTTCTACCATGATTATTTACACTAAGATGATACAGGCTAAGATGCTATGCTATGATCAAGAAATCTAGCATATTAAGATGCTAAATGCTTGATTATTCAACTATAATTCTTACGCAACTAGGATTTTCAAAGCACAAAGAGGTCTTATTTATAGATTTTTGGAGGCAAAAGCTTAGTTGGCAAAGATCAACAGTTGAAATTCAGTCTGGTAAGATGAATGGTGGTAGATCGAGAGGTTGGAGAGAAAGATGGAGGCTAGAGAAAAAGAAGGAAGATGTTTCCTCCTACAAAACTTTTTCCATTCAAAATGGAAGGAAGATGGCCATTTGTCACTTTTTAGTTATGAGAGTTAGTTGGTAGTTGAGGATAATTCAATAATTAAATAATAAAATCATTTAATTTCATGCGACATGTGGATTTAGAAGCTTCCATAATTAAATATTAATTTTTTTTAATTATATGTGAAAAGTGGATAAGAAGTTTCTAATTAAATATTTAAAATATTTAACTATATGCGAAAAGAGATTTTAAAGAAATGATAGTTTATGGATTTAGAAGAACATTTACTTTATTTGAATTAATTTTTTTTTTTTTAAAGATATGGGATAATTAATTTAAATAAACTATAAAAATTATTTAATTAATTAAGAGGAAAATAGAAACATGATAATAATTAAATAAAATTATTTATTTAATTAAAATAAAAGAATTATAAAATGAACAATATAAATAAATAATTAAACTTATTTATATGTAGATGAAATTAGAAGATTAATTAAGCAACTCATATTTAATTACTTACCAGACTTAATATGATGTGACCATTTTTAGAAGTATACATTTTGCCCCTCTTTGAAGTGATGTGTTTTATGCATTGCTTCAAAGAAAAATTCAGATAAAGAAAATTTGCCCCTAACTTTGAAAAATTGATCCATGAAGTTATATGCCCCCTTGGGAGATAAATCACATGTTTGAAGTTTTGTTGAAGTTTTTGATGATGTTTGTATAATGATTTGATGTAGTTTTATCGACTTATCTCCCAATGAAAAAGTATACAAGGTTTCCTCATATGAAATAGCTCTCAACTCAATGAAAAATAAATAAATAAATAACACCCCCTTAATTACCCCTTTAAAAGGTGTAAAAAGGTAAAAATTCATTGTCATTTTTACAATTGCATTTTGGAGAGCTCTAAGAGAATGCATAAGAGATGGTGATCCATTATGAGAGACATAGATTTAATAGGGTACACCCACATCAAAGACCAGCTTCTTATGGACCCTCGATAAGATTCTAAACCACTTTTATGAAATTTTTCCATGAATTTCATACTTTTTTTGAAAGTTTTGAAATATTTCCCATTGTTTTAGCACATAGAATTTTAGTTTTAGCGCATGCGAGCTTTCTTCTAGTGCATGCACAGGTGCATGGAAATGGGTAGCCAATTTTTGGCCAATTTACTTTTTCATCTCGAAATAGCGAAAACGCAAGTGCGTTATGGCTTGGTAATGACTAAGCCTAGGATTGGTCATTACCATGCCATAATGTGAGCATGTTATAATGTACTCGTGTTATGGTTTAAATTTCAAAAAATGCGTGCATTTTGAGTTCAAAAAATGTGCATTTTTGAAATCAAAAAAACATTTCCAAAATGCGAGTGCATTATAATGCGCTCCCGTTTTGGTCTACATTGAATTTTTTTCTTCTCTTTTTCTTGTCTCTTTCTTTTTGTTATCTTTTAGGGAAACTATATACATGAAATATAAGTATAAGTTGACATTTACATATAGAAATTTAATTTCTTATACTTTAAGTTATATTTCATGTATATATGCTGGATGTTTGAGAGTGGTTTCGGATCTCTAGGAGTTATAATGGAAATTCTAGTTTTTAAAAGATCTCAAAAATTTCAGACTTAACCAAATTTCAGTAATCAACAAGTTGTATCATCTGTGTTTCTCTATCTCACTCATTTTTTATCCCTTATGCTCTAGACCTCTCTCACACACTCTCTCCTTCCCTCTATATTTCTATTTATCTAGCCTCTCTCCCCCTCCGTCCCTCCCTCCTTCCCTCTCTAATTTTCTCTAAAACCCCCCCTCTCTCTTCCTTCCTCCCTCCCACCTTCCCTCTCTAATTCACTATATTTAACCTACCCCTCTCTACCTCTCTCTCTCCCTCCCTCCTCTCTCTCTCTCTTCCTTCATCCCAACCACCTTCCCTCTCTACTTCTCTCTATCTAACCTATCCCTCTCTATCTATCTCTCACCCTCCCTCCTCTCTCTCTCAATCTCTCCACCTTCCTCCTTCCATCCTCTCTCTCTCTCATTCTTTTTATCACACTTCTCTCTCCCTCTCTCCCTCCCTCCTCCCCTCTCTACTTATATCTCTCTCCCTCCCTCCCCCCTCTCTATATCTCCTTCCCTATATACTTCTCTCTACCTCTCTCCATCTCTACCTCTCCGTCCCACATTCCCTCTCACTCTCCCTCCCTCTCTCCCTCTCTATTAATATCCTTACCTTCCTCCTTCCCTTTATATTTCTCTCTCTTGCACACTCTTTCCCTCCCCCATCTCTCTCTTTGGTTTAGGATTTATGGTTTATGGTTTGGGGTTTAGTATTTAGGGTTTAGGGTTTATGGTCTATGGCTTAGTCTTTAGGTCCAACCCCCTCTCTCTCCTCCTCTCTTAGGTCTATCCCTCCTTCTATCCCTACCACACCCTCTCTCTCTTAAGTATATCTATCACTCCCTTTATCTCTCTCTCTTAGGTCTCTCCCTCCTAGGTCCCCTCTCCCTCTCTCGGGTCTCTCCCTCCCACCCTAACAAGAGAAAAAACACACACACACACACACTCTCTCTCTCTCAGGTCTCTCCCTCCCTCCCACCCTAACTAGAGAACACACACACTCTCTTTGTCTCTCTCTAAGGTCTCTCCCTCACCCCCCCTCTCTCTCTCAAGTCTCTCCCTCCTACCCTAACTAGAGAACTCTCTCTCTCTCTCTCAGGTCTCTCTCTCCATCTCTTAAGTCTCTCCCTCCCACCCTAGCTACAAAAATCTCACTCTCCCTCCTTCTATCTCCCTCTCTGCCTCTCCCTCTCTCTCCCTCTCTCCCTCTCTCTTAGGTCTATCCCTCCTACCCCCTCCCTCTCTCTCAATTCTATCCCTTCCAACCCCTCCCCTTGTATCAAGTCTCTCCCTCCTACCCCCCTCTCTCTCAAGTCTCTCCTTCCCACCCCGTCCCCCAATCTCAGGTCTCTCCCCCCATGATATCTAGAGAACACACACACACACACACACTCTCTCTCTCTCTCTATGGTTTCTCCTTCACACCCCATTAGTCTCTCTCCATCTCTATCTCTCTATCTCTCTCTATTTGTCTCCCACTCCCTATCTATCCCTCTCCCTCTCTCTCCCTTCCACCCCATCTCCATATCTCAGGCCTCTCCCTCCCACCTTAACTAGAGAAATCTC
>CM021101.1:830641917-830733278 GCA_007115665.2 Sequoiadendron giganteum | reverse complement strand
ATGATAAGAGGAGAGTCTGAGAGAGAGGGGGTATGAGGGAGAGTCTTTATATCTCCCCTCCCTCTCTCTCTCACAAGTCTCTATCTCCTACCCCCTCTCCCTCTCTCAAGTCTCTCTCTCTCACTCACTCCCATCTCTCTTCCCTCTACCCTTAACCCTTAACCCTTAACCCTTAAACCCTTAAACCCTCTACCCTCTACCATTAACCCTCTACCCTTTATATCTCTCCCACTCCCCCTCTCTCTCTCTCAAATCTCTCCCTCCTAACCCCTCTCCCTCTCTTAGGTATCTCTCTCCCCTCAGTAAATCACTGAGAGACCCCATTTTTTCAAATAGGACAAGTTAGGCTGCCAATTCACCTAATTGGAAAGCTAGTGGGCCCACTACCTTGCCAATTCAGTGAAATTGGAAATGTAATGGCCTTTTTGAAAAAATGGGTCCAAGAAATGGGGTCTCTCGGTGATTTACATCACTGGGAGACCCCATTTCTTGGA
Source organism: Sequoiadendron giganteum (assembly GCA_007115665.2). Lineage (NCBI taxonomy): Eukaryota > Viridiplantae > Streptophyta > Pinopsida > Cupressales > Cupressaceae > Sequoiadendron > Sequoiadendron giganteum. Next base: position 830,732,784 of record CM021101.1, on the reverse strand, counting down.
CCTATTTTTTCAAATAGGCAAGTTAGGTTGCCAATTTCATCGAATTGTCAAGCTAGTGGGCCCATTGGCTTACCAATTTGGTGAAACTGGTAATGTAGTGTCCTATTTGAAAAAATGGGTCCAAGAAATGGGGTCTCTCAGTGATGTAAATCACCAGGAGACCCCATTTTTAAAAATAGGGTAGGTTAGGTTGCCAATTTCACCAAATTAGCAAGCTAATGGGCCCATTGGCTTGCCAATTCGGTGAAATTGGCAATGTAGTGGCCTATTTGAAAAAATGGGGTCTCCTAGTGATTGAAATCATCGAGGGACACCATTTCTTGGACCCATTTTCCCAAATAGGGCAGGTTAGGTTTTCAATTTCACCAGATTGGTAAGCTAGTGGGTCGACTGGCTTGCCAATTTTGTGATATTGGCAATGTAGTGGCCTATTTGAAAAAATGGGTACAAGAAATGGGATCTCCTAGTGTTTTACATCACCGAGAGACCCCATTTATTGGACCCATTTTTTCAAACATGAAGTTAGGTTGCCAATCTCACTGAATTGCCAAGTTAGTGGGCCCATTGGCTTGCCAATTTGATGAAACTGGCAATGTAGTGGCCTGTTTGAAAAAAATGGTTACAAGAAATGGGGTCTCCTAGTGATTTACATTACCGAGAGACCCCATTTCTTGTACCCATTTTTTCAAACAGGCAAGTTAGGTTGCCAATTTCAATGAATTGCCAAGCTAGTAGGCCTACTAGCTTGCCAATTTGGTGAAATTGGCAATGTAGTGGCCTGTTTGAAAAAATAGTTCCGAGAAATGGGGTCTCATCACCAGGAGACCCCATTTCTCAGACCCATTTTTTTAAATAGGCCACTACATTGCCAATTTCACTAAATTGCCAAGCTACTGGGCCTATTGGCTTGCCAATTCAGTGAAATCAATAATATAGTGGCCTATTTTGAAAAAAATGGGTCCAAGAAATGGGGTCTCCTATTGGTTTACATCACCGAGAGACCCCATTTTTTCAAATAGGGAATGTTAGGTTACCAATTTCACCAAATTGGTAATTTAGTGAATTTGGTAATGTAGCGGCCTGCTTGAAAAAATGGGTTCAAGAAATAGGGTCTCCCGATGATGAAAATCACCAGGAGACCCCATTTCTTGGACCCATTTTCTCAAACAGGGCCAGTTAAGTTGTCAATTTCACCTATTTGGCAAGCTAGTGGGCCCATTGGCTTGTCAATTTAGTGAAATTGGTAATGTAGTGGCCTGTTTGAAATAATTTGTTCAAGAAATGGGGTCTCCTAGTGATTTACATCACTGAAAGACCCCATTTCTTGGACCCATTTTTTCAAACAGACAAGTTAGTTTTCCAATTTCATCGATTTGCCAAGCCAGTGGGCTCATTGGCTTGCTAATTCAGTGAAATTGGTAATGTAGTGGCCTGTTTAAAAAAAAAAGGGTCCAAGAAATGGGGTCTCCTGGTGATGTAAATCACCGGGAGACACCATTTCTTGGACCCATTTTTTCAAATAAGGCAAGTTAGGTTGCCAATTTCACCCTCTCTCAAGTCTCTCTCTCTCTCTCCCCTAAACCCTAACCCCCATACCCTATAAACTTAACCTTAAATGTTAAACTCAATACCCTCAACCCTATACCTAATATCCTAAAACCTAATCCCTGTACCCTATAAACTTAACCTTATTCCTTCAACCCTATACCTTAAACCATAAACCCTTCACCCTCAATCCTCATCCCTATACCCTATACCCTAAACCCTAAACATTATCCCTGAACCCTTAACCCTGTAATTAAACACTAAATCCTACATTAAACCTTGTACCCTAAACCTTGAACCCTAAACCCTCAACCCTCAATCCTAAACCCAATATCCTAAACCCTAATCCCTATACCCTATACACTTAACCCTACACCCCCAACCTTGAACACTATACCTCAACTCTACACCTCCAACCCTCATCCCTATACCCTATACCCTCAACCTTATAACCTAAGCCCTAAACATCATCCCCCAACCCTATACTTAAACCCTAAACCCTACATTCAACCTTGTACACTAAACTCTAAACCTCAATCCTAAACCCAATACCCTCAACCCTATACCCATTATTCTAAACCCTAATCCCTATACCCTCAACCTTGAACACTATCCCTCAACCCTCAACCCTATACCTTAAACCCTAAACCCTACACCCTCAAGCCTCATCTCTATACCCTACACCCTCAACCTTATACCCTAAACCATAAACATTATCCCTCAACCCTATAATTAAATGGAAAACCCTACACTCTCAAGCCTTAACCCTATACCTTATACCCTTAACCCTACACCCTAAACCCTAATCCCTATACCCTATAAACTTAACCTCATACCCTCAACCGTGAACATTATACCTCAACCCTCAACCCTCAACCCTCAAATTTGTACATAAATCCTAAACCCTAAACCTAATATCCTCAACCCAATACCCTCAACTATATACCCAATATCCTAAACCATAATCCATATACCCTATACACTTAACCTTATACCCTCAACCCTAAACGCTATCCCTCAACCCTCAACCCTATACCTTAAATGTTAAAACCTAAACACTAAACCCTAAACCCTCATCCCTCATCCCTATACCCTATACCCTCAACTTTATACCTAATATCCTAAACCCTAAACCCTATTCCCTATACACTTAAACCATATAACCTCAACACTATACCTTAAACACTAAACCTTACACCCTCAACCCTCATAGGGGGAGAGAGAAAGAGGGGGAGGGAGGGATTGGGGAGAGAGAGAGAGGTTGGGAGGGAAAGAGGAGATAAAGATAAATAGAGAGGGAATGAGAGGTGGAGATACATGTGAGATAAAGAGTAGATAAGGAAGGATAGATGGAGGGAAAGGTATGGAGGGAGAGAGAGGTGAGATAGAGAGAAAGAAAGAGAGTGTGGTAGGGAGTGATAGAGGGATATGCAGGTAGAGAGAAGTAGAGAGAGATAGAGATAGAGTGAAGGAGGGAGGGTGGGTGAGAGAGGGGAGGAAGGGATGAGTAAAGAGGGATATGTGACATAAAGATAAGTAAAGAGAGAATGGTGACATATAGAGAAGGATATACTTATAGAGAGGGAAAGAGAGAATGGTGAGATAGAGATGAGAGAGTGAGAGAGAAAGAGGGTGAGGGAGGAGTGAGAGAGAGTGAGAGATAGAGGTAGAGGGAGGGAGAGGAGAGATAGAGAGTATATGAAGGAAAATTTAGGGAGAGAGACATCTAGTGAGAGAGAGAGAGAGGGCTAGGGGAGATAAAGATAATTAGAGAAAGAAGGAGAGGTAGAGAGAAGTAGAGAGGGAATAAGGGAGGGAGAGAAGTGAGATAGAGAGGTGTAGAGAGAGTGGTATGGAGTGATGGATGGAGAGGTAGGTAGAGAGGGAAGGAGAGGGAGATGTATGGAAGGGGAGAGAGGGAGGTGAGAGAGAGGTGTGATAGAGAGCAATAGAGAGAGATTGGTAGGGAGTGATGGAGGGATATGTGAGTAGAGAGGGATAGGTGAGATAGAGAGAATTAGAGAGAGATAGAGATAGAGGGAAGGAGGGAGGGTGGGTGAGAGAGTGGAGGAAGGGAGAGGTAAAGAGGGATAGGTGAGATAAAGATATCTAGAGAGATAATCATGAAATATAGAGAAGTAGAGAGTTACAAAGAGGAAAAGAGAGAATGGTGAGATAAAGAGGAGAGAGTGAGAGAGAAAGAGGGTGAGGGAGGAGTGTGTGTGAGAGAGAGAGAGGTAGAGGGAGGGAGAGGATATATAGAGAGTAGATAGGGGAAAAGGTAGGGATGAAGACATCTAGTGAGAGAGAGAGAGGGATAGGGGAGATATATATAATTAGAGAGGGAAGGAGAGGTAAAGAGAGAGAAGTAGAGAGGGAATGAGGGAGGGAGGGAGAGAATAAATATAGAGAGGTTTAGAGAGAGTACTAGGGAGTGATGTATGGAGAGGTAGGTAGAGAGGGATTAGGGAGGTAGAGAGTAGAGAGGAAAGGAGAGGCAGAGGTATGGATGGAGAGAGTGGTAGGTTGTGATGGGTGGAGAGCTAGGTAGAGAGGGAGGCAGAGTGGTATGGAGATGTAGTGAGGGAGAGAGAGGTGAGATAGAGAGAAATAGAGAGTGGTGGAAGGAGAGGTAGGTAGAGAGAGGGAGAGAGGAGATAAAGATAAGTAGAGATGGAAGGAGAGGTAGAGAGAGAGGTGAGATAGAAAGAAGTAGAGAGGGAATGAGGGAGGGAGGGAGAGGTAGGGAGGGAGAGAAAGGTGAGATAGAGAGGTGTAGAGAGAGTGGTAAGGTTTGATGGATGAAGAGGTAGGTAGAGAGAGGGATTGGGAGATAGAGAGTAGATAGGGAAGAAGAGAGGGAGAGAGAAGTATGGAGGGAGGGAGATAGAGATAAGTAGAGAGGGAAGGAGGGATGGAGATAGAGATAAGTAGAGAGGGAAGGAGGGAGGGAGGGAGAGAGAAGTGAGGTAGAGATAATTTAAGGTCAAAGGAGAGAGAGAGAGAATTCTTGAGATCAACGAAGAGGGAGTCAGAAAAAGGGATTGAGATAGTGAGAGAGAGGTCTAGAGTGTAAGGGATCAAAATGAGTGATAGAGAGAGAAATAATACAATTTTTTGATTACTAAAATTTGACCTCTTGATTATTGAAATTTGACTAAGTTTGAAATTTGTGAGATCTTCCAAAAACTAGAAGAGAGAGAAGGGAGAGAGGGAGGAAGGGAGAGAGAGAGGAAACATAGAGATAAAGAGTAGAGAGTAAAGAGGAAAGAGTGAGAGATAAAGATGATATAACTTGCTAACTACTAAAATTTGACCTCCTGATTACTAAAATTTGGCATGCTGATTATTGAAATTTGACTAAGTCTGAAATTTTTAAGATCTTCCAAAAAATAGAATTTGCATTATAGCTCCTAGAGATCCGAAACCACTCTCAAAGATCCTGCCTATATATATGAAATATAACTTAAAGTATAAGAAAGTAAATGTCCATATGTAAATGTCAACTTATACTTAAATGTTTATTTCATGTATATAGTTTCCTTGAAAGATAACAAGAAGAAAGAGATAAGAAAAAGAGAAGAAGAAAATTTCAATGTAGACCAAAACGTGAGCATGTTATAATGCTCTCGCATTTTGTCAATGCATTTACAAAATGCAAAAAATGCATAACATGTGAAAACTGAGATATAACACGAGCACATTATAATGCGCTCATGTTATATCTTGCTTTGGGAATCCCCAAGACTTAGGATTGGTATTTACCTTGGAATACCAACCCAAAGGCTTGGAGGGCATTCTCAATGACCAGAGATGTGTTTTTGCAAATTCTATAATTTTTCACATAATCGGGTTCGTGCTCACTGTTAGGATTGCATGTGGTTCAATATCAAAAAAATTGAACACATGGGTAATGTTGGGTTCTCTTTTAACTATCCAACGATGTAATTTTTTTTCACTTTTTGACAATGTTAAGCCTTTCATCCATAATTTCTTTTGTTTGTATGTCTCTTTTTTTCCAAAAAATAGTGTTTGGTGTTTTCTTTGTTATAAATTAACCATTCATCAAAATTTCAAATAAATTACATTTTTAGAAACTAAACTCCATTCTACAAATTGAAAAAAATAAAATGAAATAAAATTGAATTAATTTTCAAAATATTTAGGGGGAGCACAGCCAAAATTCTACTTTTCAAAAAGTGTCCACTTCGAAAATTAGTAAAAAATCAAATATTCATTAAAAAATTATCAAAAAAATTGTGCATCAACTACATACTATTAGATAACTTATGACTGTACCAATTTTAAAAATACTACAAAAAGGTTCACCATACGAGGGTCGTACAAGAGTTTCTATGTTATGTTTTTTTGAAAAAAAAACACCAATTTGTGTACGTCCCTTGTTTGAACCCCTTAATCTCAACCATTTTGAAAATAAATTAGTAGTTTAGAAAGTAGACTCTGAGCACTTGAATCCTTCTTTTTGTTCCATCTCAAAATTTTGAGTGTAAGTATCCTCAATTTCATGTCCAAGGTCAGTATTTCTTGATTTCAGAAAAAAAGTGTCCACTTAAGTCCCCTTTTTGGGAACCATCTTGGTGCACTTACTCACATAGAATAGTTTATTTAGCGCATGCAAAGTAGCACATATAGGTCATAAGCTACCACATATGGTAGATAAAATAATGCATAGGTAGATTTAGCACATCGATGGCTAAAGTAGCGCTTATGCCTGATAGATCAGTGCATATGATGAAATGGTGCATCTACCCTCTATTTTAGCGCATCCATGGAGTCTTTTAATGCATTTTTTGAATTGGCACATAAATTATCTGTTTTAGCACATCCATGGTATTTTTGATGATTTTGAGTGTTCTTCCTAATTTTGATGATTATTTCAAGAATAATCGTGATTGCTTGATGTTGTTGCTATATTAGACAACTGATTTGATAAACTTGATTAGCATCAAGGATAACATATTTGATTTTTATGACGATTTGATAAATTTTTCCTCATGTTCAAATGAAAAACAAATAGTAAAATTATTTATCTAATGCTGATTTGTAGATAAATTTGTCTTCATGCTTGATGAAAAACAAATAGTAGATAGATGTAGTAGAATTTGTTAAATTTTCCTTCTTGATGAAACATAAATAGTAATGATGAATTGATGCTGATTTGTAGATAAATTTGTCTTCATGCTTGATGAAAATAAAATAGTAAATTGATGATATTGATGATGTGCTTGCATTTTATATTGCTGATTGTATGATGTGATTTCATGCATGATGTACTTTCCTGATGAATTGAATGTATCGCCATGATATTGTGATATGATTGATTTATATTGATATGATGTATAGGAGGATTTTAAGATCCTCCAAGTCAGAGAGAGATTTTCTAAGACTTGGGAGATGATCCCTAGATTTTCATAGCCTGAGATTGGAGTGATTTCCAGATGTGGGTTGGGCTCATTACTTAGGATCCCACAGTATAGGATCAATAGGGGTTACTGACATCCTTAGCTGAGCAGTGGCATAGTGATCATAATACCTTCCATTTTCCCACTGGTGAGATCACAGTGACTCCTAAGGACGTATATAAGATATTGGGGATTCTAGTGACAAGCGAGATTGTGGTCTATGACCATAAGGAGGCTGGGGGTACCCATGCCTTACGAAGAGTATTCTAGGATGCGAGCATTTGTGGATATGAGATCCCATGGAGAGAGATGGTTGCAAGTTATTCCCCACTCCCCTCAGTGTTGGTTGGACTCATTGGTGGCTTTTTGTGTCCTGACCGTAGGTCGAAGGAGCTGTTGATAGGATGGGGTCGAATTCTAGAGAAGATGATCCTTCATCAGATGAGATATACGTGGGGTTCATGCATGCTGGTCCACCTATACCATGATTTGCATTAGGTGGTATATATAGGGGGAAGAGAATATCTTTCGGAGTTACTCTTTTACAAATATGGGTGTGGGAACATATTGCTATTACCCACCCTTTTGCAGCGAGAGACTATCCTATTGGCCGCCCATATGTATATGCTTACATAGGTCCACTTGCCCAGCCTAAGATGGGTAAGTTGGAGTACTGGAGGAGGATATTGGATGGCATGGATACAATTATATGAAGGCCATATGTAGACTATGAGGCTGAGGATGAGGATGACATAGAGTTTCCCTATTGTGGCCTATTGAGATATCTGATTGGGAGGACCCCTTTCATTATAGAGATATTTTTGGTCATGTGGGTGCTGAGGAAGTTTGGGAAAGTTTAGGCGATTCCCCAAGGAGTAGCTCATTATGCCAGGTAGAGGGAGGATGTTGTAGAGTGGGGCCAATTTATTTCCTATGAGGCGGGGAGGGTAGAGTATCTAGGACTACAACCAGAGATATGGGATTACAGACTAGATATTGTAGATGCATGTATGAAAGAGGAGTACACCCAGTACTTCCATACATATCCTTTTTTGAGGTTGATGAGTCTTGATGAGCCCACTCCATTACTTGATGGACCAACATTATAGCATGTGAGGAGATAATAGAGGGATGAGGCACATGTAGAGTAGGTTGTTGGAGGAGATGAGGATGTTGGTGGAGATGATGGGGAGGAGGATGATGATAGTGATGATGATGATAGTGATGATGGGGATGGTGGGAAGAGACTGCCCATTTTGGATTTTCAAGTTATGAGGAGACCGAGGACCATGAGGACAACAAAGAAGCCAACAGTAGGTCCATCTCATGTTACTATCAAGGCTCCATCTCGACAGTAGTAGAGCCAGATAGATAGCCTATAGGAACAGGTACAAGCTCTCCAAAGCCAATTAGCACAGGCTTGGATTTTTATCACATAGCTGCAGACACAAATGACACAACCAGCACCTCTAGATCCATAGGTGGCTCAATTTATTTTCGAGTGAGACAGTTTGAGACAATGCTGCTAGAAGACAGAGGGTATTGCAAAGAGGCTCTTGAGATCTGTGGATGACATCTCCATTGGAGAGGTTGTGACAGAAGGGTTGGAGACTACTCGTGAGGTAGAGAACTATCAAATGAGATATGAGGAGGTAGTTCCTCCCAAGCAGCAGAGACCTTTCACCCAGTTAGGCAATAGGTCTCGTATTCACTCTAGGAGTTATTCTAGGAGTGTGACCAGGGGTGTGTCACAACCAGGCAGATGAGATATAGGTGGTGCAGGTGGTATTGGTCCAGTCAAACCAACTCCTTCTAGAGGCAGCAGTAGCCATAGTCCCCATTTTGATGCTCCCCATTGATGATTTTTATATATATATATATATTCATTTTTGTCACATTTTATGTATATCTTTCTTTGCATTTGATATCATTGTACGTTTGGACATTGATTTGATGAGATTATATGATATGCAATGGTGATTTTTGATCCTATATGCATGTGTCTTATATTATTCTATGATGGATGTTCATGTATGCATTTCTATTTTTATATGTTATATTTCTTATGATTATACCATGGTGATGTATGTTTATGGATAATGATGAAATGGATATATGGCATGTTGATGCCTATACGATTTGATAATGATGATGATGTTTATGACTTCGATAAATAATGATTATGATGCGATGAGCTATATATGATGGTTATGCAAAATATGTTATGATGGTTATGATCTGCTCTATTGATGAATGATGCTAATGATATGTGAATGATTTAAATGACAAATGAATGATTTTATGATGTTTTGTGATGTATGGAAAAAATTAATGATTTCCTATGGAGGAAAAGATTAAATGAAAATGTTGTGATGAAATGGATGCATTTTATTCTTTTGTTCTTTTCAAATGTATGGTTATGTATAATGTATAATGATGCAATGGTAATGATGCAATGGTGTTGATGTGTTATATGCAAAATCAAAATGAATGAATGATTTGAAAATGATAAATAATGATAATATAAAAATGAATGATATGAAAGTGAATGATAAATGAAAATGAATATGATATGAATGATAATGATAATGAATGAATGAATATGAAAGTGAATGAAAATGATAACGATAATGAATGAAAGAGAATGAAAATGATAATAAAAATGAAAATGATAATGATAATTATAATGAAAAATGAATGAATGAGAATGAAAGTGAAAATGAAAATGATAACGATAATGATAATGAATGAATGAGAATGGAAGTGAAAATGTAAATGAAAATGAAAATGAAAATGATAATGATAATGATTTAAAAATGATATGAAAATGAATGAGAATGAGTGATAATGAAAATGAATGATATGAAAATGATAATGATTTCCACCAATGTCAAAATGTACTCAATCTTTGTTAAAGAGATATATTATTTTTGATGTCTTTCCAACCTCCAAAATACATTATGAAAATGTAGAATTAACCATGAATGCAATCTATATTAATTATGCAAAATGAACCATAAAATGTTGGCATTTTGTGAACCAACTTTATGCTTGTTTATCATCATTGAGTTTTTGAAATGTTGGTAGTTAGTACAAGAATCAAAGGGTATATCTGCACTGATGATGTCCTGAGTAAAAATTTAATGATTTTTGACATAGCAATTTAATACAAGCATCGAGGTATAATTGAACCGAGATATCCTGAGTATTGCTTTTGTAAACAAATAAAAGTTAATCCTTTTCCTATGCAAATTCTGAAATGTCATCAATGATAGTTTTGTAAACCATGTCTCGCAACAAATTTGCATAGTAATAATGATTAAATTACAGACAACAAAGAAATAAAAATCATATTCCTTCCCTATTACTCTAGTTCAATACATCATTGAGCCACTCCAGAGATATGATGTCATAAAATTACAAAACAATAGCTCAACTTATGCTTTAAGTGTTCCAATCATTTTATTCAGAATAAGATCAACCAGTTTGTTCCAGTTTCATTCTGTGATATTTCTCATAGCTATTTTGGCCATGCATGATTTGATATTTGATGGTGATATGTCATTTAGGTATTTGACCCATTTTTCTATTTGTCTAGTGAAAATCTCAAAAGTTGATTGCCCCTAGCGAGTTTGCACTTTGTCTCCAGTTTAGACACAACCTACTTCTATGAATATAAACATAGATCACAAAGCCATGATGAAATCTTGTTGCCTCTAGTGAATAGATGGAAGAGCCAACTAGTTCAAAAACAGCATCTGATTGTCAGGTTTTCACCATTTTTTTTCATTGCACTATTTCAAATTTTGTGATTTTTTTGTTGTTACCAAGACAAATGTTTGCTAGGTTTTCATCAAGGCAATGATTTTTATTTTTTTTTCACTTTATTTTTGTATTTTTTGTATTTTTTATTTTTTTGTATTTTTCCTTTTTTTATTTTTTTTGTATCTGAAAAGGATGCCTATTTGCTAAGTTTTCACCCTGATGACGATTTTTTCTAGACTTTTTTTACTATTTTTGGATTTTTTCAAGACTTTTTATGTTATTTTTGGATTTTTTCAGGACTTTTTCTACTATTTTGTTTAGGCATAGAACTTCTTAAGATGAATGCTATTGATCAGTTCTTCAAATAGGTACCCTTCAGGTGTAGATAACTGATACGCTCCGGAACCATAGACGATGATGATGACAAATGGACCCAGCCAATTTGGTTTGAACTTTCCTTTCTTCTCCCGATCTTGTTGATTACAAGGATTTTCTTTCAAGACTAAGTCAACCAATTGAAATGTTCGTGGTTTGACTCTGTGACTATAGCTACGAGAAATGAATTGTTGATAACCCTTCAAGTGATCATCTGCACATTGTCATCTCTCATCTAGCAATTTTAGTTCTTGCAGTCGAGAAACTCTATAGTCTTCATTAGTTATGAGTCCCTTTAGTGAGACACTAAGTGAGGGTATCTCAAATTCCAATGGCAAGATTTCTTCTGCTCCATGGATCAAAGCGTATGGGGTGTCTCCTATTGGTGTGCGAATGCTAGTTCTATAGTCCCACAAAGCTAGATTCAACTGCACATGCCAATCACGGACTGTTGGGAAAAAATTATGTAATCAACTTTTCACTAGATTACACAACCTAGAATTCAGCCACAATTATGTGAGATAGAATCTTTCCTCTCAGAAAGGGGAGGCACCCTTCTTACTGCTAACATACACTATGGTAAAAATAATAAAGTATTTACACAATGTACACTACACTTACGAAATGGGGGTGTGTGTTACATTCATGCTTCTCTATTTTTTGAGAGAAGATGTTTTACAATGCTTCACAATTTTGAAGTTCTAGATCTAATAACTGAAACGTAACAAAAAGCAGTAATTCCAATATCTCTATCTTGTCAAAAAAAAGCATAGAGATACCAGATGTGATTTATAATAACAAAGTAAAGGAAAAGGGAAAGCTCATGAAGGAACAAATTAATTCTATAGCTTTTTCAATGTTGGATCTGCAAAGGTATCATTTGTCACATTAGAAGCACAAAGTATTCTTAGATGCAACAATTCCTTGAACCACATGAATGATTACAAGCACAAAGTCTTGTAGATCTTTCAACCAAAATATCCACACATAAAAGTAAATCCAAATAATAGATGCAAAACAAAATTTACATAAATTACTTGAAGGCCTTCAATTACCATTCACTAATCACCACCAATCTTACTCAAATAAAAAGAGAATTGATTCCAACACAAAGTCTGGCATGCAACTTCCTTCTTTATTGATTAAATTTAGTTTCACAAAATTGAACACAAATTTTCAATGTTCGTTTCAAAAGGGAAGCACTTCGTTGCAAAATACTAAAAGGTAAAGATTACAATAGGAGTCTCTCTTATTTATAGAAAAGAGAGAATAGCTAATCTAGGAAACTAGTGGAGTAAAGTTAGTGAATTAGATGAGAAAAATAGGAAACCCTAACTTTGACTAAGTCAAAGAGTAATTTTTCTCAGCGGAATTACATCTCATATTTTTGGTGTAATTACACTTTACAAAAAAATATTTAAGATGCCAAAAAATATTTTAAAATTGCATATGAGAATGCATCAAAATATTCAATGCTAGAAGATCAGGAGTCTTCATGGTTTCTTTCTTGGGCGTGAAATTATTCATATTTCTTCGTGGTTTCCTACATGAATTTGTCATCCGGACCAATGGTGTAATCCACAATGGTGTGAATCCTCATGACTAATCTCCTGGAGGATGAAAGAACCTTTTTGCACCTATCAAGATGTGTCTTGAGGTTCTCAACAGTGAGCCTCATATCACAAAGATCATTTATGTAGGCATCTAAAAAGTCTGCACTCTCTAATTGACTCAAGATGACTTCTTTGAAGGTCTCTGATAGTTCTATGGCCAGAAGGAAGATACAGTTTTATTCGAGAAGCTTGCCTGGGAACTCCTTAAATCTTTTTTCAATAATAATCCAATGATCTTCCACATCTTCTTAAACTTGGTGGAGATTTTATGTAAGAGATTTGATCATCTGAATACAATGCTTCAATGATTCTCTTACCTCAACATATTTTTCCTTGTCAGGAATAACCCCGACTTCCACCAGATTACTAAGCTTTAACTGTTTCATTTGCAACCAAAATGACAGGAATTTTTCCATTTCTTTGAGCTCCTGAGAAAGGAAAACTTCTTCTTTATCCAGCTCTAATTTGAGAGCTACCTAAGTATCCTTCTCATCAGTGGCAATTATAATTTGAGAACCGTGTTCTACAACTTTGTTGATGAAGCCATACAACACTTTACCTTTGGAGACAAATCTCTCAACCTTCTTGATAGTTGGGTCCTTAGGGCTTACCATTGCCAACGGTTGTGCATTATTGGAAGATCCCATAAGATTTTTAACAATAGCGGCATAATGCTCTACCCTTTGTTTGTATAATTCATGGGCTTGCTCCATTTTTTCTAGTCTCCCTGCCAATATATTCAAAGTCACTTGTGCATCTGCCTTGGCGCTTTCATGAGTAACCTTGCCAAGATGGACTCTTGTTACTGTATAGTCCCCCATATTAACATATCCTTCCTCTTGAGGTGCAATTCCAATCTCTACATATTTCTAACCTACTTTTTTAACCTAAAGGCATGAGTATACTTTCGCCTTATTCTTACCTTTGGCCTTTGGAGGGGATATCTCTTCAAGATCGAGCTGTTCTAGAGAAATCATTCACTTCTTTCACTTTGATACTTGGGATACCAACCACGAGGGAAGAGAGGAGGTAAAATATTCCTGATTGACTGCCAATTCTTTTGTTACCACCACTGTTGGGAAAATTTGGTCATCTAAGATATGCATCTAAGATCTATAGTGCCTTCGCTAATTTCAATTTCAATAGATTACCTCAAAAACATGTACAGCTATGTCACAAAGCAGAATCAAACATGATTCATTTCCCACATTAATACTTCTAAGAGAAACTTATGTAAATTCAGTTTCAACAACAAAGATTAATAGATTCTAACCAAGAAACATGAAACATGAAAGATGGAACAAAACACAAATTTACATGGGGAAAACCCTTTCGGGAAAAAAACCCCACACTCCAAAAGCCCAGATCACCATTGTATTATTCATGAAGATAATCGTTACAAATACAACTCAGGCACTAAGCCTTTACAAAGATTACATCTTGTTTCATTTTAGAGAAAAACTGAACAACACAACCCCTTATACGATCTTCACACTGTTACAATAATATAATACATATAGTATATATATTATCTCTCATGGACCTTTGATCAACCTCTCGAGTTTTTACAAACCTCACTGTATTAAAACACTCTCTCACAACATACAAAGTAGATTCACATTGAGATAAGTTTCAAATTCGATCCACACAAAGAGAATGAAGTTTCCTCCTTCAAAACAACATAACTATCCTCTCCTTCTCACTTTATTGAACCAAACCTTGAGAGAGTTCCATCATTTTTCATTCTCAACCAGCTTGTTGATCTTCCAATAGTCACACCAATTTAACTGCCGACGGTTCAAATTCTGCCTTTTCCATTCATCCATGATCAACCACCACAAAGGATAGTCATTTAGTTAGCCAAGTCAATGTCCTCTATCCAGCCAGACAAATACAAACACCCACCGCTCTAATGCAGCCAAGACATAACATCCTCATAGTGTGGTGGTGACTACACCGCACCACCGCAGGCTCCTCCACTACACCACTGCTCATCATCCAACAGACCCCCAAGGTAAGGCAATATACCATGCTACCACTCAATAGGTGTGAAGCCCTCACAGTACAATGATATACATCGCACAACCGTGACCCAACTTGGAGACACCCATGACATGGTGGTATCAACACACAACCATTAGATGAACTGCCCCATACTATCAAACCTCTATATGTAGACTCCCACAGTATGGTGGTATCCACCACGCAACTACTTGACTATGAATAGGTTCCCATGGTATGGAGTTATACACCTCATGCCAGACAAAAAAAAAATCTCTCACGGTATGGCAGTAAGAACTGCACCACCACACCTCATTCAGAAGGAACCCGCAGTAGGGAGGTAACCGTGCACTCGCCAGACAAAAATACATCACCATCGGTATGATGGTAACACCACCAAAAAATAGACTCCCCGTGCTACCGCTAATCAGGATGAAGGATTCCGTAGTATAGCGGTAACACCGCATAACCACTCCTGAACTGGAAGGGAGCCATAGTAAAATGGTAACACCATGCAACCACCAAACATACCAAAAGACCTCCGGGGTAAGGAGGTAAACTGTGCAATCATGCCTCTTTCTAAAGCTCCCAATGGTAATGAGGTAAAGTCATGAACACCAAGAGGATATCTTCCAAGTCTCTAACAAAGTTTCAAGCTAGCAAGTTGAGGCACATATTCCAACAATCTCCCACTTGACAAATACTTACTGGCTTCTTCCAGAATATGAACTTACCGAAGATCATAGGCCCAAGACCCATCGAACTATCACACAATTCCAACAATCTCCCCCTTGACGAAGATCACACTGGCACCTCTAGAGCACTTAGGAACTACTAAGATCACACTGGCACCACCAATTCAAACCCTATTTAACAACATTCAGGACACCCAACCAACAAGTTTCCATAGATAACAATCTACTAGACAATCTGCAAAAAAATCAAGTATCCAACTACAACTAACTATCCAACATTGTAACCAATGATAGTCATCCATGAAACCACATAGATCTCAAACATGCTCTCATGCTCCATCAAGACTTCTACAACAACATCTAAGATGTCCATCGTTCAGGCAACAATCCCTATCATCCTCCAACATGCCACCTATGGAAGAAAGCAACAAGACAAGGTGAAAAATCACTAGATCAATGAACACAAGCAAAAGATCCCTGTGATAGCAACAACAAGACACTACCATTGCTCTAGAAAACAAGATAAAAGACATTAGCTAGAACAACAATCAGATAGACTGCTTCTATCCAACTAGTAAACCCACGTGACTGAAAATAGCACCCACAACAAGTGCTAGTAAATCCAATCATCCATACCTTCAAGTTATCCACATTAGTAAACTCATGCCAGTAGCACTACCCACCCATCAACCGTAGATACAAGCACCATGGGCCAACCAATCAAAGAAGACCAAACAGATCTAGGTAATCCCATTGCATAGGTAATGCCAAATCTAAAAAAAAATCAACATCATAATAAGTCTAAAAATTTTAACACATAGAAAGTGTAACCAATGTAGTACCAAGGAGACATCCACAACGATATGCATAACCTGCAATAAACTACTACAAGAAACATTTCTCTCAACAGTCTTCCATAGTTCTTCCACGTTCTTCAACACCCAACATAGAGAAAGATAAAGAACCTCCAAGTTGCCACTCAAAAAACATGAGTGAAAACACATGACCACAAGCTAGTGATCACTACAGCTTTGACCAAATCTCAAACTAATGTAAAATGAAATCAAACTTCCAAGAATACAACCAAGATCAAAAAGAGAAATTCTGCACAACATATACCTATAGAACATCCTCCTACATACACCACTAAATACCAACTATGTCAAGTATGATCTCCTTCAAAACCACAAGAGAAAATCCTTAACAACATCCAACCATCCTCCAAGATCAAACATGACATATGGATGTAAGTCTCTCAAAGAAGATCAAACCATTCATTTCCCATATCAAGAAAAAAGCCCATAAAGCATCTCCTATCGGTTCTCATCAATAAATAATAACACAAAAGATCAAGGAGATAAACCATGATGTCCTCCTTCCAATATGAATCCTCCAGAACCATCTGAGCATAACTCAAGATCCATTAATGAAAGAAATACATAACACACCTGAGAGAAACAATGGGAATTGACCCTCAGGTTATAATCTATCGAGTAAGACCATGAGTGGGAAAGAAAAATTCCTTGAAGATATCCAAGTAAAAAAGACTCATCCATGTACAATCTCCTCATAGGTCTTTATTGAACACATGTTCAATCAAGGTGTAGGCTCCTTAGACTTTCTACTGGAAAATTCAACACGAGTAACCATTCAATACAGTTCTCTTATCTCAAGAGAAATTCAATGTCACCTTACTCTCCATTTATCCATGAGCACCTACAAACAATCACCTCATGCCAAACTCTAAATGCAACACAACAACATCATGAAGTATCAGGAAAATGATCAAAGCACCCAAAAAAAAAAGAATATACAGAGATCAATGTCAACGATCCAACTACAAAATCAGGAACTTAACATGACATCATGATCTATTCATTCCCTCTTAGGAAATTCCATGCTTCAAGTGAAGAAACCAAAGTCTCAAGAGAAAAACTCAATGTCAAATCTCCAACACAAAATTAAGAGTATAACATGACATAAAACAAACAATCTCTAAACCAAAATCACTTGTCAAGCACCATCAACACCTCAACCCAAAGAACACACAAGTCCTCCATGGTCTCAAAAAACTAACCATCTTCAGATAGTGTCCCTACAAATGTGAAAGAACCCTTCTGCAGCAATAGGATTAAAGAGTTCCTCCTAGTAACATATACAAACTAAAGAAGACACAATTTTTTTTTTAACAGTCATTGCTGAAACTCCCACTAAATAGTGATACCGAGCTTTCCAAGCATCATGACCAACAATCTCCAAAATTGAAAACAAAATTTTAGGTCCACAAACATATAGTTGTACAGCTAGTTATCCCAAGTGAAACCAAGATATCATAAGTAAGGAGATTTACCATGCTATAGGACTCCATAATTCACTTGTCATCGATCCTCTTACCTCAAAGCAACCACACCAATGCACAAGTGACCATAGACAAGGCCAAATTACCAATCTACATAAACATTGAATCAAATCAGGTGGATATAGAGAGCCCACTTCCAGTTGTCCCACTACAAACATATGGGTAAAGATAGCCTAGAACATTGCACAACCCATAGATCCAATTAATGAAACATCAAGACACACAATCACATCAATGTCTTGCACAATAAGAGATCTCACAAGAGAACAAACATGTAGACACCCTAACTCAAGCACCAAATCAAGTATAAATCTTCTCTCACCATGCACAAAGCATGCAAGTATATTAGCAACTATCTCATCTAGTAGCACCTTGAGGAAGCAGGAGTCTAGAAAATAGCTCTTCAGAAAATCCACAAAACAACAAGTTTTCTTGACCATGTAAAACCTGCAAAACCATAAAAACTTGAGAGTATAAATACATCATAAGAAAATGAACAACAATTCAGGAACTCCAGGCCCATTCCAAGCCAACTCCAAAACTACCAGTATGCACATGCATCTGAGAAAGAGATAGGCTATTTCAAAAGCTTTCAAATCATCTAATGATTAACTCCATAGCCTATATGCATTCGAGTTTAACATAAAACAATGCCTTCCAACACCAGGAAACACAACCCATCATAAGAACTCTCTTGCATGGCTCAAAAAAAACCCACGCCTCTCCATATTACCAGGGAGCCTCTCAAACAGACACCCACTATGAAAGCTTTATGGATACACAATGACGAAGAAAAGAAAATGACCGCATACATCAAGGTTATACCGTTGCCAACTAGGAGACACAAATCACAACAATTCAACATGACCAACTCCATTGTCTCCACCTTCACCATCCTTCAAGATGCATGTTGTATCTGTATACCACAAGACTTCCACTCACCAAAGGATCAAAACAAAAGTCGATTCCTTCAAATTTCCTCAAGCCTAAAAAATTAAGAAACCTTCATAGGAGAAATACCTAGAACCAACAACCAAAAGAAGGCTCTAATACCACTTGTTGGAAAAATTTGGTCATCTAAGATATGCATCTAAGCTTTGTAGTGCCTTCGGTAACTTCAATTTCAATAGATTACCTCAAAAACATGTACAACTATGTCACAAAGAGAAATCATACATAGTTCATTTCCCACATTAATCCTTCTGAGAGAAACTTATGTAAATTTAGTTTCAACAAAAAACATTAACAAATTCTAACCAAGAAACATGAAACATGAAAGATGGAACAAAACACATAGATTTATGTGGGGAAATCCCTTTCGGGTAAAAAAACCCCACATCACCATTGTATTATTCATGAAACAAAACTATTACAAATATAACTCAGACACTAAGCCTTTACAAAGATTACATCTTGTTTCATTTTGGAGACAAAATGAAAAACACAACCCCTTATATGATCTTCACACTATTACAATACTGTAATACAATATATAGTATGGATCTTATCTCTCATGGACCTCTGATCAACCTCTTGATTGTTTACAAACTTTAGTCTGTTACAATTCTCTCTCACAAAATACATAGCGGATTCACATTGAGAGAAGTTTCAAATTTGATCCACACACAGAGAATGAAGCTGCCTCCTTTAGAACAACATAACTATCCTCTCCTTCTCACTTCATCGAACCAAAACTTCATAGAGTTCCATCATTTTTCATTCTCAACTAGTTTATTGATCTTCCAACGGTCGCACCAGTCTAACTACCGATGGTTTGCATTCTACCTTTTCCATTCATCCACGAAAAACCACGTAGAAAAATCATTCGGTCAGCCAAGTCAATGTCCTTCATCCAACCAAACAAATACAAATGCCCACCGCTCTACCGCAACCAAGACATAAGACCCTTGTGGTGTGGTGATGACTACACCACACCACCGCAGGCTCCTCCTACTACGCCACCACTCATTATCCAATTGACCCTTGAGGTAAGGCGGTATACCGCACTACCACTCAACAGGTGCAAAGCCCTCATGGTGTAGCGGTAAACACCACACAACTATAACCCAACTTGGAGACACTCACGACATGGTGGTATCAACACAAAACCATCAAATGAACTTCCTCCTGGTATCTCACCTCTGTATGTAGACTCCCACAATATGGTGGTATCCACCATGCAATCGATTGAATGTGAACAAGTTCCCATGATATGGACGTATATACTACACTACCGCCAAATAGAAAAAAAATCTCTCATAGTATGACAGTAAGCACTGCACCACCGCACCTCAATCAGAAGGTACCCACAATAGGGCGGTAACCTCGCAACCTCCAGATAGAGAGACATCATCACTGGTATGACAGTAACACTGCTAACAACCAGACTCCTCGTTCTATCGCTAAGCAGGATGAAGGATTCCACAGTATAGCAGTAACACCGCATAACTGCTCCTTAACTGGAAGGGACCCGCTATAAAGTGGTAACACCATGCAACCGCCAAACAAACCAAAAGACCTCTGTGATAAGGAGGTAAACCATGCAACCGCACCTCTTTCTAAAGCTCCCAATGGTAACGAGGTAAAGTCATGAACACTAAGGGGATATCTGTCAAGTCTCTAATAGAGGTTAAAGCCAACAAGTTGAGGCAAATATTCCAATAGTCACTTCTGAAGGAAGGATGGGTATGGAAACAATTGGTGAAGTATCTATCATTACTATTCTAGAAACCTACACATTGACTTGATTCTGTAGAGAGTCACTCATAAATCTATTAAACTCAGCTTCTAAAATGAGATCATATGATGGGGATGACAACCTAGGAACAGATGATGTAGAACCTGATAAAATGTCAACCATTTGAATACTCACTACTGAAGGAGTATCTAGTGTGGTTGATGCTATAGGGAGTGGTGTTGTGTCCACTGTGGGTATGGAAGATGTAGGAATATGAAATGTGGAAAGAGGTGGGAGAGGAGTGTTTGGAATAGTGAATGTACGAGGAACACTTAAAATTATAGGTGATGATTGGGGAAAATCTTCACGTATGTGATTGGGTGGAGACATAACTTGTTCTTCATGATGCATGAGTTTATGTTGATCACTCTCTTGATCCTCTTTTTATTTCTCATCTCCTTGGTCACTTTAAAACTCATGTTTGTCTTCAGAATGTTCTTCCTCCTCGAAGTCTGTTTCTTCTGAATCTTCATCTTCAGGATATTGATCACTTGTACTTTCTTCTTCACCAGAATCTATCTCTTTAGAAATAAATTCCTTTCCTTTCGAGCAGGAGGGTTTAGATTATGTAGTTTCTTCCTCATGGATGGCTCAAACATCCTTCTTGCCAATAGTGAATTGAATCCTAGGAAATTTTCTGGAGGAAGTGGGAATAGCTGTTGATTTATCTTTGATGCGAGGTTCTTGTTGTAGATTGACCTATGCTCCAAACTCTTCTCCATTAGAATCTATTATGAAAGTATTCATCTAAAAACCATACTTATGTTGCCATTCAATAGTGTTATCCAAAATTGGGGCCAACCTTTCTTTGATGGAAATGCTCTCGTTCTTTGACCATTGAATTACAGGAAAAGGTTTCTTGAAGATCTATTGTTCATCATAAGTAGCATTTAGGATGTCACCACAATATAAGAAATCCTCTCATAGGTCAAAAACACCCCGATCTGTTGAACAGTCAACTTGCACCAATACATCTTACGAACAACCTCTTAATCTCTACAATCGACTCAAATGTCCTCAAAGTGATATCCATGTTTGTGCCCTTTTTTTAGCCTCTTTCTGACATCTCGGTAATCAAAATAATGTCTATATTTGTAGTTACTAATCATCATGATCTGCATCTCAGCATAGACCGATTTTTACTTTTGCACACTCTTGATGGCATATCTATCGATTGTCAATGGGAACTTAAAACTAGGTTTATGAATCCTTCAACATTCCTTGTGAACTGAAATTAACTACTTGCATAACTCCATCAATATCCACTTGGCTAAAGGATATCTGGGAAACATATAAGGGTATCTAGTGTAGCATCCTACCCTTATGTAAGTAAAAGTCAGGAATTGAAGGTATATGCATCCGACCTTAGTCACCACTTTAAAAGCCTCATCAAATACTCTCTTTTTCTCGAGAGATGGGTCAAAGCTGAAAAGTAAAGGTGCAAAGAAGGCATTGGTGACCCTGCCGAAATGATGATGGCTTTCCTTCAGCTCTAGCCACTAGAAGTAATTATATAAAGGTGTAGAAATCTGGTTCCCTTTTGTAGATAAGCCTAGGAATTGTCTCATCACGACTGTAGTGTACACCAGGTATGAAGTCATATAGAATTTCAAGGTGGCTGCCACATTAATCAACTGCTCATGAATTGCATCGCCGATTTGTTTACCCCAGTCAATATGAGGCTTCTCCCTTCTTATGATTCGAATGTATTCTTACATTCAATCATACAAATGAGATGTTTCTGGCAGTCCCTTCACTCTGCTAAAAAGTATTATCATATCTCTGATATCTTCCTTGAAGTCAGCCTGAGGAAGTCCCTTTGGCCATCTGGAAATAGTATGCCTAGGATATTTAAACCATTAACTGTTTATCAAGTACTTATCCTTGTTTGGATCTGAATCATAGACCTCCTATGCTGATTGTACTAAAATTTCAACGTACTTCTCCATTTGCGGGACTTTAAAGACAATATCAAAGAAGTCTAGATCTAGTCTCAAAACCTTATTTCTGAAAGAATCAATGACACTTCTGCTTTCCCGAATATAGTGAGATGCAACTTGGAGGAAAAAATCCATGTGATGTGCAATAGTCGAGAATGTAGAGACAAAATTTAAGTTGCTATGCACAATAGCTCTCAAAGAGTCTTCAAGAGGATTTTGTTCGGTCCTCTTCATGAAATTAAAAAGGTCTTGTTGGCCAACCTCGGTGTCTTTGATCTCATCAACTTTTGAAATCACTACTGTTGATTGATAAATGCCTTGGTATTTGTATTTCATCTTACCTTCAGCTTTTGAAGATGAGGGAGGCTTCTTAGGTGTCATCTGAGATTACTTTAGCTTCAAGATATGAAAGAATGCCTTATCAAGATCAGTAACTGAACTATAAATAAGAATCAATAATTGTTAGCTAAAAATAAAGATTGGGATGCATGATGCGAGGATAGATATCAAGAAAACATGTTGCAAGTGATGAAGCATGCAAAATGATGCAAGAAATGGATGAGAAGTGGTTCAAAGCAAAATTGGATAGTTTTGAGATGTTTTTGAATAAACACAGGAAAAAGTGCAAGTGCGCTAAAAATCAGCACCCTTGCACTTAGGGGAAAATAGAAGTTGGTGCAATTGCACTGAAAAAGTGTGCCATTGCACCTCAGTGTTAGAAAATTTTGTGAAAGTATGTTAGGGCACTAATTTTCAGTGCCTTGACACTTTGCTTGAAACTTTGAAATTTCATCAAGGACAAGTGTGAGGAAGAAAAAGAAACACCATTACAAGGAGATGATAATTTTCTAAGGCAAAAGAAAAACACCTTTTATTTTCAGAAAACGAAAGCTTCTTTTTCCACAAAAAGCATGATTCTCCAAGAGCTCATTACACAAAAGAGAGGAAGGAAGAATGGAGAAATGGTGACCAAGGTGAAAGAAATGCTTAAAAAAAGGGAGAAAGAGATAAAGAAACACATGGTTTCTGAAAATAAAAGAAAACATGATGGAGAAAAACACGTTTCTAAGAGCTTGGTACAAGATTTTGGAGAGGAGACACGTTCTTCACAAAGAATGAAAACCTAAATTCTATGGAAAGAAAATAACAAAGAAAAATGTGATTTTGAAATGAGACTATGGAACAAGAACAAAAACCTACCTCGAAACTTGAAAGAATGCCATGACTGCAAAAATGTGTTTTTCAGCTGAGAGCTCAGTCGACCAACAAGGGGAGAGATGGAGAAAAAAAAAAGTGAAATGAAATGAATAAGAATCAATTTAAAGTGATCTGGAAGTCTTAAAAACTAGATTAAGTCGACCCTTCAATTGAGGCATGAAGAATGGCACTTTCAGTGAAAAGTGCAAACGGACTTAAAAGGCGCCCCAGCCAAAAATTGGCTAAGTTATAAAATTAAGTGCAATGGAACACTTTTTCAGCACCCTTGCACCAAATTCCAAAATCACTTAAGTGCAAGGGTGCTGAAAAAGTGTGCCCTTGCACTTTCAACACTTAGCCAATTTTTCAAAGTGAAGTAGGGCGTTATTTTTTAGGCCAACTGCACTTTTCACTATTTTGCTAAGTATTAACAGTGAAGGGTCGTGAAGGTACTCATTTCGAAGGTCTTCATGAGACAAATGTGGGGGGATGCTCAGATTGAATACCTGAGGCTTTGGAATGCATTTCAAGGTGGATTAAAAATTTCATCATTTTACATGCTTGAACATCATGAACCTAGGAAACAAACAAGTTTCGTAGGGGGTTATTCATGGAATGAGCACTGCTAGTGTCCATGATAATAGCTAGCTCTTGTTAGGGATATTTATTTAGTCATCCTATCAAATGAGTGAAGGGAGAGGAACTCTAGAATTCAAGTACCCTTATCCATCCATTGGGCTTGGAGTCAGGCGACGAAGAAATAACTTAAAAAGACACAAAGGACTTAAAAATAAGAATATTTACATTTGGAACGCTTGTCACTTTACTGTGTAAAGTGTTTGAGGTGTTTTCCACTATGAGGAAGGGTGAATGATGTTTCATCTCTATATGCTAGCAAGAAACCATTCTCACCATACAATTGGTGAACTTGGAAAGGTCTTGTCCACAGTGAGTCAAATTTCCTTTGCATACCTTTTGGTTCTCTCCGTTTGTCCCATAGGAGAATGAGATCACCAATCTAAAAATCTTGAGACTTAGCCTTTTTGTCAAAAGGATTCTTTAATTTTTCCTAGTGCTTTGCAATGTGATCAACAACCTGAACTCGTTTCTCTTCTTGTTCAGAGAGATGCATTATACACTTATCAAAAGAACTATCAAAATTCTTGTCCTCAATAGCCTTAGCCAACTTGAGGGTTGGAACTTATAGGGTTATAGGGATCTCGTTGTTCAACTCATACAAGAGTTGAAAGGGGGACATACCAATTGCTCTCTTTGGAGTTATCCTATCTGCCACAAGGCATCATACAAAGCCTTGTGCCATAAACATTGATTTTTGTCTACTATCTTTTAGATGATGTTTACCAGATTCTTGTTGCTTGATTTAGCTTGGCCATTACCTTGTGGGTAGTAGTCAGAAGAATGTGACAAGGTTATGCCATGTTCAAAATAGAAACTGGTGATCACGTTTTACAAGAAGGAAAAAGCGTTGTCAAAGATGATTTTGTTTGGCGTGCCAAACTTGGAAATGATATTCTCTTTCAAGAAATTGCACACCACTTTAGAAGTTGCATGCTTAGTAGGAACTGCCTCCACCCACTTGGTGAAATAATCAATCGCGGTTAGGATGTAGACATTTCTGACACTTGATGATGGATTGAACACATTGATGAAGTCAATTCACCACTATTGGAAAGGTTCTTCGATTACAACGAGCTTTAATGGAAAATTTGCTAGCTTAGGCCTGCCAACAAATTGTTGACATAGCTCGCACTTGCATACCCAAGAGTACACATCTTGAAAGAGCGTGGGCCAATAGTACTTTGCTCTCAGAATTTTTTGAGTAGTAACTAGTGTGGAAAAATGCCCTCCACATGCCAAGTCATGGTATGATTTCAACAACTTTTCTTGTTGTTCTTTATCTACACACCACAAAAAGGTGCCATCCACTACACACTTGTATAAGCCATTGTCCCACAATATGAAATTGGTTGATTTAAACTTGACAGTTCTCTTTTCTTTTGACGTCAAATTATTTGGGAATTCACCGTAAGTGAGGAAATGAGTGATGTTAGAATACCACTCATTGGTGTTGACAAACAATACCATGGGTAGTTCGCTTGAATCTACTTC
The DNA here is from genome assembly GCA_007115665.2 of Sequoiadendron giganteum. Classification (NCBI taxonomy): domain Eukaryota; kingdom Viridiplantae; phylum Streptophyta; class Pinopsida; order Cupressales; family Cupressaceae; genus Sequoiadendron; species Sequoiadendron giganteum. The sequence goes on along the minus strand of CM021101.1, from coordinate 830,707,004 downwards.
CTTATCTAAAGCTTCTTCATCAAGGTTTTTCTCTACAATAAGTTGACACAGTCCACGTCCCCGTATCAACTTAGTGGGTTTAATCTCTAGATCATAATCTTGAATCTTGGTAACCCAGTTGCCTCTTTTTGTCTCGAATTCCTATTTTGTTAAAATGGATTTAACAGTTATATCTGGAACTAGGACCTTGACATGACTATTCATGATGTAAAATCGAAAAATGTTTAATAGCCTTGACCACGAAAAAGGCATGTTTTTCCATATGAGAATACTTCAAATCATAGTTCTTCAGGGGGAAACTCATGAATCTAATGGGCGATTCAAAACCCTCGTGGTTCTCTCACACCAAAAGAGCTGAAAGTGTATGCTCAAAAGCATAACTGTACATTATGAAATATTTGGTAAAATCAAGACAAACCAATACTAGAGCATGAAAAATTTCCTCCTTAATGTTTTTGAATGTGGCCTTCCCTTCTATAGTCTAGTGGAAAGTGGTATTACCTTTCATCATATTGACAATATGACAAGTCTTTTCCGCAAAGTCTAGGAGGAACCTTCGCAAGAAATTTACCTTACCAAAGAAGGAGTGAAAAAACTTCTTACTTGATGGTAGGGAGAGAGATTTGATGCGATTGACTCTTTACGAGTTGATATTAATCCCTTCGGTAGAAACCACGTGGCCAAGAAGTTTTCCATCTGTAACCCCCAAAATTGACATTTTAGGATTTAGGGAAATACCATGCTGACGACATCTCTCCAAGATTTTCCTTAGGTGATTGTAGTATTCATGAAACTTTTTGGAGAATACTATGAGGTCATCGAGATACACTATAATGAACTTACCCATCTCGTCATGGAAGGCCAGGTCCATAGCACGTTGGAAAGTAGCACTGACATTTATCAAGCCAAAATACATTCTATGGTATGCAAAGGTACCCCATGGTGTTGTGAAGGCCATTTTGTGTTGATAATTTGAAGTAACTTAGATTTTATTGTAACTAGAGAAACCGTCCATGGAGAGCATCTCAAATCCAATCACATTTTTCAAGACTTGATTAATGATAGGAAGAGGGTAATTGTCCTTGAGCGATAGCTGGTTTAGATTTCTAAAATCTACATAGATGTGAATCTCACCATTCTTCTTGCACATCGGGATGATATTTTCTATCCATGATGAATGGTGGATTGGAAAAAGTATCCATGCGCTCAACATTTTTTGGACCTCTACAAGGATTTTTTCGAAGGATTTTGGATTGTATTGCCTTTGTTTTGTTCTTGAAAGGTAATGCTCCAACTTTCAGGGGAATATCATGTTGCACCTCTTTCGATTAGAAAGATTTAAGGTCTTCATATGAATATGATAGGACATCCATATATTATTTTAATAGACTGGTGAACTATCTTCTCTCTTCAGTAGTGCAATATTTGCCAATTTTCACCATCTTGAGATCACTTTCAGTGCCCAAGTTATACTGCTCGACCTCATTTGATGAATCAGAGTCAATGAGTTTATTTTTGACATAACGACCATGTTTATCAAAGAGTCTTTCCAAAGACACCAATCACTTAGGGATTTTGTTCCCTTTAATTTGTAAGAATTCTTCCTCGATGACTAGATCTACATCAGACATGGATTCTCATAGAGGAGAATCACTCCCTTCGAAATATAGTTCATTGAAGTTTTTTACCTTTTATAAGAAGGAAAATATTTGATGATCATCATTGAATATCTACCAATTCTTTGAATTATTGAGGAAACTTGGACAAAAAGCCAACTCAATTGTGTAGGTGGAGCCTTTAAAATCCTTGTGTGGGATGAGGAGCATGGCTAATATTGCTAAAGAATCTTCCCTACAATTGTATTCCCTTGGCACCACAAAGATATCAAAAGCTTCAAACTCTTCAATGCAATCCAAAATGAGATTGCGATAATGCCTAAGTCTATTATTTTTTGTTTGATACAGGTTTCTCACTTGACATACTATCAACTCAGTATCACCCTACGTATGAAGGTTTTTAATAAATTTTTTATGTGCCACTTGCATTCCCAACAACAAGGCTTCATATTCGACGGAGTTGTTGGTTTTATCAAATTGTAGTTTGAAATAAAAAGGGAAGAAATTTCCATTAGGAGAGATGAAAATCATCCCAGCTTCGAAAACAATTGAAGAAAAACTACCATTGAACTCCAGCAACCAAATTCCATTTGGATCATCAAGGCTAATGGTGTCAAAATTTGGAAATTCATCTTCTGGTGAAGTTTCAGGATCTGACATCGACGAATCATCTGGTGATGACTCATTCATTATGGAATGAGATTCAACACTCTACAACTCATATGTTGTTAAAGAGTCACCGAACTCTTCCATTTGAAGATAGTAAGTTCCCTCTACTGAAGACTCAAATAGGATTTGGGCCCTTGGATCATCTGATTGGGTCACCGAGAATTTTGCTTCCTTTTCAGGAATTAACTTTTGCATTATGCCTTTTACTGGTATTCTAGCTTCAGACATATCCATACTTAATTCTCCCCCAACATCTTTGCAGAAATTGCATCCGAGGAAGATTTCATAAGATGCTGGTACATCAGCCACTAATACTATCATTTTAATCTTTTTATTTAGATATGTGGAAAACACTTATTGTGCGTCTTTGATTTGATCAATCAAGGGCACTTGTTTGTTCTCCATAGAGAAACAGTGGCTAAAATTCTTGGTCATGTCCAAATCCAAGGCAGTGGCCACCTTGGTGGGCATCATGCGTTATCAGAGGCACCAGAGTCTATGACATAATTACTCAGTTTGAAACCATTTACTAGTAAGGAGATAAAAAATGGGTCGATGTGTGTAGATGCAGTTGGGGATTGGATACCAAATTATTTTGCGGCGCCTTAGGTTTAGGAGCAACTGGAACTTCAGGCGATCAATCCCGAGTTGGAGTAATTACTTGATCCTTAATGAATTTGACGAGTCTATCAAATTGGTCAGGGTTAGCTTTGAGGTATTTTGCCTCAGACATATGGACCTTGGTCTTTTTTGCATGATCAATGATGTCAAAGGCTTGGAAAGATTTTTGTAGGTTGGATGTAATGACTTCACTAATTGGTTTAATGAAAGGCATGTTGGTATTTGAAACCGGATGATTAGATTTGAGGAAAATGGGAGTTGATGGAGAGGGACGTGATGCACTTAATTGCAAATTCATTTCTTTTTTAGGTTACCAAGGGAGAGGAGATCCCCTATTGGCAATCATAACCGGTGCCTTCTCCTTTTTTAGGTGGAGCAACAACTTGAGCTTTGTCAAGTTGGATTTGTTGATTCCACGTAAAAACAATGTAAGTGTCTCTCACCAAGTCTTCCTCCTCCTCTTCATCCGCTATTTGCAAATAGCCGATCTTGGAGTCGCCAGCTGATTCTGTCTCTTCCTCTTGGAAAATATCAGTGTTCTCTTCTTCAGGATAGTTTGGCTATGCATAATCCTCTTGTTCAGCTTCGTAATATCATGCAACAACATTGGTAGGTGGATCTTCAAGAGGGAGCCTACCCCGTAGTGCCAGAAGACGGTTGTGATTCTTGTTTTTTGGCATAGTTAGGGAAATTCTTTCTTGCGACATCCTTGTAGCTGGTATTGTTGTTGGAAACTTGCTTCTTCAAAGCGAGGAGCTCATTTGCCAGCTGTTGCACCATGGGGTCTGTAAAGTTGGAGCTAGTGCTAGGGGCATTGGCATTGGATGCTGAAGATCCTGATGCCTGTATCCTCTTATTTATGTTGGAGTTGTCATTAGTCCTGATCTCTCCAACTAAGATCATATCATCCTCGAGGCTTGTAGTTAAATGTCATGCTGCTTTAACATTCACAAGGGTTTCCCTACATAAGAAGAAACTTACTTTGGGTAACTACATGTTGATGAAAAAGAACTTCAAGTTATGATTCGTTGGTTTGGCATCTTGTGGGATCCGTGTCACCAAATTTTTGTATTTAGCCACAAATTCCCTCATTGGTTCATGAGCCTCTCTCTGTATGGTCATTAGTTGTGCTAACAAAGCATGCGTGTCTTCGATGGGCTTGAATCTCTCTTTGAAATTTGTTTGGAGGGTGTCCCAACTGGTGATTGAAGAATTGGGAAGATTGTAGAACCATTCTACAACAACCCCTTGGAGGGATTCAATAAACAACCTTACAAAAAAATCTTCATGTTCTATGGCAAGAATGCCATAAACAATGTAGAAAGCAACAATGTGTTCATCAGGGTGTTGTTTGCCATCACCAATAAACTTCAGAATGTGTTTTTTTGAAACACGCGGGAGATCATGCAGAGGTGCAGTTAAACGAAGGGGGCCAAAAGCATTCCCCCATAGTCCTATAGGTGGTGCGACCATAACTGGTTGCACAATAGGTACCTGAGCTAGATGTCTACTATAGATAGACCAAACAGGTGGAAGAGGAGATCTTTGTTTTTGTGGAGGATAACTCGTAGTGCATTGCAATGGTGATTTGACTCGAGGAGACGTAAATGGAAAATTGTGGTGCAACAACTCCTCAAAAAGAGGAATTGTAACTCCTTGAGCCCTTAATCCTTGTGTATAGCTTCGGTCCGCCAAAATGTAGATCTGAAAAGGATCAAGATTTATAGAGAAAAATATACAAGATACAAGAAGAAACTAGAAAGATTATTCACTTCAATCGAAAGCATGAGGCTTGGATTGCATGATTAATTCTACAGTGGACTCGCCAAAAAACTATTGGGTGACAATTATGTAATCAAATTTTCAATAGATTACATAACCTAGACTTCAACCACAACTATGTGAGATAGAATACCTCCTCTCAGAAAGGGGAGGCACCCTTCTTACTACTAACAAAAGCTATGGTAAAACTAATAAAGTATTTACACAATGTACACTACACTTACGAAATGGGGGGGTGTGTTACATTCATGCTTCTCTCTTTTTTCAGAGAAGATTTTTTACAATGTTTCACGATTTGGAAGTTCTAGATCTAATAACTGAAACACAAAAAAAGTAGTAATTCCATTACCTCTATCTTGTCAAAGTAAAGCGTAGAGATACTAGATGTGATTTATAATAAGAAAGTAAAGGAAAAGGAAAGCTCACGAAGCCACAAAATTGTTCTATATTTTTTCAATTTTGGATCTACAAAAGTATCGTTTGTCACATTAGGATCACAAATTCTTCTTAGATGCAAAAATTTCTTGAACCGCATAAATGATTACAAGCACAAAGTCTTGTAGATCTTTCAACCAAAATATCCACACATAAAAGTAAATCCAAATAATAGATGCAACACAAAGTTTACATAAATTACTTGAAGGCATTCAAATACCATTTTCTAATCACCACCAATATTACTCAAATCAAAATAGAATTTATTCCATCACAAAGTCTGGCATCCAACTTCCTTCTTTATTGATTAAATTTAGTTTCACAAAATTGAACACAAAGTTTCAATGTTCATTTCAAAAGGGCAGCAGTTTGTTGCAAAATACTAAAAGGTAAAGATTAGAATAGGAGTCTCTCTTATTTATAGAAAAGAGGGAAGAGCTAATCTAGGAAATTAGTGAACTAAAGTTAGGGAATTAGATGAGAAAAAATAGGAAACCCTAACTTTGACTAAGTCAAAGTGTAATTTCTCTTGGCGGTGTAATTACACTTTACAAAACGACATTTAAGATGTCAAAAATCCATTTATTGTATACTTGGGTGGTCTCAAAGTTTTTATTGTACATTATATATCTTACTTGTATACTTGTAATTCTTCGAGCTACAACCAGAGGTTTTCTTCTTGGTTCTTTTATACTGGTATGCTCGCCTGAACCGGGGTTTTGTAACTTTCTTATATATTAATAAAATATTTCGGCTTATGCCTTTTAACAAAATAAAAATAAAAATGTCAAAAAATATTTAAAAAATGCATATGAGAATGCATCAAAGTATTGAACACTGGAAGAACAGGAGTCTTCATGGTTCCTTGCTTGGGCATGAAAGTCTTCATATTTCTTCCTAGTCTCCTGTATAAATTTGTCATCCGGAAGCAGTTCGTTGCAAAATACTAAAAGGTAAAGATTATAATAGGAGTCTCTCTTATTTATAGAAAAGAGGGAAGAGCTAATCTAGGAAATTAGTGAACTAAAGTTAGGGAATTAGATGAGAAAAAATAGGAAACCCTAACTTTGACTAAGTCAAAGTGTAATTTTTCTTGGCGGTGTAATTACACTTTACAAAATGACATTTAAGATGTCAAAAATCCATTTATTTTATACTTGGGTAGTCTCAAAGTTTGTATTGTACATTATATATCTTACTTGTATCCTTGTAATTATTCGAGCTACAACCAGAGGTTTTCTTCTCAGTTCTTTCCTACCAGTATGCTCGCCTGAACTGGGGTTTTGTAACTTTCATATATATTAATAAAATATTTTGGCTTATGCCTTTCACCAAAATAAAAATAAAAATGTCAAAAACTATTTACAAAATGCATATGAGAATGCATCAAAATATTCAACACTGGAAGATCAAGAGTCTTCATGGTTCCTTGCTTGGGCATGAAAGTCTTCATATTTCTTCCTAGTCTCCTACATAAATTTGTCATCTGGACCAATGGTGTAATCCACAATGGTGTGAATCCTTGTGACTGATCTCTTGGTGGATGAAAGAACCTTTTTGCACCTTTCAAGATGTATCTTAAGGTTATCAAGGGTGAGCCTGATATCACAAAGATCATTTATGGAGGCATCTAAAAAGTCTGCACTCTCTACTTGACTCATGATGACTTGTTTGAAGGTTTGTGATAGTTTTGTGGTTGGAAGGAAGATACGGTTTTCTTCGAGAAGCTTTCCTAGCAACTCCTTAACAATTTTTTCAAGAATAATTCGATGTTCTTCCACATCTTCCTAAAATTGTGGAGATCTTCTGTAAGAGATTTGATTTTCTGAATACGATGCTTCAATGATTCTCTTACCTCAACATATTTTTCATTGTCAGGAATAACCCCGACTTCCACCAGTTTATTGAGCTTTACTTGTTTCATTTGAGATCAAAATGATAGAAATTTTTCCATTTCTTTGAGCTCCTGGGAGAGGACAACTTCTTCTTCATCCAACTCTATTTGATATGAGCTACCTAAGTAGCCTTCTCATTAGTGGCAATTATAATTTGAGAATCATGTTCTACAACTTTGTTGATGACGTCACACAATGCTTTACCTTTGGAGACAAATCTCCCAGCCTTCTTGATAGCTGGTTCCTTAGGGCTTACCATTGCCAACGGTTGTGCATTATTGGAAGATCCTGCAATATTTTTAACAATAGTGACATAATGCTCTACCCTTTGTTTGTAGAAGTCACAAGCTTAAACCATTTTGTCTAGTATCCCTGGCAATATATTCAAAGTCACTTGTGCATCTACCTTGGCGCTTTCATTAGTAACCTTGCCAAGATGGACTCTTGTTACTGTATAGTCCTCCATATTAACATCTCCTTCCTCTTGAGGTGGAATTATAATCTCTACATATTTTTGACTTGCTTTGTCAACCTAAAGCCATGAATATACTTTCACCTTCTTCTTACCCTTGGCCTTTGGAGGGGCTATCTCTTCAAGATCGAGCTCTTCTGGAGAAATCATTTTCTTCTTTCGCTTTGATACTTGGGATACCAACCATGGGAGAAGAGAGGAGGTAAAATATTCTTTATTGACTGTCAATTCTTTTGTTACCACCACTTCTAAAGGAAGGACAAGTATGGAAAAAATTGGTGAAGTATCTATCATTACTATTCCAGAAACCTGCACATAGACCCGATTCTACAGAGAGTTTCTCATAAATCTATTAAACTTAGCTTTTGAATTGAGATCATATGATGGGGATGACAAGCTCAGAATAAATGACGGAGAACCTAATAAAACATCAACCATTTGAATACTCGTCACTGAAGGAGTATCTAGTGTGTTTGATGCTATAGGGAGTGGTGCTATGTCCAATGTGGGTATGGAAGATGTTGGAATATGCAATGTGGAAAGAGGTGGGAGAGGAGTGTTTGGAATAGGGAATATACGAGGAATGCTTGAAATTACAGGTGATGATGATTGGGGAAAATCTTCAGCTACATGCTCGGGTGGAGACATAACTTTTTATTCATCATGCCTAAGTTCATGTTGATTACTCTGTTGATCCTCTTTTTCTTTCTCACCTCCTTGGTCGATTTCAGACTCATGTTCGTCTTCAAAATTTTCTTCCTCCTCAGAGTATGTTTCTTCTGAATCTTCATCTTCAAGAGATTGATCACTTGTACTTTCTTCTTCATTAGAATCTATCTCTTTAGAAATAGATTCCTTTCCTTTCAAGTGATATGGTTCAGATTCTATAGTTTCTTCCTCACAAATGGCTCAAACATCCTTCTTACCAATAGTGAATTTAATCCTAGGGCATTTTCTAGAAGAAGTGAGAATAGCCTTTGATTTATCTTTGATGCAGGGTTCTTGTTGTAGATTGACTAGTGCTCTGGACTCTTCTCCTTTAGACTCTATTCTGAAAGTCCTTATCTTAAAACCATTCTTATGTAGCCATTCAATAGTGTTAGCCAAAATTGGGGCCAACCTTTCTCTAATGGAAACACTCTCCTTCTTTGACCATTGAATTGCAGAAAAAGGTTTCTTGAAGATCTGCTGTTCATCATAAGCACCATTCAGGATGTTGCCAAGATCTATGACATCCTTTGGTAGGTCAGTAACACTAAGATCCTTGATATGATGAATAGTCAACCTACACCAACCCATCTTACAAACAACCTCTTCATCTCTGAAATCGGCCCAAATGTCCTCAAAGTGATATCCATGTTTGTGACCTTTTTTCAACCTCTTTCTGACATTTTGGTAATCAAAATCAAGTATTTATTTTTAGTTCCTGATCATCATGTTCTACATCTCAGCATAGAATGATTTTCATTTTTCACACTCCTTATGGTATATCTATCGATTGTTAGTGGGAACTTAAAACTAGGTTTATGAATCCTTCGACATTCCTTATGGACTGAAATTAACTACTTGCATGAATCCATCAATATCCACTTGTTTGAAGGATATTTGGGCAACATATAAGGAAAAATAGTGTAGCATCCTACCCTTATGTAAGTAAAAGTCGAGAATTGAAGGTATATGCATCCGAACTTACTTACCACTTTGTAGGCCTCATCATATACTCTCTTTTTCTTGAGAGTTTGGTCAAAGCTGAAAAGTAAAGGTGCAAAGAAGGCATAGATGACCCTCCTAAAATGATGATGGCTTTCCTTCAGCTCCAGCTGGTAGAAGTAATTATATAGAGGTTTAGAAAGCCAACTTAAGTTGACCCTTTAATTGAGGCATGAAGAATGGCACTTTCAGTGAAAAGTGAAAATGGACTTAAAAAGGGCACACTAGCCAAAAATTGGCTAAGTTATAAAATTAAGTGCAATGGTGCAATTTTTCAGTGCCGTTGCACCAAAGTCCGAAATCACTTAAGTGCAAGGGTTCTGAAAAAGTGCACCCTTGAACTTTCAATAGTTACCCAATTTTTCAAAGTGAAGGAGGGCATTGTTTTTCAGGCCAACTGCACTTTTCACTATTTTACTAAGTATTGATAGTGAAGGCTCACGAAGGTACTCATTTTGAAGGTCTTCCTGAGGTGAATGTGGGGGGATGCTGAAATTTACTACCCAAGGCTTTAGAATTCATTTTAGGTGGATTGAAAATTCCCTCATTTTACGTGTTTGAACATCACGAACCTAGGAAACAAACAAGTTTCGTAGGGGGGTTATTCATGGAATGAGTGCTCCTAGTTTCCATGATAACACAACTGACATCATTTACTGTCTTCTTTAAGATCTCCAGGATTGTTTTATTTGCAGCCTCTACTTGGCCATTTCCTTGTGGATAATAAGGTGTGGAGAACCTATGTTGGATATGAAATCTCTCACAAAGTTCATCGACATCTTGATTCTTAAAAGGTATCCCATTATTGGTGATAATGGAGCTGGGAATACCATACCGACATATGATGTAATTCAAGATAAAAGATGAAATTTGATTGCCAGTTACTATGGTCAAGGGAACAACTTCAATCCACTTAGTAAAATGTTCAATTGTAATGGTTATAAATGTGTGCCCATTTGATGAAGAGGGGTGGATTTTTCCAAATAGATCTAGTCCCCACTGAGAGAAGGGCCATGTTGTAGTGAGAGGTTGTAGCTCTTAAGTAGGAGCATGAATAAGGTTTCCATGTATCTGACATTTTGGAAATTTCCTTACAAAGATAAAATATTCCCTCTCCATAGCTGGCCAATAATAACCAATTCTAACAAGTTTCTTGGCTAAGGTCAATCCACTTGAATGAGTTCCACAAATACCACCATGAACTTCTTGTAAGGAATTTTTCAGATTCATCATGTTCAAGACATCTAAGGAGTGTACCATCGAGACCACATCAGTAAAGGGTGTCAATGATTAAGGTATATTAAGAAGATTGGCGTATAAAGTTTCTCTTTTGGTTTTGGGACAAATATGGGGTTAAGATATTATCTTTTAAGTAGGCATAGATCTTTCTGTATAAAGGGGAATCTGAACCAAACAGATGATAGATGATTTGGGTCTCAAGATTATCATATGGAGGGGAAAACAATTGTTCCACTAGGAATTCATATCGAGTTTGATTTTCTGATAGTTGTAGTGATGAAGGAGTTGTAGCCATGGCATCTACAACTTTGTTGTCAATCCTCAAAATCTGTGTGAACTTGATTTCAGAAAAATATTTCTTAAAATCATCAACCATGTTTATATAAGGCATTAACTTGTCATATTTGGTCTGATAATCATCATTGATTTGGTTAATGACCATTTGTGAATCACCATAGACTTGTAGCTCTATGATCCTCCATTCCAATACTACTCTCATTCTAGTAAGCAGTGCTTCATATTTGGCTATGTTATTGGTGCAAGGAAACATTAACCAATAAGATTTTGGAATAGTATGTCCCTGAGGTGTAAAAATAATTCCTACTCCGAGCCATGTTGTGTATATGATCCATCAAAATATAGTGTCCATGATTGCTTCGTTGTTGCTGTCAAAATATCTACATTAGAAAATTTTATATGCATTGGATGATTTTTTTTAAGGGTGCTTTAGCCAGCTGATATGCTATGAATTTTCCTTTGATGGATTTTTGATCTACATAGTGGATATAAAACTCACTTATGATCATCACAAATTTGGCTAGCCTGCATGTTAAGGTAGATTTTCTCAAAAGGTACTTTAATGGATCAATTTTGGCTACAAGTTTAACTATGTGGGCTAACATATAATGCTGCAACTTTTGGGAAGTAAACACTACTGCTAAACAAACCTTTTCAATAAAAGTGTAGTTGAGCTCATGACTTGTCAAGGTCCTGCTAATGTAGTATCAAACTTTATCTTTTCCTATTCTATCCTCTTGTGCCAACAATGCCCCCAATGATACCTCTGTGGCTGAAATGTAAAGTATGAGTGGCTCTCCTGATACTGGTGGAACCAAGACTACTGGACTCATCAGATATTGCTTGATTTTATTGAACACTACTTCACAATTTTCTTCCCATTTGAAAGGAACATTTTTGTGCAAGAGATGCGTGAAAGGTAAACTCTTGTTTGCTAGTTGTGCGATGAACCTTCTAATAGATTGTAGCTATCCTTGCAATGACCAAAGATGATTGATATTTCTTGGTGGTGGAAACTCCATTATGGATTTGAATTTTGTTGGATCCACCTCTATTCCTATTTTTGAAACAATATATCCTAAAAGCTTTCTAGACTTAACCCCAAAGACACACTTCTTTGGACTGAGTCTAACCTTGAATTTCTCCATTCTGACAAAGATTTTAGATAGGATATCTAGATGTCCCTCTCTTGTATAATATTTTGCTAAGAGATCATCCACATAATCTTCCATGAAATTACGCATCATGTCATGAAAAATAGTGGTCATTTCTCATTGATAGGTTGCACCTACTTTTTTGAGTATGAATGGCATCACATTCCAACAATAGGTACCTTGGGGACATGTGAAAGTAGTCTTGTCTTGATCCTTAGGTGCGATCTTGATCTGATTATATCCTAAGAATCCATCCATAAGTGAATACATTGCGTGTCCAGCTGTCAGGTCCACAATTGTGTCAATGCTAGGCAAATGAAAATCATCTTTCGAACATGCTTTATTCAGATCCCAAAAATCTGTATAAATTATGATATGCCCATTAGGTTTTGATACTAGTACAATGTTAGAGATCCATTCAACATAGTCAATGGACCGAATGAATCATACATCCAATAATTTCTTCTTCTTGTTCAATCTTTATCTTTTGATTTTTACTAATTTTCATCTCACTGTCAAATTTATTCTCCATCCTTGATTTAATTTCTTAAATTATATCTTGTCCACTCATTTGGGAATCTTACCCTAACCCTAATTGAGAGTTTCCATTTTGAATCTTGACCATTGATTTTAGGGCATTTCTCAATCTTCAATCTCATCCTTCCATCCAAAATTGCATTTTCTATAAAATATCAATTTTGTTCTCATTTCTAAATCTCTCTTAATCTTGCATCCTAGAATTTGATCTTATGTCATTTAGTTGCTTGCCTTTAGAATTTTATTTCTTTTTCATAGCTTATATGAAATCCTTCAACACTTAGCTTAGGGATAGTCCATAGCATAGAAGTTTTCTCATCACAATCTGAGGGCATACTCTACATTTCAGCAAGCTAGATGGTACAATAGAAATCGGTCATGGAGGATAAGGGATTTGTTGAGCTTGTTTCATCTATTTCTTTTATTTATTCCTATGCATTCTATTGACATTATGGATTTGATTAATATACTTGTATATTTGCTAACAACTTGATTTTGCATTAAAATCCTCAAATTACATTGGTGAACCTGACTTTTTAACATGTTTTTTGCAGGTACAAGTACGTAACAACGCGTTCGACATCTCAAGCGATGCAACTGCTCTGCTACACCGCATTTTCCAGCTAAAGTGACACATATGCTCTATCGTGACACACTTGATATTTTCTGTGACGCAACTGACAACATGGGCCACACTCGATAGACAAAGAACCACATTCGAAATAACACATTGCATTTGCAACCCAAAATGACGCATTCACTCTGCTGCGACTGGTAAATAGTTTTTTATTTTTTATTTTTTGAATTTTTGTTTTTCTTTGTTTTTAGATTAGAGATTTATTTATTTTTTGATAGTAATCTGTCTATTGTAGCGTGTGTCAAGCTAGAATCTAACCATTGATTATTAGTTTTTTTTTTTTTCAATAAATTAATCAATTATGAATTTTCACTCATAGTTAATATGAACAATCACACATTTGCATGGGTTTGGAAAGAACATTCACACTGTCATTGGTTTAAAATGAACTATTAGTTAGCTCACACTACAAATGGTTAAAATGAACCATTTTCTTGCTAACACTAAAAACAGTTAAAATGAATGAGTGCTTGTTTTGTCTTGTAATTTAGTTAGTTATCACACTTCCATATTTCAATTTGGGCTTAAAAAGAACAACATGTGAGTGTGAGCCAAACATATTTATGTGCTCTCTCTTTGTTTTTAAACAAAGATTGATTGAACTATGAATATGTTTGCTTGCTTTTTTTAGCCTTAGAAACTAAGCTTGCTTTGGTGGGAAAAAGTACTCACCCAAAGTGATTCAAACCGAAAACAAATCTCTTTAGCCGAGCTACTCTCGATCGGTATATAAATGTGAATCCTAAGGGAAAGCCTAGGATTATGAGTGCAAATATGTCATACAGACCAAGTAGTACTCCCCAAAACCCTGTTGAGCTTAAACTCTTCAGGATGGAGTGCTTCTTTAATGGAGCTTAATCTTGTGCCCCATGTATGACCACTCAAACGGGTCCCTGAATTAAAACCCTTGTTTTTAGTGACCAAAAACCTTCTATTCTTTGGTGCAACCATGGTCGTTGCCAAGGAACCCACACCTGTGCAATTTTTAGTAGAGATGATCAATCTGCCATGGGAGTTTCATGGAGGTTGGAAGCTTGGTTTCCATGAGAAGTGAGTGAATTGTAAGGGGGAGCCCATGGGGCCAAGATTCTGAATTCATCCTCTAAGAATATGCGGTTGGAGTAAAATCCATGCGGGATCCAAAAAAAATTGTCTTTGCAACCATAGGATTTTGTAAATTTTTTCTATGGGGTTGTTTTTCATTTTTTACATCATGTGTTTGCCAAGTGTTTTCAGACAACTTGAACAAATGAACATCAAAGAATAAATCTGAAACAAACTTTCCAAATTGAAACAAATCTTTGCAATTTTCTGAACTTTTCTCCAAAACAACTTTCTACGATGCAACTGCTATTCTAGAATGCAATTGATACATCTCAGCCGCAATCACTGTATTGCAATGTATTTGCAACTTAAAATGCCACAATTGACAGTCATTCATCGCAATTTCTTTACCAAATTCCATAATCACCATTTTGAATTATATTTTCCATCTGCAACACCGTAATTTCCTTTCCTACGATGCATTTTCTCTATCGCAACGCATTTGTTGTGACACATTTTCCAGTTTCCAAAAAAATGCTTTTTTGTCAAAACTGAGACTCAATTTTGTCCTTATCAGACTCCAACACATTTTTCTCTACTGTTTCTATCAAACCAAACATTGAATTTCTCAACTTCCCTCATTATTACATTATAGGTAGCATTCTTAAGTCATCATAGGATCCCACTGCATTTCATTAGTTGCATTGTTAAACTTTACCATCACCTTGGACACTCATTTTTTAATGGATTTTAGGAGTAGATTCCTTATCACCCTTTGTCAAACCTTTGCATTCACAAGTAGGTTATCATTGGACTCAATCAACCTTTTTCTTTAGTCAATACCTTTTGTGAATTATTTCCCACTCATTAGTCTAGTGTGGACATTTCATTTTGTCCTCATTTAGTCCTTTTTACAGTCCATTGATATTCCAAACCTAAATCATTGCCAAAACTTAGTGTGATCAAGTTTACATCTCCTTAGATTTACCATTAGTGATTTCCTTTGAGAATATTTTGCATTTTGCATACCATTAGTCTTTTCACTCATCCCATTTACAGTTGTATCATTTGCATTTACATACCTTTAGTTTCCTTTTTAGTCTCATTTTCATTACCACTCACCATCATTACATAGCATTATTTCATTCAAAAAAAAAAAAACCAAAAAATATATAGTGTCATAACATTTGCATATTTAGATCATCCTCCACCATTTTCCAAAGTTGAGCAAAAATTTTTATGGTTGAAACTAGATTACAGAGAAAGAAAAGACTTAGGGGTTCTTTTCGTCAAGACACCAACTTTCTCAATTTCACCAATGACATGAATTCATTCCCTAATGAAACAAATACCTTTTCTAATGACATGGGAAATTCTGCTATCAATCCATTTAGTGAGATGTCATTACCACCCTCTTCACACAATCCTTTTGAACAATTTGTCTATAGAGACAAAAATGGGGAACTCATTGAAGAAGACATACAAGTTGTTGCCCAAAACCTAGAAGTGGCCTCTTTTGTGGAAGAATTGGTTTTAAATGACTCAGCCATATACCTAGCCATGCTCCTTGACCAAGGGGCTAGGTTACCAAAAGGATTTTACCTCAACACTATTAGAGCCACATCTCCTAATCCCCAATCACACAATACTTCCATGGGAGCCACATCACAAAATGTCATTAACACCATTAATGCTACCTCCCTTGGTCATGCTACCACCACAACCAATGCATCAACCACAATAAACATAACATATATTAGGGGACCATATTCCCAAACCATCACTACATCACAATCCAACCCCTAACAAACATCCACTATTCCTTCATAAACGTTTGGATCAACAATGGGTGTAACCACCTCAAACCTCTTTGGGACTTCATCTAGTTCCATGAGTACATCAACAAACCTGTTATTAGGTTCCTCAAATTCTATGGCAACCAACTCATCAAACCCTTTTGGGAGGAATAAATGAAGATTTGTCATTTAAGGCACCCAACCTAATTCCTCATAGGTAAATACCAACATTCCTTTGAGGCAAAAAACCCACATTCCTCAAGGCCATAATTACCTATTTGGGCAAGGAAATCAAGGCACCCAATTTTCCACTCAATTTGGGCATCAAAATGCTCAAAGCCAAAAAGGCCCCCAAATTCAATCCCACATGGAGGGATCCCATGTCCCCACTTATGCTTCTCAAGTTCATACACAATAGCACATCCCTCATCTAAACACTTATTTCTAACAACAACCAAATCAAAACACACATTTTTCTCACCAACAAAAAATCCCAAATCCATACCTATCACCAACATGTCTAATGCTACCAACAACCCAATTGTGGAGGCACTCACACTCAAACTTTCTTCTCTTCAAACACAAGTGGAGACCTTGCAACAATCAAACAAAAAGTCTTACATGTCACATGACTTATGTCCATATCCATTTGAAACAACTTTGTATATGCCACCATTTCCTCATGGATATGTGGTGCCACATTTCCCTAAATAAAAAGGCAAGACAAACCCCATTGAACACATAAGAGAATTCACCACCAGTTGCATGGAAACTGCATATGAACAAACCTATCTCATGAGACTCTTCTCTAGAAGTCTCGTAGTCCATGCACTGGAGTAGTTCTCACTATTGCCTAAAGGAATCAAAACCTAGGATGAATTGGCAAACAAGTTTGTTGAAAACTATGCCTATAACACTAAAATGAATATTGAAATTGCCTCCTTATGCAGACTAACCCAAGAGGATGCAGGAGAGAATTTTATCCCATTCTTTCAAAGATGGATAACCTTGGCAAGCTGATGTCCAGTAGAAATACTTGAAAAGGAGAAAGTCACCATGTTTGTACAAAATCGCCTAGGACTGTTAAGATATGGCTTACAAGTCCATTATAATACCACCTTTGTTGACCTTGTTGAAAAAGGTGTTCAACTTGAAAAATCCTTGATTGCCAAAGGCGAATTAAAATATGATGGAAAAAAAATCAATACCACCACAAACACTAACCCAAGTAATTCCAATGACAAAACCAAATACTGGGTTAAGAATAAACATATCACTAATGATGGTGTGTTATATGTAAAAATCGTTAATACAATAGATCAAGTACTCACCATCAAAGGAGTTCAAAATCAAAATGCACCTGTGACCACATCGACACCAACTACCAATGCTATTAAAAATAATCCTGCTCAATCTAATCAAAGGAAACCACATCAACCACAACAATTTCAAAAATGCACATACACTCTCTTGGGTGAGCCTATCGAAATTGTGTTAAAGAAACTTATCCAAAATAGTGTCATAACTTTGGAAGAACCCAAACCGTATGACCTTGGTCAATTCAAGCCATCATGGTAGGATGATAATGCATTTTGTGATTACCACCATGTTAAAGGGCACACAACTTCCTCTTGCCATCAGTTATGTAATCTGGTGCAAGACCTTATTGAAAACCATACCATTGAGTTAGGAGGTCAACCGTTTGCGTCTAATGCAAAACATACAATCCATAAGAACCCACTGCAGGATCATGGTTCTGGTAACCCCCCCTCATCTGGCATGAAGAATAACAATAATCAAGATTATCACATCCATCCTTCCTTCAATTATTCCAATGGTACCATCATTAAAAATCTTCATGATGCTGATGAAGATAAGTGTGTCAATACCATTACCATTAAAAAGGCCCTGGAATGCAATGCCACAACACATAAAGGCAAGGTCACCATCCCAGGTCCCTCTACTCATTAGCCTAAAATTACCATACCTGGTTCATTTGCCAAGTAGCAAAAACCTAAGCCAGAGTTCAACCTTATCGATCAATTGAACAAAACACCCGCTCAAATCTCCATCCTTGAATTTCTCCGCATCTCGCCCGTACATAAGGCCATCTTGGATAAGGTTCTACAAGAGTCTTCCATCCCAAACAACATTGATGTCAATCATTTCAGAACTATGGTCAGATATTTGACTTCACCTCAACACATTGCCTTTTTGGAAATTGACTATTCCTCACCCAAACCATCTCATAATGATTCCCTTCATATCAAGGTTTTTTTCCATAAACATAAGGTTAGATGAGTCTTAGTAGATGGTGTAGGATTGAACATCTGCTCTCTAAAATTGGTTAAAGCTCTTGGATTCTCTGATGCATGTGTGGATGCTACCAAGAGCATTGTCATCAAGGCATACGATGATGAAGAACGAGATTCTAAAGGCGTCATCACAATTCCAATTCATGTGGGACCAATTATTATAGATACAACATGCCAAGTCCTGGACCATGACATACATTACAATATCTTACTTGGTCACCCATGGATTCATGCCCTAAAGGCCATTCCTTCCACATACCACCAATGCTTGAAGTTCCCTCTTGATGGTACTAAAATTACTATCCCAAGAGATCTTGATCCATTTCAATATTGTAACAATCTGAGAGACACTGCTGAACACCAAGTACCCATCAATTGAGAAGCCTTAGCTTCCACCTCTTCCAAATATATTGAGCCGTCTGTACTCACCAAATCATCCATTCCATCGACTTACACCACACCATCCTCCTTGGCCTCCATACCAAGTAAAGACCTCCAGATCTAGGACCTTGGTTGTGGAGAATTCAAACTGAATATGACTTATTGTATCACCACAATGCCTAAGCTGCCTAAAGTCTATGGTAGACCGTGTTTCACAATCGAGCCTAAAACAACTTTCAAGGTTCCACCAAAAAAATATTCACACTATGGGGTGATATGAGTAATGAATTCATTATTGACATAGCTAACTAGATCTACAAAGACCCAAAAGGATTACCTCCACTACCGGTGCATCTTTATAGAAAGGCTATGACATATGCAAGGCACTAGGTTTTGAAGGTACAAGTGGTCTTGGAAAAGCCAACAATGGAAGGAGGGAACCTATCATTATCTTTGCAAGACCAAGGTACATAGGGCTAGGGTTTGACCAACTCAGAATTGACGATCAATGTACCTATGAACTTTCAAGTGAGGACGCAACGAATACAAAAAGTATCGAGACACGCCAATAATCCCTTACTGAAACTGACTCTAATGAATGGGAATGGGAATCTGAGAAAACCCTAATCAAATATGATATTGACGAACTATTCCTGGAATGTGGCCAATCCCCCTTTGAAGAAATATTCCAACAAGAATACAACATTGATCCTATTGACCGTCATTCTAAAAATAAGGAATGGGTAAGCATTCCTTGGGATCCAGAAGAACATAAGTTGTCGTCGAAAACATCTGAATTGTCCTGCCCCTTTCCTGAGCCCACCCATGAGCCTTACATGCCTAAACCTACTATCCATGCCTTTGAACTACCAACCACTAGTCATGATGCTGATACTTTTATCCCTTATCATAACTATGAATACAACTCATCCAAATCTGAATATGGTCCATCCATTGCATCTGACACAAAAGTTGAAATTGATAAATTTTCCTTCACACTTGAGGCTTCAATTTGCACACTTTCCGCATCTTCCTCATCCTTTATAAACACTGATGATGGGATTCCCCTTGTTTACCCACAACTGATTGAATAGGACCAACAAGAGCCACTTGCTATGGACATCTTTCAGAATGATGAGGCAATAGCAAAATTCATGGGACTCCGAGAAGGCATACCATTGGGTGATCACAAAGTAGGATTTTCTATTGACCTAGATTGTGCAATCCTCCAATCATAAAATACAAATATTTAAAAAGAAAAGAAATGTCTTTAGGTGAAAACCGCAAGGTGCCTTCTAACAACAAAATAGTAAAAATAAAGGACATATTCAAAGGTGAAAAAATATCTGAGGTGCCTAAGGATGGAGGATTTGAATTTATCTCCATAACACAGGAAAAATTGGTTATTTTTATTGAAGACACAATAGAAGTGAACATAGCTACACAAGAGAATCCCAAAATGGTTCTCTTGGCCATGTCATTGTTAGAAGAATAAAAACCAGAATTTCAACAATGATTCATAGAAAGGAAAGTTAACTTTGCATGGTCATATGCTAACATGCCAGGCCTTGATCCAGAATTGGTATCGCATCATCTTCCTCTAATCCTAAGTATAAAACCAGTCAAACAGAAATTACAGAAAATGCATCCACAGATTGCACTACTTGTAAAGGCTGAACTAAAGAAGTTATTGGATGCTGGATTCATAAGATCAATAGACTATGATGACTAGATATCCAACATTGTCCCTGTTACAAATCCAAAAAAAAAATCCCCGTCTGTACGGATTTCAGAGATTTAAATAAGGCTTGTCCAAAAGATGATTTCCCATTGTCGAATATAGATATGATTGTTGATCTCACAACAGGGTATGAGATGTTGTCTCTCATGGATGGTTTCTCAGGCTATAACCAAATCTATATTATAGCTGAGGATCAAAACAAAATGAAATTTACATGCCCATGGGGAACATACTGTTGGAATGTCATGCCTTTTAACTTAAAGAATGCAAGCGCCGCATACCAAAGAGCTATGATAAAAATATTTCTTGACATGATGCATATCCTAATGGAAGATTATGTGGATGAAATTTTGGCCAAATATTTGACACAAAATGATCATCCTAGGGTCCTAGACAAATTTTTTAGATGGCCAGAAGATTACAAGGTTCGTTTGAACCCAAAAAAATGTGTCCTTGGGGTTACTTCGAGAAAACTCTTGGGCTACATAGTTTCATGATGAGGCATAGAGGTTGATGCCGAAAAGATGAAAGAAATACTGGACATGCCTCCGCTAAAAGGAATTAGTGAGTTAAGAACACTTCAGAACAAGCTGTAGTCCATCCGATGTTTCATCGCACAGTTGGTAGACAAGTGTCAACCATTTCAGTACCTATTACTCAAAATTATCCCCTTTGTATGGACATACAAATGCCACATATCCTTTGAAAAAATCAAAGAATATCTACTAACACCACCTGTCCTAATGCCACCCATTGAAGGAAAGTCATTGATCTTGTATGTCTCAGCAACTACAAATGCACTGGGGGCATTATTGGTACAAAACGACCATGAGGAAAAAGAAAGAGCCATATACTATATCAGTGGCACACTGATAGGATATGAGTTGAACTATACAACCATTGAATGTGCATGCCTTTCAGTTGTATTTGTAGCACAAAAGCTAAGACATTACATGCTGAATCACCAAATGCACTTGGTAGCTAAAATTGATCCACTAAAGTATCTTCTAAGTCAAGCAGCATTGACTACCCTACCCTAGAATCTCTATTAAGGGAGAACAAGTAACCGAATAAGGAGATAGAGAGTGCAAATAGGAAAGAAGAGTAAGGAGAGAGTAACAGAGGGGAAGAAATCGGGCTCTCTAGCCGAATGTTTGTTGGCATGTTAATATTTGGAATTCGATAGGAGAAGTTTACATTTCCCGTCGTAGCATACTCTCTATCTTTCTTGGTGTATTGTTTTGCAATTGTGAATGCAGTTTAGGTTGAGGAATGCATAATTTGTGAATTTTTTTAATAGCCATTGTTGTGTATGGGTCAAGTTTCTTTATGACAGTCCCGAATGGAATGAGAGAACTAGTTTTATATATATAAGTTTGTAGAGAAGTCGTTAGACCATTATGTTTAGGTAATGTATGGCTCGACTTTGGACAGTGGAAGGTGGCAGACAGTTTCTTGTAAAGGATGGAGGATTTGGAACGACTATGGAGTCAGAGGCTTTTATATGCGAATGAAGGAAGACCTCGAAACTGACAGGTGTTGTGTTGAATTGTGAGACAATGTGTCAATGCTGCAGGAACTGGATAGTGAGTAGCAGTTGTCTTGATCAGGAGCGATTAGTAGGATGTGGTGTGTTTCCTCCGCAAGATCCAGAATATGTAATTTGTTAGTTTTTTTTAGTCTTGATCTGTAGCAATAAGCAACAACTAGTAGTTGTTTAGAGTTTTCATTTATTACCACATTAGAATGGTATCAGAGCCTAGAAGGTTCTGAGTGTGTAGAAGGCAATCTACACCAGGCAGTAGCATTGGTTCTTGGTTGCCAGTTGATCCGTCCAAGATACAACAGTTGTTCTTGCATGTGTGAAGATCTCAAGCTGGGGTCTTCGTATTGTCTCCACGACGATGCAACTGGGTAGAAGGTGCAATGAGAGCAACCACTAAGAGATGGGTGGGAAGAATCTTCTAGAATCGTGTGTGGGTGAGATGGCAGTACGGTGGTGGTGTGAAGTAGCCGCATGCAGAGAGGAGGACAACAACTAGTATAAACTCCATTGATGGGAGTCATGTGACAGCAATAGAGGAAGTAGCAGAAGCACTGATTCAGTGATGAAGACACATAGGTGAATGATTTGAATTGCAACAATCTCACCTCGGTATTTCCATGGGACTTGGAAATATGTTAAGTCTGGGAGTATGGTGCGGGAGCACCTCAACTCCTGAAATCTATGACGTGGGACCATGTTAAATGGTTAAGTATTTAAATTGGCAATGTTAGATTCATATAAAACTTAAATAAGTTGTAACCGAATGTATACAATTGGGTAGAGGAATGGTTTGTTAACTACCCTACCCTAGAATCTCTATTAAGGGAGAATAAGTAACCGAATAAGGAGATAGAGAGTGTAAATAGGAAAGAAGAGTAAGGAGAGAGTAATAGAGGGGAAGAAATCAGGCTCCCTGGCCTAAAATATGTATGTTTGTTGGCATGTTAATATTTGGAATTCGATATGAGAAGTTTACATTTCCCATCATATCATACTCTCTTTCTTGGTGTATTGTTTTGCAATTATGAATGCATTTTAGGTTGAGGAATGCGTAATTTGTGGATTGTTTTAATAGCCATTGTTGTGTATGGGTCGAGTTTCTTTATGATAGTCCCGAATGGAATGAGAGAACCTTTATTATATATATAATTTTGCAGAGAAGCCATTACACCATTATGTTTAGGTAATGTATGGCTCGGCTTTGGACAATGGAAGGTGGCAGACAATTTCTTGTAAAGGATGGAGGATTTGGAATGACTATGGAGTCAAAGGCTTTTATATGCGAATGAAGGAAGACCTTGAAGCTGACAGGCGTTGTGTTGAATTGTGAGACAATGTGTCGATGCTGTAGGAACTGGACAGTGAGTAGCAGTTGTCTTGATCAGGAGCGATTAGTAGGATGTGGTGTGTTTCCTCCGCAAGATCTAGAATCTTGAATTTGTTAGTTTTTTTTCAGTCTTGATCTGTACCAATAAGCAGCAACTAGTAGTTGTTTAGTGTTTTCATTTATTACCGCATTAGACATTCCCAAAAATGTGTCACAATTTGAGTTCTTAGTGGAACAACTGCTGATGCCTGCATATGACATCCCAAAGTCAGAAATGGTTTGTGAGATTGTTGGTCCCATTTCACCTTGGTACCAAGACATCTATGATTATCTTAAGTCCCAAACCCTACCACCCAACCTATCCAATAATAAGAGAAAATCCTTCATCCGAAAAGGCGCTCGACACACCATCGTCAGTGACACCCTATACTGTTGTGGCTTTGATAACACCCTTCTTCACTGTCTCAACATTGATGAAGCCCAAAAAAATTTATGAGAAGTAAATGAGGGTATATGTAGATCTCATTCGAGTGGCCCAACTTTAGCTAGGAAAGTCACCTAACTTGGATACTATTGGTCGACACTAGAAAAAGATGCTCTTCAGTTTGTCAGAACATGTCGAAAATGCCAGGTGCACATTGACCTAATCCATGCACCTGCACAGGAGCTGAGACCAATCAATTCTCCATGGCCCTTCACATAATGGGGAGTCAACCTCATGGGAAATATCCATCCATCCTCCTCTAATGGCCATAAATTCATAATCACCGCCACTGAGTACTTTACTAAGTGGATTGAAGTCATCCCTCTCACTTAAATCAATGGTAAGAAGATATCCAAGTTTATCCTAAATTACATCATCTGCTGGTATGGTGTTCCATAGTCCATCATCATAGATAACAACCGTCCATTCAAAAATCAGGACGTTTGTGAACTCTGTGAGCGATTCCACATGCAACATCATTTCTCCACCCTATATTATCCACAGGGAAATAGTCAAGCTGAGGCATCAAATAAAACAATTCTTCGCATTCTTAAGAAGACTTTCATTGACGCTGGCTAAGATTGGCATTTACAACTCAATCCTGCCTTATGGGCCTACCGAACCAGCATTCATACACCCACTAGAGCCACTCCATTTTCCCTCATCTATGGATCTAAGGCCATATTGCCCATAGAGGTCAAAATTCATTCTCTTTGAGTCTCTTTGAAGGGAATGATCGATGATGAAGAGTATAGACAATCTTTCCTGTATGAGCTAAAAATGTTACAAGAAAGACAACAAAATTCCTTAAATCACTTGCAGGCATATCAAAATCATCTCTACAGGAGCTATAATAAAAGAGTGATGGTGAGAAAATTTGAAATTGGTGACTTGGTCCTCATGCAGAATCCAAGAAATTAGGTTGACCATGGAAAGCCTGGAAAGTTTGAGCCTAATTGGCTAGGTCCTTATATTATTACTATAGCATTTGGTTCTGGAGCTTATTAGTTGGCCACACCTAATGGAGAACAATTGACACAACCCATCAACAACCTACATCTACGAAAGTTCTACACATAGCATTAGAGAGCTTGGCTAAAACCGAAAAATACAAAAAAAAATGAAAACAAATAAAAAATCATCCCTTGATGAAAACCTGACAAACAGGCATCTTGGTGACACCAAAAAAATTTAAAAAAATTTAAAAATGGCAAAAATAGTAAAAAGAAATACATTCATCCAATAGTGAAAACCTGGAAAATAGGCACTTTGGATAGGTACCATGGTGAGAACCTAGCAAATAGGCTCCATGCGTACTTAATCATTGCTCCACTATCTACTATTACTCTAATCGTCTTTTATCCACTTTGCATAATCACAACAGCCTGGCACATTCATGACATTCATCATAAGTCCTATCAATTCTGACCATATCTAGCATCGGTTGACATCAGACCTCGCATATCCTTGCCTTTTGCCCATGTTTTCCTATTTCCACCATCCTCAACCTATCTAGGGGTAAGACCTTTATCATGTAACTGCAGTAGGTGTCACGCATGATTCTGCATTTGTAAAAAGTCCTAAAAAAATCCTAAATATTGAAAAATATCCTGAGAAAACACAAACACATCCAAATCAATGTCAAAATCCAAAAAAAAAAAGTCAAAGTCAATGGTTGTCCCATCAATCCAGCTAGTCAGGTAGTCAATCTTTTGTCCTGGTTCGAACTACATTGTCTCTATGCATTTGCTACGTAGGAAAGATTCATCTTTGAATCCCCGAGACATTAGGTCAGTCTTTCTAGGTTTGTCAAATTAAAATCATGGCTCAATCTTCTATCCTTCAGACAAAGTCATTGGTCATGTTGAACTACAAGGTCTCTGAGTGCACGATGTAGGCAAGGCCATCAATTGATGAGCCCCTGAGGCCGCACTAGGTCAATCCATTAGGGTTCATGGCACTACACTTTCACACATGTCACAATATCGTCAAAGTCAAACCAATATTTTATCAATTCTGAGTAGGCAGTCTATCAATAATCAGTTTCATCAACAATTTCAGTCAAATCAGCATCTCAACAATGACATGTAGTCAAATTCTATAAAGACAAGTCAACTTGGCAAAATTTTGGGTTCTTCTTCAGATGAGTCCTTCTGAAAATAAACTCTCGTAATTTCTTTATGCTTTTGGATGTGTCCTTCCTAAGCATCATCATCATCATCTGGAATTTTGAGGGATTCTCTTGACTTCGAGAATCGATCCTTTTGGTATCAACGTCATTCAAAATGTGTCCTTGAATCTAATATCGCTCGACATTTGGAAAACTTGGCATTTTCAACACTTGACAATTTGTTCACTTGGAAAACCTTGGAAAACACTATTTTGTCTTTTGATGATTATCATGATATTAGTTCTTTATGTTAGAAGAACCATGACATATCATGATGATCATCCTGCTACTAGTTTCTCAGGGATGTCTTGACTTCAGGATTTAGAGGAGCAACGACGTAGTACGATGATCGTCTTATCTTTTATTGACTATCATGTGGCTAGTTTCTCAAGGATGTCTTGACATCAGGATTTAGAGAAGCAGTGGCATCCCATGACTATTCTTGTCTGTCTGTAGTTGGTTATGACAAAATGACTAGGGAAAATTGTGTTCCTTGTATGAGTCATGATCATCCTTTTCTACGACTGTTGATCTATGCGATGGTTCGACCCTGCACAATATTGATCTATGTCATATTATAGTGTTTGTTGGCCATCATGACATTTTCACCCAATGATGATTAAAGAGAAACAACTAGGATAGTACTATGGCAAGTGTTGAAGGATTTTTTGTTTCTGCACTAACATGCATATCTTCTCCACACTCACAAGCATATCTTTCTCCGCACTAACATACATCTTCGTCTTCTCTTCTCTCATCCTCTGATGATATCCTGTGACATACAAAAAAAAAGCCGCATACATGATCATACAAGCATTTCATATTCACATTTCATAGTTGCATAAATCAAATACCATAATTCACATTACATAACATTATCATCCATCCATCTGGCATAAATACAACCATTATTTTTATTAAGATATAGACATCATAAACATCATTTGCATTAACATATAAGAATCATATCATCATAAATTACACAATGCATACATATATAACCATATCCATAATTGCATTCATAAGCATAAAACACGATATCCATACATCTCATAAACATCATAAATGCATCACATCACATAGCATCTACTAAAGCATAGAACACCATAACACATAAAATCATATAGGCCACATCAAAAATACATCACATATATATATAATCTCAAAAAAAATGTAATGTCACAGGATAGAGTCATGGGATATCTCAAAATTGGAGCTCACAGGCTCGAATGTCAATATATGAAAATGTATAAATACAAATAAATAAATGCAAGTCCTATGATGTGCCTCCTCCATCTCATGGAGGTGAATCATGAGGTTGCTATGACTGACTCATCACATGAAAAGTGACCTGGATAGGAGTGGTGTTTGGAGTTTGACTTTGGGATCCCGAGGGCTTAGTAATACGAGGTTGGCTCTGCTCTTCCTGGTGTCCTAATGACATAGATCCATGACCATGCTCTGAACTGTGGTTGTGGCCTATTGAATACATGTGTGAACTGTGTGACCTATGGTCTGATGACTGGCCTAATGAAGTGGACCCCCTAGCATTAGTATGACTACTACTATGTGATCTGTTATTGTTTTGTGTCCAGGTGCCACTATCAGTCTGGCTATATGATCGAGACAATCCTAGGTCCTATCTCTCTGGTGGAATGACCTGCTCATAAAGCAACTTGTATCGACCCCTTCTCTCGGCCATCCTAGCAAGCTCCCTAGCCATATCCCTTGATGATCTGACACATAACTCCACAAATTCAATCACCCATCAGTCTAACTCTTACTGTTGAATAACGGCCTAGCCTCTCTCCACTCTGGTAACCTCTAACTCTACTGCTAGGGCCTTGTTCTGAGACAAGGCCGCGTCTAGTCTTCTCTAGAGATATGCAATCCTCTGATTAGTAGTGGCATCCACTGGAAAAATGGGTGACCTATCCCCCTCCTCATCCCCAATGATCATCAGCTCCTATAGCCTCCTCTCGGCCTCTTCCTCCCCCTCATCCTCCTCCTCCCTCTCCTCCTCTCCTCAAGCATCCTCCATGTCAATGTCAAGAGGATGGTTCTCTACAAATGAATCCTCCTCTACTGGAATCTCTCCCTATGCTCCCAACTCCACCTCGTCTGCTCCCACCTCTACCTGCTACCCAACTAGCTGCTCTCTCCTCACCCTCCTCCTAGATGGGTGACAATGGTGCACCACCCACTCTCGGCCTAACTCTCCTAGGCTACCTCCACCCTCCATCACCCCTCCTCCTCCTCGTACCCCTCCTGTATCCACCATCACCTCCTCCCCCACCACTCCTGTCATCTCCCCCATCTCTCCCTCCGACCCCCCTACCATCTCTACCTCTGTCTCTGCCACCTCGACCTCCCCTCTGTACCCACGGGATAACTAATCTATGATCTATGGGAGCTAGACCATCTGGGTCTATCAATGGAATGGGTCTGTGAATCTTCCACCAGGCATCAAACTCAGCAAATGTCCCTGCATCTGTTGGACCTCCTCTCCATAACCACTGCTACGTGACCAGGCCATCTATCTATTGCTCTGCTAATGCCACTACTATTGGTGGGCCCCATACAGTCTCCCTGAACGATTGTGCATACTCTGTTGTACCTACTAGCTGAACCTGTTGCTCACCAAACTACCGCAATACCCATTAGGGTAGGTACATATCAATGATATGTTGTCTCTACACTGTATGACCAATCATGTATTTGAGCTGTCTACATAATGAAAATGACCATCCTCATCCGGCCACTAGGCACAATATCTATACGGCCTCCAGACAAAGCTCATCAATGTATCGATCCGATGTCGCCAATACTCAATATCTCCTACGTGATTCTAGCTAATTGAACCAACATATAGATAAACATAGGGCATCCCATCACCTAGCTGCTACATCTATACCGGTGGTCAAAAAATGAGAATGTGCTCCCACGCCCAGATCATAAGTTATGTGGTACCACAAATGATACTTTTTCCCTCATGGTAAACAACCTCATGAAGCTGATGATACAACATGGCCAACAAGTAGGGCCGCCAAGCAAAAACTATCCTCTGGCCATGCATACAGACTAGTACATCCCCCCACCCAATCGGAAACCCATGTCCACGATGATTTGGAATCAACACTCTGACAATCAATTTCATGAGGATGGCATCCCATCGTGTATAGTGGTTGGCCACAAAGTCCCACCCGATCTCATACTCATGAATGCCTAGACCAGCACCACCTACATCATCATACGTCTCTCCTAGGGCCTGTCGCCCTTTGTGGGGATCATATACCACTCGCTACCCACTGATCGGGATGCACAAAATATGATAGATATTCTCCAGTGTAATGGTAGCCTCTCCTACAGGTAACTTAAATGAACATGTCTCTAAGTGGCACCTCTCACATAGTGTCATCATTAGTCGCCTGTTTGCCCGAATAATGGGCATATAGGTGATGTAGTACAACCCTAGTCTCATCAATTGCTATCTCTCCCTGTCAGTCAGTCGGTCTCTAAAAGAATAGGTAGCAGGCCCAAACTCTCACGTATAAATGGGCACTAATCGTCTCTGCACATGCAAAAATAAGGGTTAGCACACATGGGTCAACAAATTAGCACATTGTTACTATCTGAGAAACCAAAAATGCATCTAGAATAAAATTATGCATAAGATCAATGCTGGTCAACCTTGGTCAACTACAATTGTGTCACGTTGACTTCAATTGCGTCGCGCTATATCACACGTGGCTCTACATCTTGCAATTGCATTGCAATTTCGTGAATGCGTCATTTAATCTATCGATTACGAAGCTTTACAATGATTACAGCTTTTTGTAGGGTGATTGCATCATTTTATAACAATTGCGTCATTTGGCCTAACATTTGCATCGCAACATGTCACTTGCATCGTGGAAAATCTCATATGCGTTCCATTTTGACACTTGCGTCTTTCCCCCCTTCAATTGTGTTTTTTTAAACTAAAACCTGCCTACCCATTGCACTTGCATCATGATGCAATCAAATGCGTCGAACGTGAAGGCGATTGCAATTTACGCGAAGACATTTGTGTCGCAACGCATTTGTTTTCCTCCCCCAAAACCCTAATAAATGCACATAAATCAAAAAAATTAAAAGTCGGATAGGGTACTTACCGGTGCCTCTACACCCTCAGGTCATCGAAATGTCTGCAAGCGGTAGCCACGGTGGTCTGTAATGGGAATCACCATCTTTTCCTCGAGCTCTGATCTCCGAAAATTATGAATAGCAAATATGAAAATGACACTTGGTTTGGCTTTTTCAACTTATTTATAGGTTGAAAATTAGGGTTTGACCTAATAGGTTTGTACTGAAGGCTCTTTTGACTGCCTTTATCTGACATTTTGATTATCTTAGCATCCTCCATTTTCAAAACCGATTGTGCCATTGTTTTTCTAGTCATCAAATTGATTAATCAGGACACTTTCCAAATTTTTCTGACCTTGGGCTAAAATTCAAAAATTTTCCCGAGGGGGCATAGGCACTCCGTACATTCACTGGGGCATATTATTAACTTGTTTTATTTTCCATAATGCGATAAAATGCATTATGAAAAAGAGGGGAAAATGTAGACACATAAAAATGACCTAGGCCTGCAAGCACTATTTTTCATCTTCTTTCATCCTAGCATAATTATGACATTTTAATTATGTCTGTTGTCCAACTTCAACTATTAATTAAATAATTCATAATAATTTAATTAATTCATGTTCTTTTATTCTTCATGATTATTAAATAAATGGATTTTATTTGTTTATTTAATGTGTCACTAATTATCTAATGCTTTCTCATAATTAAATAAATTTCTCAATTTATTTAATTAATCTTTGCCACTTATGTCCTCCTGATTATTAAATAAATATATTTATTTAATATGTCACTAATTCTCAAAAGTCTTCTTATAATTAAATAGATTTATTAATTTATTTAATTAATCTATCGCCTTTTCTAAATTAAATAATTATTTTTAATTATTTAGTTGCCTTATTTGACATTTCCCTCATTTTAAATAAAACAATTTATTTAAAATAGCCTCACATGGTTAACTGTCACTTCTTTTAGTAAATAATCTCAAAATCAATTATTTACTATCTCACTAAATCCATATTTTGAATTAATTTTAATTCAAAAATGGTAATATTCTTCTACAAATCAAGTAATTGCTAAAATTACTGATTTTCTAAATCTCATCTTCTTGTTCAATCTTTATCTTTTGATTTTTACTAATTTTCATCTCACTATCACATTTATTCTCCATCCTTGATTTAATTTCTTAAATTAAATCTTGTCCACTCATTTGGGAATCTTACCCTAACCCTAATTGAGAGTTGTCATTTTGAATCTTGACCATTGATTTTAGGGCATTTCTCAATCTTCAATCTCATCCGTCCATCGAAAATTACATTTTCTATAAAATATCAATTTTGTTCTCATTTCTGGATCTCTCTTAATCATGCATCTTGGAATTTGATCTTATGTCATTGAGTTTCTTGCCTTTAGAATTTAATTTCTTTTGCATAGCTTATAGGAAATCCTTCAACACTTAGCTTAGGGCTAGTCCATAGCATAGAAGTTTTCTCATCACAATCTGAGGGCATACTCTACATTTCAGTAAGCTAGAAGGTACAGTAGAAATCAGTCATGGAGGATAAGGGATTTGGTGAGCTCGTTTCATCTATTTCTTTTATTTATTCCTATGCATTCTATTGATATTGTGGATTTGATTAATATACTTGTATGTTTTCTAACAACCTGATATTGCAAAAAAATCCTCAAATTATAGGTAGTGTTCTGGGAGAGTGTCAAGTTTCTCATCCTTCATTTCCTTTGAAATGTTTTCACTATCAATTGCGGTCTTTCTTTTTTAGTTTTTCATGATCTAACACTGTCATTTTTCAGTTTTCACCGTTAGATCTATCTTTTATATTATTAATTTTGCAGCTAGGAAACTTGGCAGTCTCCTGATTAAAATTTTGATTATGACATTCGCTGGTGGAACCTATTTCAGGATAAGAAGAGAAAAGGAAATTTATAATGGTATCATCATCTTTGAATATAGGGATATCAATAGGTTCAATTTTTTCCCAATCAATAAGCTTAGGATGGATTAAAGGCGAAGGATTGTTTGGTTGAGTGAGGTCGAGGGCTATTAAGGTCATGACATGGACATGGTTAACCTTCTCGCTATAGGGAAGGTCTATGATGGTATCCTCCTATCGATTATCAATCTTATTTTGAGCATAATCATCTTTCCTCGAGTCATGGTCGTCTTGAAGTACATATTCAAGTGGCTGATTCTTTGAAATTTCCCCTTGTGTAAGTATGGGTGTATATTTTTTAATGAAATCAACCTTTTATCTCTCCAAAATTCATCATC
Source organism: Sequoiadendron giganteum (assembly GCA_007115665.2). Taxonomy (NCBI): domain Eukaryota; kingdom Viridiplantae; phylum Streptophyta; class Pinopsida; order Cupressales; family Cupressaceae; genus Sequoiadendron; species Sequoiadendron giganteum. The sequence goes on along the minus strand of CM021101.1, from coordinate 830,674,721 downwards.
ATAAATTGTATCCCATTCATACTCATTTGAATTAGTCTCGGAGTTATCCTGCAATCTAAGAATTGTCAAAGCTATTTCCTCATGCAATTTATTTTGGGCTGCTTCTTTTGTATCTTCACCATACCCAAGTCCTATTTTATCTTTTGGATGTGTTAATGTAGGTTGAATGGGTTCTACAATTCCTTCCTTTCTTTTACCTATGGGACTAGTCCCTTCATAGCCCATCCTTTGCATTATAGCATAGCCTTTACCATATTGTTCAGTAGGCAATTTGATATGTTAAATAGATTCATCTTCATCCTTATATAGCCAATTGAGAATATCTCTATCTTTGGCTTCATCTTCTTGAGTATTAGCTTTGATAAATTTTTTGTCAAACATTGTGATGGGTATTGAAGATTGTGCTCTTGATGTGGAGGCCACTGCAACTTGTTGTTTGCATATTGTGGGCTAGCCATGTGATCTTAGAGAGATAGGTAAGTTTAGAGAGATATAGTAAATATTCTCCCACCCCTTTGTCCTTCAATTTCAATTTTGTGTCAAAGTTATTTATCAACTCCTTTGATTGGTCATTATTTCAAGGGGAAATAGCAAGATCTTCTCTATTATGCGGTACAAAAGTGTCCTGGGTTGCTCTGAGATTAGAACAAATTTGGCTATTGTTATGATTTTCTAGTATAGTTATCTCGTACCCATCATAGGGAAATTTGAGACATTGATGGTACGTTGACGGTACCACTTGCATCTCATGGATCCAAGAATGATCCAAAAGTATGTTGTAAGAAAGGCCTCGATCCAAAACTTGGCAGAAAGTATTATTTACAATAGTTCCCACTCTGATAGGCAACACGATAAGACCCTTGGAAGCTCGTTCTTCATAATCATATGCTTTAATTGTTATCTTCCTTCTTGGATCAATAGAATCTTTAGAAAACCCTAAGGCAAGGACCAACTTTAAAGTACAAATATTTAAGCTAGCTCCTCCATCTATTAAAACACACCTAGTTCGAGTTTAATGGACCATGACTTCTAAATAAAGTGAGGATTTGTGTGGATGAGTCATGGAGGCATCATATTTTTTGGAAAATGATAGGAAATTGGGTGAGGACAAGTGTCCCACCATGGCTTGAAACTTGTTAATATCCAAATCAATGGATACAATTGTGTCGATGAGAGCCTTCTCCAAAATGTTCTTATGTGCTGGGAATATCTCGAGAAGCTCTAAGATAGAGATTTGAGAATGTTTTCTACAATTGATCAACTACATTATATTGAATTGGAGGGACAGTTGTTTTGGATGAGATTCCTTTTAAGACAATTTTAGCTTGTCCCCTCGTTGTTACATTGACTTGTTGATATTCCTACTTTTCTTTGACCTTGATAACATTAACCTACTGGTCATCCATGTAGATGTGATTGATTGTGGTATCATAGACATGGTTTACATTTTTTAATTTGTCACTTGAAGATTCTCCTTTTTGATAGTTGGGAAGAGGGTCCTTAAATCCTTTATGATCTTCATTGGCATGATGTCGCTCAACTATTATTGTGTGGTTTTCTATCAAATCTTGGACTAATTTTTTGAATCCTTGATAATTATTTATCCTATGTCCCTTGCATCTATGGTAGTCACAATAATATAATTCATTCCATAATGGTGGTTTGAATCACAAGTCATAATATCTTTGAGGTGGTAAAGTGATGGAATTTTTATCTAGAAGCTCTTTGAGAGCTGACTCAAGAGATTGGCCCAAAGGAGTGAAACTCTATCGATTTGAAAAAAATTATGACGAGTGGATTTGAATTTTGAGTGTTACCAAGATTATTGTTGAAGTTACCATGATTATTGCTATTGTTTTGATTGGTCAAATATCCTTGATTAGTGTTATTTCCCTAATTGGTGTTACTATTTCCTTGATTGGTGGAATTTTCTTGATTAGTGTTATTGCGTGGGGTACTTGATAGATTGAAATTGGATGGTTTCTCTTTCACATTGTTTGCATCTACCACACCATCAATAACAACATTCTTTTTTCTAGTCCAAAATCTTGATTTATCATTGTTTTTGATAGGAAAAAACGAGTTTTACATGGACCCGAAACCATAGAGTTTACAAGAAAGATAAAAATAAACCATCATAGTACCCAAAGAAAGGAAGGCTGTCAAACATAAGAAAGCAAAAAAGGACAACAACTTTATTTATCATTATTGTTGTTATGATTGTACGAATTTGGACTATCTTTGTCAAGTTTTATCACTCCTCTCTTGACTAAGGCTCCTTCAATAGTGATTGCAATATCAATCAACTTCTCAAATGATGGAGGACAATGAAGGTTGAGCCTATAACTCATTTCTTGATTAAGACTGTAAATAAAGATCTCCATCTTTTCCTTTTCAGGAACTGGATGAGAATATTGTGCGAATAATCTTCTCCATCTTTGGAGGAATGTGATGAAGGGTTCTCAAGTATTTTTCTTTTCTCTACATAAATCAAGCATAGTTGTTTGATGTTGAATGTTGTAGGAGTATTGGGATATAAATTTTTTGATCAACTCCTCAAATGTTTTGATGGGTGAAGTGATTTTAGAAAGCCATTCCATGGATTGCCCACCTAAACTTCATGAGAACAATCTCATCAAGTATCTGTCTTCATGCACAAATTCAGGGCTCATGTTTTGAAACTCCCTCATGTGGTCTATAGGATCTGTTTTCCCATTGTATCTATCGAATTTCAAAATTTCACAATGCTTTGGAAATGGGATCATGTTGAGATTTCTATCAAATGGGTATGGAAAAATATCCTCCAAATCACATTTCTTAGTTTTATCACCTTGCATTTCCTTGATTTTCCCTTATAGTGCTCTCATTTGTTGGGTAAGAGCTCTAAGATCATTTAAGGGAGTTTCAATCCTTTCAGGATCTTCTTTAATTTTCTTTGTATCATAGTCTGAGGGTAATTTAACACCTTGGTTTGCGAATAAAATAAATTATCTTTCTTTATTCTGCTCTAAGAGATTTTCCATGGCTAAGTGAAACTGTGGATCTTGTTTAGCTTCTCTACGAATTTCATCAATTATTTCATCATTTAAACTATTCCCATGAAGCCGATGGAAAGGATTTTCGTCTCTATCACCCATGTTGCAAAGTGGATTCTCTCTTTCATCTTCTTCTCTTTTTCAGGACCTTGTGACAATAGGCATATGCTTGTATCAAATTTTTACTAACTTTGATCACAAATGGGAGTGCGATTTGTTGAAAAATTGATGCCTTAGTTGAATAGGATGATGGACCCTATTGATATGACTAAGGAATTTCTAATTTTCATGTTTTCTTCCTTGGATGAAGGTTGATAGATCCCATTATGGAAATCAAACTGAAAATAAAAAATTGATTTGAAACTAATGCACTTTAAGATATTTTGATTGTCGTATGAAAAATGAGGAGTTTGCAAAAAGCCTGATGTTTCCAAGCTTTCCTCTATTGTAACAATTGATTTGGATGGTTGGAATATTGTATTGCTAGTTACAAAATGTAAGAATGATGAATGGGTTGACTATGATTATGCCTTTGGGAAAGAGCTCTTCGTTGATAATAAGCTTGTGGATATAAAGGCTCTAAAGAAAAAACATCAGTAAATCCCCTAGCAAAGTCATGATACCTATGGATGAAAGTTAGATGTTCAAGCAAGACTTTCCTACTTTGGTATAAAAAGCACCTCCTTTTCAACAATTTCTTGTAACTAAGTTGATTTTTTGATTTTTTGATTCTTTTCCCAAGGGGTTTCTTGACAAATGTTGTAGATTTCCAGTCCCTAAGCATAGAATATATCAGTATTGGTGTTTCTCAAAGGATTGTTGGTGACAAATTGTGTCAGGAGACTGTTTTGGTCCATAAATACAGATGTGCTACTCTATGTTAGGGATGCACTAGAATATTCAATAAATGCACTAAAATATCATATCAATGCACTACTTTGTAACATGTATGCACTAGACTGTTGCATGGTTGCACTAGAACAATCATTCAATGTGCTAAAAGATCAAGTCAATACGCTGAAAAAAAATGTAAAGACATGTTTTTGACAATTTATTGAATTGGATGATCTTATTTGAATTACTGTTTGGAAAAGACAACATTCAATAGGAAGACATTTGTTTTTAAGTCCTAGAATTTAAACAATAAGTGTATGTTCTCTTAAATTGCCACGGGTATTTGAAAAAAACAAACACTTCAAGTAGACTCACTCTTAATGGTTAAAAAGGTCATTATAATCATCACAACCCACATCTTAAAATTCTGTCAACCCATATAGCTATGTCACCCCCTAAAAGGCACCCATGTTTTTGTCTTTTCTAGGCATTTACTCAAAGTTAGATTTCTCGATCTCTTGAGCAAACGATCCTTGAAAATTACATGGTGAGTATCTTTGGGGCATATTCTTCCCTCCCCTTGCATTGTGAGTATTATAATGTTTGGCTACTGACTCAATTAGCTTCTACACTAAATCTCGTAATAAGGGTTTTCGTTTGGTGCGAAAAATGATAAACTACCTCAGGAGACCTCCCAACCTTTAGAAAAAAAGCTTTGGGGATGGTTATCTTGCACACTATTGTTGAGTCGAGTGGATTTTCATCAACAACTCACTTTTGATTATAGTGGATTGGAATTTTTGGCTTTAGGCATTCCCACTTAAGTCGTTCCTCTTGGGTGAGTACTTTTTCAGACAAGAGCAAGTCTGCTAAAGGTTTTAACAAAGCATAAAGTGCATGAAATTAAAAGATGAGTTTGGAATTTTGATCACCCGGTTAAGGGGAGAGCATAGGCCTATGACCATCCAATCACAACAAACAATGTTCATTTTTAAAGCCCAAATGATAATTTTTTATTCTTTGTGAAGATATTGCTTCACAAAAGACATGATGTTCATTTTAATCGAGATAGAAATGTATGATGAATACCCTAGGATTGCTTCATTTTAACCTTATGTAGAAATATTAACCTCTGTTCACGGGCACATCAGAATCAGAATTAAAAATTATAGTCTCATGAACACGCTAAAAGAACACACGAATGCGCTAAAACAAATCAGGTATGTGCTGAAAGAAAACATAAATGTGCTATAACAGAGTAGGTATGCATTGCAAGAAAACATAAAGGTGCTATAACATAATAGGTATGCACTAAAAGAGCATATAAATGCACTATAACATATTAGGTATGCGCTGAAGCAGGCCTCATATGCACTAATCTATAACATGTATGCACTGAAATGGGTCTCGTATGTGCTAAACTACGAGTCTAGTTTGTAACTTGCCAGAAAACCTACAATAAAATATTAAAAAACGGGGCAAGGGCCCCACGGTGGGTGCCAAAAATGTGGTGTGGAAATATGTGGAAACAACTAATAAGTTAAACAACACACCAATGAAACATTGTATCAAAGAATCTAGTTTAAAATTAAACAAACTTCAAACCTAGTAGATTCTTCAAAGCTATCCCATTGTCCTCTTTCTCCAAGTATTCATTTAAGTTGCTTGCTTTCAGATTATATAAGCAGAAGTTCAACAGAATGACAACCTAGAGAATGAGATGATATACAAAATGCATTCTTATGCTAAATAATGTGAGATAATGAAACTAAGAACAGATTATGCAAGCTATTCTACCATGATTATTTATGCTAAGATGCTATGCTATGATCAAGAAATCTAGGATATTAAGATGCTAAATTCTTGATTATTCAATTATAATTCTCACGCTATGCAACTAGGATTTTCAAAGCACAAAGAGGTCTTATTTATAGATCTTTGGAGACAAAAGCTTAGTTGGCAAAGATCAATGGTTGAAATTCAGTCTAGTAAGATGAATGGTGGTAGATCGAGAGGTTGGAGAGAAAGATGGAGGCTAGAGAAAAAGAAGGAAGATGTTTCTTCCTACAAAACCTTTTCCATTCAAAAATGAAGGAAGATGGCCATTTGTCAATTTTTAGTTATGAGAGTTAGTTGGTAGTTGAGGATAATTCAATAATTAAATAATAAAATCATTTAATTTCATGTGGCATGTGGATTTAGAAGCTTTCATTTAATATTTAATTATGTGTGAAAAGTGGATAAGAAGTTTCTAATTAAATATTTAAAATATTTAATTATATGCAAAAAGAGAATTTAAAGAAATAATGATAGTTTATGGATTTAGAAAAATATTTACTCTATTTGAATTATAAAAAGTCAAATTTAAAGCAATAGGATAATTAATTTAAATAAACTATAAAATTTATTTAATTAATTAAGAGGAAAATAGAAAAATGATAATAATTAAATAAATTTATTTAATTAATTAAAATAGAAGAGCTATAAAATGAAAAATATAAATAAATAATTAAACTTATTTATATGTAGATGAAATTAGAAGATTAATTAAACAACTCGCATTTAATTAATTATGGGGCTTAATATGATATGACCATTTTTAGATGTATACAATTACCATTTTGGTTTATCTATGTGTTGTTATAAATTATATAAACATTTTCCATTTCAACCAATATGTTTACACATATTGGTATAAGACAAATACTCGTTTGAATTTTACTTATTTCATGTGTTGCTTTTTTTAGGTTAAATACACAGTTTACAACAAAACCTTAAAATCTATCATTGATCCAACTAGGACACTTCGATGGGATCAACCCCAAAGGAAAACTAAGGATAAAGAGTAGCACGCGATTGAGTTCAATAGTTTCTGGAAAAAATATGGAGAAGATTTAATTGTTATTCAATTGCATACATTCTTATAATTGCAATTAAACATTCCATTATTTGAAGTTCCCTCTCATTTGCATACTATTGTAATCAAACTGACTATGTGACAAAATGCAACAAAATATAAAACATATTTATACCATTGTAATCAATTGCATACATTCTTATAATTGTAATTAATTATTCCTAATTTTATAATTTTATACCATTATAATCAATTGCATACATTCTTACCATTCTATATGTATCCTAATTTTTATATTTTTATATCAAATCAAGTGAAATTCGCTTTCATTTGCATACTATTTCCATTTTAGTTTATCCATGTGTTCTTGTTATAAACTATATACACATTGTTCTATTTCAATCATTATGTCTACACGTATTAATATAAGACACATACTCGTTTGAATTTTATTTATTTCATGTATTACTATTTTAGATTAAATACACAATTTTCAATTTCAACCAATATATACACAAACTTTAATACAACCATAAAATTGTTTGACGTAGCCCATTGCACACCTAAATGCAATAGCTAGTTTTAATTATAAGCATGTGGAATACAAAGACGTCATGATGGACGAAGAAATTGGATTGTGGGCGCGCCTTTATTTGCCGCCCGAAACAACGAGAAAAGTGCCCATAATACTGTACTACCATGGGGGCGAATTTTGCGTCTTTAGACCGACAACGCCCCTCTTGCATCGGGCGTGCCAGATGTGGGTGGCCACGCTGGGCGCCCTCATCATTTCAGTGAATTACAGGTTGGCTCCCGAGCACCGCCTTCGTTTTTCCTACCAGGATTCCATCACATCGCTACAGTGGCTCCAACTGGAGTCTGTGGCAGCGGAATCAGCGCAACCGTGGTTGCGCTCGCACGCTGACTTTTCCAGGGTGTTTCTGGCGGGTGATAGCATAGGGGCGTGTGGGCGGCAAGCGCAAAGGCAGAGATCAAAATCAAGGGACTGATTTTACTCTATCCGTACTTCGGGGGCAAAAAGAACATGTCGTCGGAGAAGGATAACTCACCAGTGCTTACTTTGGAGTTGTCAGACACCTTTTGGAGTCTTGCATTGCCTGTGGGAAGCAACAGAGATCACCCCTTCTCCAATCCACTAATAGAAGATGCCGCTGCCTCTGCTCCTGACCTTCCACCTGGGATTTTTGTGATTCCAGGGCACGATATACTGAGAGATCGAAAGTTGTAGTACAGTGAGCATCTCAAGAAATGCGGGAAACAAATTCGTGTGCATGTGTGTGAGGAAGAAGACCACGACTTCCTTGTCTCCAAAATGGAGAAGCCAAGCTCAGTTGAAGTACTCCGCAGCATCTCCGATTTCATGAAATGAAAACAATGCCCTCACAGTCCACTGATAAAGGTCTCTACCACATCATCTTTTACCAAATATATGATTTTATTTTATTACCGTTTATTTTCCCAATGATTATTTTGCTGTGTCATTGATAAGCCGAGGCTCGACCCTCGTTTGTAGTTGGATTTCATATAAAGATTAATTTTGTTTTAAGCTTTTGGTCATATGGTGCATGATCTGCCTTCTCCATTGTAAACATGTTTTTATAGAAGAATCTTTTTACAAGTTTTTTCATGTGGAAACAGTTAGATTAATCAACAATAATTTAAGTATATATTTAATTTGTTTTTATATGGCAGATTCTAATAATTTGAGTAAGTATAAATCCAAATCAATAGTCATTTTTAGGTAAAGTAGTCATGTGTGAGGGCATCTTGTTCTTTAAAGTCATGTAAGGGTTGACCCTGGACGGATGTATTTTTATCACATACCATCATTGTTATCAATTGTGCTTAATCAATTGAACTATAACCCTTATTATTTGATATGAAATATGGTATTCAATCCATACTCACACTAGTATTCAATATGAATCTAAATTAAGTATTTTAAGAAATATATTTTTAAACACATTTTCTTTAAATTTTGTGGGTTTTAAAAAATCTGTAATTAAAATAATAAAAGATAACATTTGAATTTTGTAATATATATATCATTTTATTATGATTGAGATTTCTAAGGTATTTTATAGATGATTTTATATTTATAAAATTTGTGAATTAAGATATTGTTTATGATTTGTGCTATTTATATAGTTTTGACGTTAGTACCATTTTACATTATAAAAATATTCTTATTATCTTTTACAAGATTCACATGCAAAATATTTAGTATCTAGAAAAATTATTAACAATTCTATTAAATATTTATGTATCAAAATTTCATTTTATGACAATGGTACGTAAAATAAAAAAATTTCAAAATAAAATATAAATTATTAGATTTATAATTTTACTATCATTTAATTTATAAATTGGAGTACATTATTTTAAAGGAGAAAAGTGCACATCTTACCTTTTTATTCTCTTGTTTGCATTTATTTTTTATATTGTGATAAACATATTATCATTATTATTATTTTTCTATTTTATGTATAAGTTGACCCAAAACTTGAAACCTATAAGCCTTCAGCCTATCCCAATCTCAAATGTTCTAGAATAATTTTCTATATACTTATTCATATGTCTAAAATTTGATAGTGGGTGTGGATCTATTCCTTAACTAAGACTATCCTCATTATGTTGTCCTAGTTAATATCTCCTTTCCTCCTTTTCAAAGTCAGCGCTTTTAGATAATTTAATCATTACCAATCTACATGCATACCATATGCTTCAAAGTGAGCCTAGAGGTTTTTGTATTTATGCAAAATAGATATGTTACTAGTATAGGATTAGATTATTGAGATATCAATTATTATTTGTATCACATAGATATCCACAACTTGCATTAAATCTTGCATAAAAAATACTCCACAATTTATAATCTAGGTATCTTATTTTGTTTTTATGTCTTTCCATTTTTTATGAGAAAAATGTATTTATTTTTTATCAAGGTATAACAAAGAAGAAAATGAATTGGTCTATGTTGGGGTTGAATCCTATCTATGTGCTATTAGAAATTTGAAAAAAAAAAGAATAACCGAAGAAATGTTTATGAGAGAAATAAGGTATAGAATTGTAAATGCATAAAAAAAAAAACCAAACATTTGGATAGATGTAAAAAATAAAAAGATGAAAAATATACATTAAGAGCTCAAAAAGAAAAGTTGTTGAATCAAAAATTTGAAAATACAAGATGGGTAGTAATAATAAATAAAATCAAGGAAAAAGTTGAGGGCACAAGTCTATCAAACATGTAGTGACCGCCAAGTGATATACTTTTGTTAGAGACTAGCTTTACATGCATCAAAATTGTAGATTATGCTATGCTTTGTTTCTTTGTTGCAACTTATTTGTGTCATCCCACCTTTATAACCTATTTAAAGTAGTATGTGATTTTTTAAAGATTAAAAAATTTCCTAAGCGCTACCATATGGTATCCAATGTATGCTCATATGTGTTTAAAGTTACAAAAAAATCTAAAATTTCTAAGTAGGGGGTGTGTTTGAGTTATTTATTTATGTTTTTGGAGGTTGCCGAAGTTTCAAAATTTCAAGGATATGCATAGTGTTATGCAATCTAATTCATCTTTTCCTTCCCTTTTTATCCTTATTAGGTCATTAGAATTCATCCTCCTAACATTCCTTTTCACCTAATCCTAACATCCTAGTCCTTTTCATTGTAAAATTTACCTAAGTAAAGATTTTAGACTATCAAACCCTCCCATATTAGCAAAAAATCCATCTAAGCCCTAAAAGACCAAGCTAATGTCTTAGAAAATTTTGTGTGTTTAAATTTTTGACTTGACCTTCCTATCATTTGCATGATTTCCTTATCACCCTAATCCGTAACAAAGGAATGTAGAAAAAGTTTGAAGGTTCACATGATTCATGATATCATAAATTTTACAATCTCATGAACTTTATGTAATTGTGAAGAAGGAAGTGAAGGAGAAAAGAATCCAAGGAAAGAATCTTGCAGTTCCTTATGTTGTAAATTTTGAGAGTTTTTAAAACTTGTGAAGTTGTAATATGGTTCTCAAAATTACAAGATATGTGACATAATGAGCAAAGGAAAAGTAAAGTGTAAAGAATTTGAAGGAAAAAAAGGTTTTTATATGAATGCTACAAAGTTTGTGAGCTTCCAAACCTTATGGAAATGTGACCTATTATATTATATGAGAGGTAAGAACCAATAAAATATACATCATTAATCATAGATCAATGAAAAACCAATTAAAAAAGATCAAAGATCAAAAATAGTAGAAAGGAGCTCGATTATCCTGAAAGATGGAAAATAGTTACAATTGCAAGAGAATTTTGAGAATACTCATGTTACTCTCATTGAACTATTATAGGTGAGAGAAGAGTGTTTTATATATCAAAAAATATGGGTATATACATATGAGAAGTCTACTACCTCCAACTACTAATAATAGGTGGGGGGTTTACCTACTTAGTAAGTACAAAAACACATGGAAAGACCTACTCAAATAGAGATAAACTACTAGTTATGAGATGTGGCATGTAAATCAAAAAGAGGGCATGAGGCTCAACTACCCAAAGGTGGGTGAGAGAAACACATGTAGTTGATAGATCACAACACATGGTCTCATATTAAGAGATTATAATTAACCTAAGAGATCTTAATAAAAATTTGTGTAGGTAAAATAAATATTCTCTGACAAAAAGAAAATAAAAACCTACACTAACATCCCCCTTAAGCATAGCTTAGGTGGGTAAAAATATGAGTATTGAAAAATGAATCTTGATGACGTATCCATGTACAAAGAGATCATCCCACAATTAGAAACCCACCATAAGAAAAAATACCTAAAACATAGAGAGAGAAAATACCCCCCAAAGTAGAGAGAATGAAGAAATAGGAAGCCCCTCCCAAATTAGACACTTATCACACCCCCAACAAAGCTCATAGATTAAGGAACTTTATCTCAATGAAGGTTTTGGTGAAGATGTATATGATCTTCTCTAATGTAGGACAATACTTAAGATCAATGTTGTTTTCCTAAATCAGCTCTCGAATGTAGTGCATATAAATCTTAATGTGTTTTATCTACTAATGATGAATAACATTCCTTGAGATTTGTATCAAACTCTAATTCTCATTAAATACATGAATATATTATTTCTTAATGGAATGTTAAAATCAATGAGAATATTTTGAATCCAAATATGTCATAACCTAAATTTATTGCATTTTTAATTATAATATGAAAAATTGAATTATTGAGGAAATTCAATATGTTGAATGGAAATTTTGATATTTTTGAAAGGATTGAAAGAAGTTGACCATCATTGACTATGTTATGTTTTTGAATTGTCTTATATATTATTATGATTTGAACGTTACTAATGAAATTTGGCAAGTGCAAGTTTGTGCAGTTGCAGGGTGACAAGTTTAAGGAAGAGAACACGGCTGAAGTAGAATTGTTTAGTCGGGTCAAATAGTAAGCTATATGGAATTTGGGTGCACACACCACAAATGGCATGATGATTTGCATTTGAAATTTTTTCATATAGAAAAACTCAATTACATGATTCAAATTTCTCTAATGATTGAAAATGAATGGCTTGTAGAAAAAATAAACCCATGATTTCATGTTTAAATTATTTACCTTAATTTTTGTGTTTTGAGAATTTTGGAAGAAAATGATGGTATGTATTCTAAAGTATGATTAAAAAGGATAAGAATTGAAATAATTATATAAAATTAAGTAAAAGTACCTTTTGTTTAAATAAATTGATGCTCGAAATGAAATAAAAGTTCTTCTACTTAATTGAATGATTGTTATATGAAACACATAAACCTTTTCAAAAAAATAATATATATATATATAAAACAAAGAAAAAATATAAGTGAATGTTTATGAATGTCAAAATACATAAATATATATGTATATATAATATATACATACATACATATTTATATTTATTATTAATTGAATTTAAAAACCGATATTATCATAATCGTATTGTTATAATTTAAAACGATATCATGAGAAAATCCCACAATGGTCGTGGTCTGCCATTGACATGAAGGAAATATTTGAAATTATGAGGGCGGGGCAACAAATAATTAGTTCCCATATCATTCAAAAATATCCCCTTAGTGGAGGCACAACGAAATGGAGGAAATTTTCTAATATTGAAGGAATATTGATGCCAACACACATAGAAGTTGTTGTTCAACAAGCATCATGTGAAAAATCCAAAGGAAAATCCTCATTTTTAGAGGTATTTGGTATTTTTTCATTAAAATACTCTCTTTTCTTTTCATTTTATAGATTTATCTATTATCTAAGCACACTCAAAATAATTTATTTTTCGTTTCTATTAGATTGAGTAAAACCTATTCATCGAACTTCTTATGTAAATCATTGTGAATCGGTTTAGTGTTTTCAAATTTTAAGTATAACCATGTGTTTTGTTTCTATACTCGATTTTCTTGTGCATGAAACACCAATAGCTTGGAATCCGATTGTATATTTATCACTCTGTAAGATTTTAATGCCACTACCCTTGTGTATAGGATTACATGTATACTATTTATATAGCTCATCACAGGGCTTTCGGGTAATCCGATAAGCCTAAGATTGGAGCGATGTGATTTTAAAATTGATACCACCCTTAAAGGGTAGGCCGAATCTTTCATAGAAAGATTATGTTACATGTATTTTTTCTTATTATTATTATCCATCTGATGGTCAGCCATATAGTGTGAATCCATCACCTTCGATCCTGAATTGAAGGGTTTCTAAAAATGATCTTGGTTGCCTTGTCACCATGGGCAACAGAGGGCTTATGTTGCCCATATTGGGATATGGGTTTTTTTGTTATTTCTTTGTAGTTGCAAATATTTTTTATGTCATGGGATATTATGGTTTCATGTTTCCTAATCCTTAAAGGATAAAGGTTGAATGATTAATTCGTTCTCTCAACTTTCCTACATGTACAATATTGTAAATCATCATTCACCATGAATGACACCCAAATGTCCTTTAGACGATTACTTTATAGCCGGTCTTGACCACCATGTATGGAGTCATATTCAATGACTTTCGATCATTCTTAGAACGAAATAAGTATATATATGTTAACATTGAATGAGGGTTTCCAACCCAATCCTAGAAAAGATTTATTCCTTAATTTTGATAATTTTATCATAATTGATAAATAGTTAGCATGTTGTTCGAGTTCTTTTATATACCTTTCAAAAGTTAACATCTTCAATGGGTATATTTTTACATGAAATTTTATATATAACTGTTAGCATGATAAAGCTTGGAATAATGAAGCAATGGAAACTTGGAGCTGTAACTATAAATTATTGCAAACTGCATCGTTTCATTATAAACTGAAACTGTTTAAAGCTATAAACAACACTGTATTAGTGTAAACAATGATTGTTTTGTTGTGAAAAACATCATTTTTTTATAAACTATGAATGATTTACTTAAAACAACATTGTTCTATAGTCATTAAGCTCAAACAACATTGTGATGTAATTGTTAAGCTGAAACAACATTGTTCTGTAATTGTTTAGCTGAAATAGATTTTTTTTGTAAATGTTTAGTTGAAATAACATTGTTCTATAATTATTTAGCTGAAATATCATTGTTCTATAAATGTTTAGCTAAAATATTATTGTTCTATAATTGTTTAGCTGAAACAATATTTTTCTGTTATAAACATTGAATTTTTTATATGTAAATAACATCGTTATGTATTTTTTGTGGTTTCAGGTCCCTGTAAAACCTATTTTTTCCTTTTCAAAAACATCCTTATGTATTTGTTTAGTTGGAAAAAACACCGTTTTGTTATAAATAGTATGCGTTCATTCTTAAAAAACATTATTTTATTATAAATTTTGATTGTTTAGCTATAGAAAACATCATTCTACGTATGTGCAGGATCATGATGGGCCAAAAAGTGGCGATAGGTAAGTGATATGATGGCCCATGTGGCTGAGGACTTTTTTTTAACCCAAAATTGATGAAACGAAAAGGGTTTTTAAAGGAGATTCTCATATTTCCACCAATATAAATTATGCTTTACTTTGAATCTAATAAATATAATTATTATTCATTTTCTATTTGAATTATGACTAAAGTCCTAATTGATAGGCTGATTGAAAAACATCTATAGATTTCAAACAATATCACATTTTTTGAATCTAAAAAATGTGTCACATTCTATGCTTCACATACTATAGGATTAAAAAAAATGAATTTCATGATTTTTTTGTTGAAAAAATATGTCTCAACTTCTAGCTTGAAGCCCCATCTTTCATGCCTTGGTGTTAAACTATTTCATTTCTGCCTTTACCGCTTTACCACGGTGGCTAAGTCTGGCTTTGGCAGTGACTGTCCTGGTGGTTACCGCCATACCATAGGTGGTGGGTCCACTCACCGTGGTAGCGTGATGAGACTGCCTATGGCTGGGTTTGGCGATTACTTTTGTACCGTGGCCAGTCAAGTGATAGACTGCAGTGACCACGGTAAGATCGCCAGCGTCGGGTTTGGCGGTTACCGCCATACCGTGGCCAGTCAAGTGACTGACCATGATGGCCACGGTAAGACCGCCAATGGTCAGCCATGTCAGCTATCACCATACCGTAGTGAGTCCTAAATCCTACAATGGTAGCGTGGTAGATATGACGGTTGAGCTTGATGAAGCTGGGGTGAGCTCGGTTGAGATCACCACCATACCGCTAGTTGAACTTGGCAGGGTTGCGATAGTGTGGTAAGGACTTAGGGTGATCGGACGAGCTCGAGGCCGATTTTGACCGTTTCGACCAGAAAGTCAAAGAGCATCAGCGAATACAAAAAGGACACATGGCTCTGTGCTAGTCAATAATTGGTTGGAAACCAAAGTAGTAATTGCAGCAGGTGCAGGCTGACTTAGGTTGGCGAACAGGACCCGATTTGGGTGATGGCACTAATGCCTGGGTGGCTCGATGTAGGAAGATCGACATGGGCAGATCATTGGTGCAATTGGATCATAGATTGATGTACCTTGTGATCAGCGGTTTATTGATAGAATTGAATGCAACGTATGACTTAAGAAATTCGATGACAATATTGCATAAGTGAGTTTTTTGTTTGAACTGTATGTCAGAGATAAAATTATAACAGTGAGATATTTCTAGTAGTACTAATGTGAGTTGATCAGAGAAGACTGAATTTGTATGTAACTGTTTTGTTACTGTAATAAAATTGTCTTGACTTTGTGTGGTGGGTTTTTTACCTGAAAAGGTTTTCCCATGTATATCTTATGTCATCTGTGAATGCTCAATTTTGTGTTCTCTATTTTATGCTGCATGTATTTTTATCTCAAGTATCTTTAGATGATATAGAAACTGGTTTTCAGCTCTCCTCCTCTATTGTATTAGTGTTAAGGGAATGTATTCTGCACTTTTGGGTCTCTAGGTGATGCATGTCTTTTTTCACTTCAAGTGGTATCAGAGCTTGGCCAGTTGTGTTATCCTTGTAGGAAAGATCAATTTTTTGTGCTAATACTGTTTCAGTGGGAGTATTGCTATGTTAAAAATTATTTTTGTTTGAGATGGCGAGTACATCTGGTAGAGTAGACATTGAAAAATTTAATGGCAGTATCTTTGAGTTTTGGAAACTCAAGATAGAAGACTTGCTTGTGCATAGAGACCTCTAGATTGTAGTGTCTGGAACTAAGCCACAAATTACAATGCAAGAAGCTTGGGATCTTGTTGATAGAAAAGCAAGAGGTTTGATAAGAATGAGTCTTGTTGATTTTTTACTCCTGAACGTCCATGAGGAGTAGTCTACAGCTTCATTATGGAAGAAGCTTGGTGATATTTATCAGGGAAAGTCTCTGGTAAATAAGTTATTCCTGAGGAAGAAGTTGTACTCCTTGAAGATGGAAGAAGGTGCATCTATTGTAGACCATCTGAACTCATTTAATATGAGTGTCACTCAGCTGGCATCTATAGGTGTAAAGATAGAGGAGGAGGATCGTTGCATGCTCCTATTGTGTTTGTTACATGAAAGTTGGGATCATCTTGTGATGGCCATTAGAAGCACTACCGCTGCTTTCAAGATGGAAGACGTTGTTGCCTCATTGCTATCTGAAGAGATGCAGAGGAAGTCTTCAGAGATGGCCAAAGAGGCTCTTGCTATTTGAGGTATACCAAAGGAGAAAGGCAAGAAGAAAGACAAGAAGTCAAAATCCAAATTTGTAGGGAGATCAAAGTCTCCTGGTAAAAAGTTAAAGGTGAGATGCTGGAACTGTGGGCAACCTAGTCATATCAGGAAGGACTACAAGGAGATGAAGAAGAAGAATGCTTTTGACAATAATTCCTCTCAAAGTGATGCAGATGCTTTCATTGCAAAAGCCTTGAAAACTTAGGCATCTGATGATGTTTGGCTAGCCGACTCAGGTGCTTCTTTTCACATGACGTTCAATAGAGAATGGTTCTCTAAATACAAGAAGTATGATGGTGGAAAGTTATACTTGGCAAGTGATTCAACATTGGAGATAGTTGGTAGAGGAAGACTCAGAATTCAGTTCCCTGACAAGAGAGTCAAAGGTATTGGTCATGTACTTCACATACCATGTCTGGCTTGAAATCTTCTTTCTGTCAGTTAGTTAACTAATGCTAGTGTAGAAGTTTCTTTCTCAAGTAAGGGATGTAAAATGGCTAGAGGTGCAATGGTGTTGGCTAAGGGTGTTCTTACTAGCACTCTGTACAAGCTAGATGCACATCCTATTCTTTGCAATAGTGCCTCTGTAAAGTCAAACAAAGCTGCACCTATAGAGAAAGATGAAAAATCTTCTCTGGTTGCAGATGCAATGGAGGTAAAACTCCCAGCTAAGAAGACTATACTATGGCATCACAGACTTGGTAACATTGGTGAGAAAGGTTTAAAAATCTTGTAGAAGGGCTTGATGATTGTAACCTTGAGTTCAAATTTTGTGAACATTGTATCTATGGAAAACAACACCGTGTTTCATTTTATTCTAGCCCTCATAAATCTTGTGGTATACTGGATTATGTTCATTCTAATATGTTTGGTCTAGTTAATGTTCCTTCATTATCGAAGTCTAGATACTATGTTTCTTTTATTGATGACTGTTTGAGAAGGGAATTTGTATACTTTCTTAAAAGCAAATCAGAAGTGTTCAGTCGGTTTAAAGATTTTAAATCTCTGGTAGAGAATTAGATTGGAAGGAAAATTAAATGTTTAAGGACAAACAATAGTGGTGAATTTTTTTCTGCATGTTTTGAAAGGTATTACACTGATCATGGAGTTAAAAGGAATAAGACAACGCCTTACACTCCACAAAAAAATGGAGTTGCTGAAACATTGAACAGGACGCTGATGGAAAAGGCAAGGAGTATGCTGAGTGGTACTGGTTTAGAGCAGAAGTTCTGGGATGAGGTTGTGGCTACAACATGCTATCTAATAAATAGATCTCCTTGCTCTGATTTTGTTGATAAGATGCCTTTGGAAGCATGGTTTGGTAAGAAGCCCTCTCTAAGGCATGTCCGTGTGTTTGGTTGTGAGACATATGCTTATGTGCCAAATGAAAAGAGATCTAAATTGGATAAAAAGGCTGTCAAATGTATTCTCATCGGCTATGGAGTTGGTGTGAAAGGATACAAGCTTTGGAATCCTGTTACTGAGAAGGATTTGTACAACAGGAGTGTGATATTTTGTGAGCTAAAACCTTCAATAAGTGATCAACAGCTTGGGACAGATCAAAGTGACAAGAAGAAGGATGCAGTTGAGTTTCCCCAAACTCCAAAATGGGAAGAGTTGCATGGTGTACCTGAGACTGAGGAGAGCTCAAGCAACTCTAAAAATTCTGATGATGAAGAACCACCTCAGCCTGTAAGAAGATCTACACGAGAAAAAAGACAACCTAATAAGTATGGTTTCTCTATGTCAGATTCAAACTATGCTTATGCTTTAATTACCAACACTGATGAGCCTAGGACTATTAAAGAAGCAATCAACATGACTGATTCAAATTCCTGGCTAGAAGACATGAATGAAGATATGGATTCTTTGAAAAAGAATGATACCTGGAATTTGGTACCACTGCCTAAAGGGTGAAAGCCTGTTGGCTGTAAGTGGACATTCAAAAAGAAGACAGGCCTTGATGGAAGTGTTGAGAAGTATAAGGTTAGGTTGGTTGCAAAGGGTTTTTCTCAAATTGAGGGAATTGATTATGGAGAGATTTTTTCCCTTGTAGCAAAGTTGACATCCATCAGATTCTTATTGTCTTTAGCAGTTGTGTATGATTTTGAAATTGAGCAGATGGATGTGAAGACAATGTTTCTTCATGGTGAGCTAGAAGAAGAAATCTACATGTCCCAGTGTGAGCATTTTGTTGAAAGAGGTAAACAAAATCTAGTTTGCAAGCTAAATAAATCTCTTTATGGTTTAAAATAATCTCCTAGAATGTGGTACCAGAAATTTGACACGTTTGTGTTGTTAATTGGATTTGTGAGATCAAAATCTGATCATTGCATTTATTATAATTCTAAGAATGATCATGTGCTTGTTATTACCCTGTATGTGGATTATATGTTATTCATTGGAAATAACAAGACTTTGATTTCTGATCTTAAATCTTAGTTGTCTGCAAAGTTCAAAATTAAAGATCTTGGTGCAGAAAGGTACATTCTTGGAATGGAGATTACTAGGAATAGAACAAGCATAAAGCTATGGGTCAGTCAAAGTAAGTATGTGAAGACAGTTCTGGAGAGGTTTAGCATGAATGATTGCAAGCAACTTTTTGTTCCAATCATGCATGGAAGTAAGATGATTGTTGAAGACTGTCCAAAGTCTGCTACTGAGATGGAGGACATGACTAGTGTGCCTTATGCAAGTGTTGTTGGAAGTTTGATGTATGCCATGGTTTGTACAAGACCAGAAATTTCCCAAGCAGTGGGAGTTCTAAGCCGATTTATGGAAAATACGGGAAGATCTCATTGGGATGTTGTGAAGAGAGTATTTAGGTATTTGAAGGGGACTTCAGATTATGCACTGTGTTACCATGGCAATCTGGTTGCATCACATAATGCTCTCAGCATTCGTGGGTACGTTGATTCAGATTGGACAGGGGACATTGACAACAGATGATCCACTAGTGGATACACTTTCATGCTTAATGGTGGAACAATCAGTTGGATGAACAAGTGACAGGTTGTAGTTTCTTTATCCATGACAGAGGTCGAGTACATGGGTGCAACTCATGCCTGTAAAGAAGCTGTTTGGTTGAACCGTTTGTGTTCAGACATTGGATTTAATGTTGGGTAGATTTCAATCTATTGTGATAGTCAGAGTGCCATTTGTTTGGCAAAAAATCCAACCTTTCATGCCAGGACCAAGTACATTGATGTGCAATATCATTTCATAAGGGATATGGTTGAAGATGGCAAGGTTAGTCTGGAAAAGGTGGACACCTTGAAGAATGTTGCAGATGCTTTGACAAAGATAGTTAGCACAGACAAGTTCAGATGGTGCACAAAATCAATGGGCCTTGGGGCCTATGACAAACATTGATTTTTTCAAAGCCATGGGGGTAGCTAGAAGTGTTCACCAAGTGGGAGCTTGTTGAGAAAATATGTCTCAACTTCAAGCTTGAAGCCCCATATTTCATGCGTTGGTGTTAAATTGTTTTATTTCTGCCTTCACCGCTTTACCACGGTGGCTAAGTCTTGCTTTGGTGGTGACTGTCCTAGTGGCTACCACCATACCGTAGGTGGTGGGTCCACTCACCATGGTAGAGTAGTGAGACCACTTGCAGCTGGGTCTGGCGGTTACCGCCAAACCACGGCTAGTCAAGCGATTGATTACGATGGTTACGGTAAGACCACTAGCGACTGGGTCTAGCGGTTACCGCCATACCAAGACTAGTCAAGTGACTGACCGCAGTAAGACCACCAACGACCTGGCTGGCAGTTACCGCCATACCGCAGCCAGTCAAGTGACTGACCGATGGTCGCGGTAAGACCGCCAGTAGTCAGCCAAGTCAGCTACCTCCATACCGCGGTGAGTGAGTCCTGAAGCCTGCAATGGTAGTGTGGTAGATTGGAGGGCTGAGCTCGATGAAGTCGAGGTGAGATCGATCGAGCTCACCACCATATAGTGAGTTGAACTCAGCAGGGCTGCGGTAGCATAGTAAGGACTTAGGGAGCTCGGACGAGCTCAAGGATGAG
This sequence comes from Sequoiadendron giganteum, assembly GCA_007115665.2. Lineage (NCBI taxonomy): Eukaryota > Viridiplantae > Streptophyta > Pinopsida > Cupressales > Cupressaceae > Sequoiadendron > Sequoiadendron giganteum. Next base: position 830,653,757 of record CM021101.1, on the reverse strand, counting down.
TTTGACCATTTGGACCAGAAAGTCAAAGAGTGTTAGCAAATGCAGAAAGGACACGTGGCTTTGTGCCAGCCGATGATTGGTTGGAAACCAAAGTAGTAATTGCGGCAGGTGCAGGTTGACTTAGGTTGGCGAAAAAGACCCAATTTGGGTGATGGCATTAATGCTTAGGTGGCTCGATGTAGGAAGATCAACATGGGTAGATCATTGGTGCAATTGGATCATAGATTGACGTACCTTGTGATCGGCCGTTGATTGACAGAATTGAATGAAATGTATGATTTTAGAAAGTCGATGACAATATTGCATAAGTGAGCTTTTTGTTTGAACTATATGTCAAAGATAACATTGTAACAGTGAGATATTTCTAGTAGTACTACTGTGAGTTGATCAGAGAAGACTGAATTTGTATGTAACTGTTTTGCTACGATAATAAAATTTTCTTGACTTTGTGTGGTGGGTTTTTTACCTGAAAAGGTTTTCCTACGTATATCTTGTGTCATCTATGAATGCTCAATTTTGTGTTCTCTATTTTATGCTGCATGTATTTTTATCTCAAGTATCTTTAGATGTTATTGAAATTGGTTTTCAGCTCTCCTCCTCTGTTGTATTAGTGTTAAGGGAATGTATTCCGCACTTCTGGGTCACTAGGTGATGCATGTCTTTTTTCCCTTCAGTTTTGACTAGGTTAAGGTGGTTAGACATACGAGTTTTTATATTTTTAAAAAGTTGTAATAAAAAAATCATAATTAATTATTTACTTGGAAAGAAATTACAAAAAAAATATGCATTATATTGGGACATGATTCCTCTACTTATATCTAAAATATTATAAAAATATATTATCATTTTATTGTGGTTAGGGTGGTTAGATAGACACCTACTTATTTTTTCCCTAAAATTGAAGTACTAGTGTATTGAAATTTCAAATTTTCACCAAATAGATTTAAAAAAAATAAAAATAAACCTAGTAGTTTAGAAACTACATTCAATTTTCTACAGATTCTATTATGATATATTTTTGAAATAATATAGATAACTTATTCAAATTTTTATGTCAAGTTGCCTAACTCTGTTTTTCTGAATTTTCATCGCCACTTAAGGGCCTGCTTTTTCCATGATGATCTTGCACATACCCTTCTGTTAAATATTAAACTATGTGATTATAATAGAACGGTTTCTTATCATAGAATGATTGATACAAATGATATAAGAGTATGTGGGAAACTGTTTAATTAGAGTTGTTCTTAAAATTCTTACTTCATATAAATTGATAGAGTATATGGTATATTCTGAAACATTATTTTAATGATAGAAATATAATCTATTGGTTTTAAATTTAGAAATGTACAAATTCATAACCTAAGTAGGCACATGTATGTGTATACACGTAGACCTTCATCTACGTACATACTTGAGTCATACCTTCTTTTTTTTCCTTTTTTCCTTTTTTTCTTCATTCTTAAATGAATACTTAGTTACGATGAAAGTAATCTTGTGACTTAATTTTAATGGATGGATAGTGTTTTGATCAGATTCCATTAGATTTATTTCTAAATTGTACATTGAATAGAACAACAACACCTAGTAGACTAGAGCACCTAAGGGTAGATGTTGTTAGAGGGTAGTTAGTTGCTATGATATAATTTGATGATGAAAGATACCTTCTGGGATGCATGCTAAGATGGAGTTTAGGAAGTATAGGTTAGATTTATCAAAACCTATTATTTTTTGTTGCAAGATTATTTTTATGCTTTGCCAAGAAATTATGTTCATTATGTATGTATGGACTATGTGATGACACTCTCTACCATTCCTAGCATAGGATCTTGCATTCCCTTTTCTAACTTGTAATATAAATGCATTTTGATGTATGGGAGTGCACCAGATTCCACCTTGCAAATTGTTCTCTTGCTAAAATTTCTATGCAAGGTTGGATATTCTTCAAGTTGGAAGAATTTTGGGCAAGTGTAAGCTTCACAGTTGGGCTGTAAAGAACTTCAACCATATTCTTGTTGGAAGAATGAAGAAGAACATCTAGTTCTGCTAAATTTGTGTTTTCATTGATGTGACCACGTTGATTGAGTCATCAATTTTATTTGGTACTATGAACCGATATGAAGAACCAATTTATATCCTCCAGTATTTTGGTTTGGTATTTTGGTTTGCAATTATCCTCTGGTAATCATTGTTGCTTGCAGTTTTGGGAAATGGTTTATAAATGTTGGAAGCCTCTATATTCACAATCTTGTGTGCTCATGTGCTCATATGGTGAGTTGGAAATATTCTATTGATTGCATTTTATTATTAGGTCTATCCCTGGCCGACCTAATGAATAGTTGATATTGTAATGAATTAAATTTTGTATTGTGGATGTATGTGTGAAAACAAGCCAACATGATATAGAATGCTACACAATTGAATTATTTTTGGAGAAGTTTTGCACTAACTTAGAGCTGATAGTTAGTCCTTTTGGTGAATAAAGATTGCATCTAATTAGGCCAACCTAATTGATGATTGTGGATGTATCAGATATATATTGGATTATTTTGAGATTGAAGATGGATGAATCAAATGTGAATTGTGACTCAAATGTGAAGTATGGTGTGAATGTGAAGCAAAGTGTGTGGAAATGATGAAGTGTGTTAAATATATTTATTGAGCATCAAAGGAACTAAATCAACACTTGTTAGGTGCACTCTTAATAGTTCATGTTCTGGTTGTAATCCATTTTGTTATTGCAATCCTTTTTGTAGGAAGTGAGCCTCCTTGGTTTGATAGTGAGCCCTCTATGTAAGTAGTGAGATTTTTTATTTGGCAATGAGCCTCTTTTTATATCCATTTTTGTAACTACATTATATTGTGAGTTAATCCTCATCGTGGTTTTTCCCTTTCTATTTTTTTCACATAATTTTTTTTGTGTTCATGTGTTGTGTGGTTTCATGTTCTGTTAATGCTTTTTCACATCTTTACTATTATATGCATTGGAGTAATTACATGGTGTTTGTTCAATAAGTTTAAGAAGATACTGATTCACCCCCCTCTCAGTATCTTCTGTATTCAATAATTAGTATCAGAGCTTTGGTTCCTTTGAAGAAGCCTAACAACTTGAGGATGATCCTCTAGATTGAACAAATGGATGATAAATAAGAGCTATGGGATTCTCTTGAAAATATTGACAAAGATGAAAATGAAAAAAGAGATCTAAAATAAAATCTTGATTAGGAAAATGAATGCATCCAAAAATTGAAAGATCAATTGAAGAAATTCAAAGAAATATAAAGAGAAGTGAGTGAGCAATTGAAACAAGAAAATGAAGAGATTGCTAGATTAAAGGTGCAAGTGGAAGAAAAGAAGAGAATTGAAGATTGTCTGAATATAGTAGTGCAAAGCAAGTCTGATGTATGCCCAAGGCTTGAACAAGAAGTGGTGAACCTGAAAGCAGATCTGAAGAAAGAAAAACTCTATGAAGATAGTTTCAAGAGAAGCTCCACCAAGCTTGATGAATTGATTGCAGGACAAAGACCTTCTAAAGACAAAGGTGGTGAAAACTGTAAGAATGTGCAAACCTCAGATCTAGTGGACAATCAAAAGGATCAAGATAAAGGGAAGTAGAAAAGAAATCCAAGAAAATTTGCTAGAAGAATGCCTATCAAACAGTGAAATGCTCAAAGGTACCCATATTTCAATGGTGTTTGTTTTTCATGAAATAAATTTGGTCACATTGCAACTGAGTGTCGAAGTAGGATGAATCCATTCTCTGGTTCCTTCTCTAGACAATGTTATTCATGCAAGAAAATTGGACATAGAGCTACTGAATGCAAATTTTAGGAGAGGATGACTAGTTGGGTGATGATGAATAGGTTTAATGGAGGTAGAATGAATCAATATCATCCTAGCTACTACTATACATGCAATGAGTTTGGACACAAATAAAATTAGTACAAATCAAGGGAGAAAAATGTTTTCTACTACAATTGCAACAAACCGAGACATATTTCAAGAGTTTGCAGAAGTAAAAAGTGAAAGTAGTTTGATCAGGTAAAGAAGAATGAACCTGTGGAGAGAATTTACAAGAATGAGGTTAAGAAATAAATAAACAAGATATGGAAAAATAAAGAAGAGCCAAAATCATCAGATTCATCTATGCCCTCATCTGGTGCAAACAATTCCTCTTTGAACTAGACCTAGCATGGTCTTAGGGGAAGTATTAACTAAAAAATATTCAAACCCATTGGATACATGGCATGTTAGATGGTGGCACATAGATATATTGTAAGTAATGAATAAGCAGAGGTTATGCAAAAGCAATTGGAAGAAAATGTGTAGGCATATTCATTTGTGGAGAAAATTACGGTTTCTCAATATAGTGAAGAAGGATTTTTATCATGTTTTTGAAACCTATCATATTTAATTCTAATTAGGGCAACATGATGGTGTATAAGGAAAAATTCATAAGTCATTTTTTATCACTTGTGCATTTGAAGAGTTGGAAGAACGAGTTTGAGCAATCTTGAAGTGATCCTAAAGTGATTTGGAGCGATTTTGAGGCAATTTGGAGAAATTATTGTGAATAATAAGAAAAAGTGATAGAAGTTTTCAAAATCATCTCTCATAGTTTACAAAAGGAAGGAATGAGAAGAAGTTTCATTGAGCAAGAAAGAATTAGAATAAGATAAGCGCGATGATGGAATCTATTGATAGAGGATCAAGTGGCAATATTCTGCTAAGATTGAAGGGAGTTGAGTTGGAAGAATTTGATCATTGGAAAATGAAGGAAATGGAACTAGGGTTAGAGACAAATGACTTATAGAACATAAAAACCCTAGGTATGGATTTATGGGGAGAATTTCCTTGGTTTGCAGATAAAGAATTCATCTTCTTCATGATAAGTCAATTCAAGGATGGTTGCATTACTTTGGACAAACCTTACTCGATCATGAAGGAGGAAATTGAAGCTATTATTGGGTTGTGCAGTGTTGGTGACCTCCCTGGAAAGAAAACAATGAAATACAAAGAGGTGGAGGAGATTACTAGTATTGAAAAAGACCCCCAAGCTCTGTTGATAAATACCATTGTCGACCTTGCAGTAGGGTATGTCTCTTATAGTATTACTTACAAAATCTATTTCAAAAATTGTGAAGGCTCCACTTCAGCTATTGCCATATATCTTGCACATAAAATGGTGAAGGAAAACAAGAATTTTGATTTGTGTAGCCTAATTATGGAAAACCTAATTGAGAATGTACTAATGTCTTTGGTCAAGGGTTACCCTTTCTGGTTTGGGTCTTTACCTATATGTTTGGTATTTTACTTTATGAATTCATTGTCGGCAAGAGAGAATGTTAAGTGGGAATCCGACGTCCCTATCAAAAGAAAACTTATAGCTATTTGGAATGTATGCAGGATAAAACAAGTGCATGAAAAGCCTATTTATTATCCTTGTAGAAAGATATGTGCTTGGGTGTAATAGTGTCTAATGCTATGCCCAATAGTTAGTTTGAGGAGGGTTCCTCCTTCGATATGAAGGAATTGGAAGTTGTTATTGGTGGTTCCCCTTTAGAATCTAAAAGGAGGAAAGTTAACAAAGAAGATGTCATCACTATCCCAAGAGAAGAGGAGAATGAAGAAGTGTCTCTACCTGGATCTGAATCTTTCGATCCAGATGATATTTAGATGATGTTAGATAAAGGTGATATGAAGAAGATTGGTGAAATGCGGTGTGCCTTCCCTCCAGTGGATAGACTTAAAATCGATGATGTTTTGGTTGAGTATCTACTCAAGAAGGGTATTGATATTTCCAATGTTTCCAACTCATTACCAAATAATTTAGTAGAAGTTGTTGAAGAAAGAATGTTGTTGGTGTTGGGTCTCAAATATGCAGGTTTGAACCACGAGAGGTTGCCAAGCTCTCACAACATTTTTGGCCAACGTACAAGGCCAATTGAAATAATTGAACCTTCTTCTCTTCAGGCTCTGCTAAACCTAGGCAGTGCACCTATGTGTATGTTGCATATTTGAAATATATTTCCTATTTAAAAAATCTACCCACAATGGAAAATGGAAGTGGATAGATAAATTCACTACACCTACTCCTACTGCATAAAAGAAAGAATTTGAATATTTTGTTTATTATGAATTTTATCATCTGGGTTGTGATAGATCAGTGCCTTCTATCCACATGGGAAATGGAGTGAAAAATCAAAAACTGTATGTGTTTCCCTCTCTGGCTTAATTCAAGCTGTTAGGCACTTTGAAAATTCTATTACTGGCATAAAACTTCACTAAATTTATGAGTTGCATAAACTGTACTAGAATGTTTCTTCATTTGGTTCTTCTTTAACTATCCAAAATAAATCCTAAAGTCACTGTGACTTATTGAAAGAATTGAATTATGACTTGTAGACAACAATCAATTAAATCACACAAAATGGTAATACATTTTGACAAATCAGAAATATACTTGATACACCGATTTAAATGACAAAAAGACCTCAAGTTGGAGACACCCAGATAAATATTATGAATTAATACATACAACAACTGAACACCAAAATGAATTCACTAGTTCAAATATTTTCTCCATTGATTCTACTTCAAAAAAGATCTATCATTGTTTTCATTCCCAATTCATTTTTCTCAAAAAAATCTAACTCCTACTAACTACTATCCTCTTCTTAACTTATTTTTCAATAAATTTATACAGTAAATCCCAAGGGTCATGCCCCTTCATTTTCCTATTACAACCGTTTGAATTCATTGACAAAAATTAAAATATTTAATTGAGTTGCCTTATCAACAAATTAAATATTTTAAACTATAGTCTGCATGTCCTCTTATCTTATGAATTCACCCACTGCTTAATATTTTTGCTTTCTCCATAGCTTCCTTTAAATTTACTGCCCTATCGTGGTCTATCATTTTGCTCCCCATGGATATATAGTGTTAGACTCATCATTGTCTGTTTCCCTTCCACCGCCCTACCGTAGCCATCGTTTAAACCGTCTGCGGCACCACAATGACTAACATTCACTATTATCTTTCCATCCACCATGCTGCTGCAGTCTCCTATTTTACCTTAGGTGGTACTGTGGTGACTATCTTTGACCATTACCTTTCACTGTGATCTTCCTGACCACCGCGCTACCACGGTCTTAGTTTAGACCCCTGGCAGTTGCATAGTAATTGTCTTGACCGCCAGCCTCGACACTATCTGACTGTTGCCTCCCTGTTCATCACATCACCGTAGTCTCCTCCTTGACCAGTCGTGATGTCATTGTAGCCACCTTGACCGCTACCTCCACCACTTACCACATTACCATAGTCATTGTGATGACCGCCAGTGGTACCACAGTAACCCCTTATTAATCGCACCTCACTGCTTACCTTCGTCCACCTTGCTACTGTGGTCTGCATTTTCACTATCTACAGTGTAGCGGTAACCATCTACGCCATTTCTCTCACTGTCATTCTCCTTACCACTTAACTGTTAGCTATGTTTTCACCCTCTGCTGAATGGTGGTCTAACTGTTCCTCGCTGTTAACTCACTGCCCCATCGTGCTACCGCGGTCTGTGGTTTTGACTATGCACGGTGTGGCGGTAAGCCTTATCATGACTATGCTTAACCATCATTGCTATACCACGAGCCACTCTGCAAAAGGCCATGGTAAAGAGGTAAATGCTATGAAGGGTAAACGATGACGGTAAAAGGTATTTTAACATTATGGATAGGGGTAAAATGAATTATTATGAAAAGATAGCAACATATTTGGTTCAAATGGGCAAAAGACCTTAGGATTTTCATGTAAAATTTGGGTTCTAACAAATGGAAGGACCTCAAGTAAATAAGTTCGAAGCTATGGTTGAGAGAAGATTTGTCAAGGGTATGTGCAGGATCATCATGGAAAAAATAGGCCCTTAAGTGGCAATAAAAAGACAAAAAATCAGAGTTAGAAAAAATTGACGTAAAAATTTGAATAAGTTATCTGTATTATTTCAAAAAAATGTAAAAATAGAATCTGTAGCAAATTGAATTTAGTTTCTAAACTACTAGACCTTTATTTAAAAAAAAAAAATCTATTTGGTGAAAATTTGAAATTTCAATGTAGTAGTATTTAAATTTCAGGGTAAAAATAAGAGGTAATTGTCTATCTGACCACCCTAACCACAATAAAATGATAATATTTTTTTATAATCTTTTAGATATAAGTAGAGGACTCATGTCCCAATGTGATGCATATTTTTTTATAATGTTTTTCCAAGTAAATAATTAATTATGAATTAGTTATTACAACTTAAAAAAAATATTAAAGCTCATCTGTCTAACCACCTTAACTTGGTAAAAAATTCATGAAATTCATTTTTTTTTTTCAATCCTATAGTATGCGAAGCATAGAATGTGATGCATATTTTGGATTCAAAAAATGTGATACCATTTGAAAGTTATAGATATTTTTATATCACCTATCAATTAGGACTTTATTCATAATTCTAATAGAAAATGAATAATAATTATGTATTAAATTCAAAGTAAAGCATAATTTATATTGGTGGAAAGTTGAGAATATCCTCTAAAAACCCTTTTCGTTTCATCAATTTTGGGTAAAAAAAAAGTCGTCAACCACATGGGCCATCATATGGCTTACTATTCAAAGAAAGAGGGAAGAGTGGTTAGAAATTTTTGTCTGGTTAAAGAGATCGTTGAGGTACGGTTGGATCATCTCTCCATAATACTTTCCAATGTAGAAGATTGTGAATGACAGTGCTTGTCTCCGGATTGGTCATCCTCATTTACATTGCTAACTTTGTTGGATAGCATGTGTACCATAATGGAGTCTACAGTGCTAGCATGGAAGAGGATTCTTCCAACTATGAGAGAGAGGTACAAGAAAAATTTTCAAGTGAAAAGTATTATTTTTACTTAATTTTCTGAATGTTCAAATTTTGGCCCTTCTCCTTTGATGGAAAAAAGGGGGAGAAATATGAAAAGAAAAACAAAACAAGAAGAGATATTGAATTTTTGGAAAAAGGGGGAGTTTTGGAGTTGAGGTTTCTTTGTTTGAAATGAGGAGTTAAAATTTCCTTGTCGCCATGTACATATTTTTACATCATATTTTTGGTCACCCTTTGCCATTGATGTCAAAGTGGGAGAGATTTGGAGAGATTATCATGTAGAAAGGGGAGTGTGAAGTGAAAAGTTATACATTCATTTGGAACATGTTGACATGAATGACAAAGGGGGAGATTGTCGGAAGAATGAAGAAGAACATCTAGTTTTGAAAAATTTCTGTTGTCATTGATGTCACCATGTTGATTGAGTCATCAATTTAATTCGATACTCTGAACTAGTATGAAGAACTAGTTTACATCCTCTAGTATTTTAGTTTGATATTTTGGTCTACAATTCTCCTTTGGTAATCATCCTTTCTTGCAATTTTGGGAAATGGTTTATGGATGTTTGAAGCCTATATATTTAGAATCTTGTGTGCTCATGTGCTTTTATGGTGAGTTGGCACTATTGTGTTGATTACATTTTATTATTAGGTCTATCCCTGAACAACCTAATGAATAGCTGATATTTTAATGAATTGAATTTTGTATTGTGGATGTATGTGCGAATCCAAGCCGACTTGATATAGCATGCTACACAATTGAATTATTTTTGGAGAAGTTTTGTACTAACTTGGAGCTGACAGTTAGTCCTTTTGGTGAATAAATATTGCATCTAATTAGGCTGACCTAATTGATAATTGTGGATGTATTAGATATATATATATATATATATATATATATATATTGGATTACTTTGAGATTGAAGACAAATGAATCAAATGTGAAGTGTGAATCGAATGTGAAGTATGGTGCGAATGTGAAGTATGGTGTGAATGTGAAGAGAAGTGTGCGAAAATGATGAAGTGTGTTGAATCTATTTATTGAGCATCAAAGGAACTGAATCAACACTTGTTAGGTGCACTCTTACCATTTCATGTTTTGGTTGTAAGCCATTTTGTTATTGTAATCCTTTTTGTAGGTAGTGAGCCTCCTTGGTTGGATAATGAGTCCTCTATGTAAGCATTGAGCTTTTGTATCTAGCAATGAGCCTCTTTTGGTATCTGGTTTTGGAACTATGTATTATATTGTGAGTTAATCCTTGCCATTTTTTTTCACATTTTGGGTTTTCCATGTAAAAATTTAGGTGGTCATGTATTGTATGGTTTCATGTTCTTTTAATGTTGTTGCTCATCTTTACTATTATGTGCATTGGAGTAATTGGATGGTGTTTCTTCAATAATTTTAACAAGATATTGATTCACTCCCCCCTCTCAGTATCTTGGGTATTCAAAATTTCTCATCTACCAATGGAGGCGAGCGTCAAGAGGAACCTTGGATGTATACAAGACTATCTTAGTCTATGATGTAACCTTGATGTAAAAAGTTGTACATTGTATTGACTTTGTGGCCTTAGAGCCAATTCAAACTTAGTTATTGTAATTGAGTTTGAAATTGAATATATAATTCTTATCTCATTTTAATTAGACATGCGTTGCTATGATTGATTATAACTACTTAGTTATGGGTATGTCCAGGATCATCATTGAAAAAATAGGTCCTTAAGTGGCAATGAAAATTTAGAAAATCAGAGTTGGGCAATTGGACATAAAAATTTGAATAAGTTATCTATATTATTTCAAAAATATGTAAGAATAGAATATGTGGAAAATTGAATGTAGTTTCTAAACTACTAGGTTAATTTTTGTCAAAAAAAAAACTATTTGGTGAAAATTTGAAATTTTAATATACTAGTACTAAAATTTCAGGGAAAAAATAAGAAGTAGGTGTCTGTCTAACCACCCTAACCATAATAAAATGATAATATTTTTTTATAATATTTTAGATATAAGTAGAGGACTCATGTCTAGATGTGATGCATATTCTTTTGTAAATTTTTTTCAAATAAATAATTAATTATGCTTTTTTTTATTACAACTTTTATAAAATATAAAAAATCGTATGTCTGACCACCTTAACTTGGTCAAAACTTCATGAAATTCATTTTTTTTTTAATCCTATAGTATGCCAAGCATAGAATGTGATGCATGTTTTGGATTCAAAAAATGTGATACCATTTGAAAGCTATATATGTTTTTCTATCAGACTATCAATCAAGACTTTAGTCATAATTCTAATAAAAAATAAATAATAATAATTTATTAGATTCTAAGTAAAATATAATTTATATTGCTAGAAAGTTGAGAATGTCCTTTACAAACCCTTTTCATTTCATCAATTGTGGGTAAAATAAATGTCACCAGCCACATGGGCGAAGCATGGAAAAGAAAGGTAAGTTGTTAAACACATTTTACGTGTTGACTTTTTAGGATTGGCAGGTCTGAACCAAATCCCAAGCCTAATACTGAGCCTAATACCGAGCCTAATCCCTAGGCATTAAATTTTTTGTCAGCATATCAGATATCCGATTCAAATCCGATATCCGATTTGAATTCGATATATGATATGTTTTAGATATGAGTTTTAAAAAAATTATACAATCTTTAATATATGATTTAAAAATGCAATAAATTTTATAATTTAATATATATAATATACAATAAAGTTTATAATTTAATATATATAATATCCAATAAATTTTATAATGTAATATATTTAATATACAAATTATGATAATCTATTACCGAATTATTTATTTAATATGTAATATATTATTAAATGTATAATATTTAAATATTATTTCAATATTTTAGTTAATCTATAAATATTTAATTATATATATATATATATATTACCAATATATGAAATATTTAAATATTATCTCCTTCGCTCT
>CM021101.1:830573714-830641897 GCA_007115665.2 Sequoiadendron giganteum | reverse complement strand
CTCTCCATCTCTCCCTCTCTCCCTCTCCCTCTCCCTCTCCCTCTCTCCCTCTCCCTCTCTCTCCCTATCCCTCCCTCTCTCCCTCACACTCTCCCTCCCTCCTTCCCACTCTCCTCCCTCTCTCCCACTCTCTACTATTAACCCTTAGGTCTATGTGTGTAAAAATCGGATATCCGATTTTTGAAACTTTGATGTGCAGGGCTAAAATCTTACCATTGCAGAACATGTTTTACAAATCAGATATTTGATTATATCAGATATTGAATTTGTGAAACATAAAAAAACCCCATGTGGGTCGGTTTTGTGCATTCTAACAGACCCTACATTATTTTTGGAGCACTTCGCAGGCGAAAAAAACGTGGTTTCAGATAGGAAGAGACAAAGATAAAATTTTTGGAGCATCTTGTACTCAAATTTTTCATACATAATGATTTTTTAGCATCTTTTATTTGGTATAATGGGAGTAGCAGTTGTCGAAAGAAAAAATGTAAGAGAAAGCTGACAAAAGAACAAATTGAAGGATATGGAGAAAGAGATAGAGAAGGTCATAGGAAGAAAAGAAAAGGTATGTTAAATATTGGTGAACCTGAGCCCTATGGTCTTTCAAGTGAAGAGGAAATTGAATATGTTCAAGGTGAAAATGTAGAACATGATATTGAAATTGGGAATGAAAATGTTCAAATTGATATTGAAAATTTTGAAGGTGAAAATTTTGGAATTGAAGATGTTTAACATGATATTCAAATTGGGAATGAAAATATTGAAATTGATAATGAAAATGTTGGAATTGAAGATGTTGAACATGATATTGAAATTGGGAATGAAAATATTCAAATTGATATTGAAAATGTTCAAGGTGAAAATGTTGGAAATGAAGATGTTGAACATAATATTGAAGCAAGTGTAAATTATGTTTCACCAGATTACACGAGAAATGAAGAACCTTGTGTGGAAGAAAGAATATTACAAATTCAAGACCTTCAAGGACCCCTAAATGGTTAGTTGAAATTGATGATAACATTATAAACAATTTTGAAGGCAAGAGGTCAACACGAACTATTCGGTTGCAGGCTAGAATACTTTTCAACCAATATTTTAGTGATAAGACATTGACCGAGCAATGCCAAATTTTTGTACGATTTCTAAAGATGCAAAAGATGAGACCTTTACTAGCCAAATTGAAGATTCGTGTGAACAAGAGGACCAAAAAATATTCTATTATTGTCAAAAATATTTTTAGTACTCTCAAGTAAAAAGATAAGAGAGCTGATCAAAGAGTCATTACAACTGCCCTAGTAAGCCATAAATTTAAAAAAGCTCGCTTTATGAGACAAACTTGTATTGATTTTGACTTAAATCATAAAAAAATGGATACATCACTTGCAAGAAGAGAAAGAATAGATGATCCTCTTCAAAATGATACATGGGCTTTTGCCGGGAGGCTTCCACATGTTGATAAGAAGCTAACCGATAATGTAAAGCAAGAAATTCAACAATTTTGGCATGATAACTCTAGAGTATCACCCAATGCAAAGGATGTTTTAAAGTTAAGAATTGGAAGTTGAGACCGTACACCACATCCTAAACATTTCTTGGAATCAAGCCAAACAATGTTGTTCAACAAATTTATTCAAACATCCAAATATGGAAATTTCACAAATAACTTTTGAAGGTTTGAAGCCATTTTATTGTGTGCCTCTTAAGATTCGTAATACTTGTTGTTGCAAATACCATGTGGAATTTTCAATGTACCATGAAATATTATGCTATATCCATTCTACTTTTCCTACTAATGAAATGTTGTAGGAGTGTGGTGCAATGCATCTTCCATAATCATCAAGGGACTTGCTAGATCTATTTTTATGTTCTAGGGATGATGGTTCCTTTTTCTATAGAAATGATTGTTTAAATGTGAAGTGCTCACAATGTGGTGTCTTGTCAAAGTTTGTTCAATGTTTTCATGAGGGTTTCGAACATTAATTTGGAAAGAATCTTGTTGAGAAAAAGAGATATGAGATAGACAAATATACTTTGTAGAGTGGAGGTGAAGGTTCTAGATATGAGTTGGTTACAAAAGAATGTAGTGTTGATGATTTTATTTCATATTTTAAGGACAATCTTTTCTACAAATATGCAAGGCATAGTCATAGGTCTTAGTGGTTGGATCAACAATTCAGGATATGTAAGGACTCTTTCCCGATTGGCACTATTATATCAGTTGTTTATTTTTTTGAAAACTACACATTGCAACCACAAAACGAGGTACAATCTCAATATTACAATTCCATTTAGATTGCTATTTTTGTCCACATAATGTTTAGACATGCACCTGATAGTACAAAGGAGGATCAAAATATAATCAGAGAGTATCATTTTTATATGAGTGATGATAGATATTACTCGTCCGAGTATGTCCAACATTGTTTTGAGAATTTTTTTGAGTTCTTACAAGAGCATGATATAGCATTTGGCCGACATCTCATTTGGTCAGATAACTGCATAGGTCAATTCAAGAATTCTCGTATGTTTTATTGGTTGAGTAGAATGCATGCAGAAAGGGGTCTACCTAATATTTGGAGTTTTTTTTAAGCTGGGCATGGGAAAGGGGAGCATGATGGAGCAGGTGCATGTATAAAGAGAGCTCTAGTTAAGGAGAAATTGAAGATTTCAGGAGAAAAATTCAGCGATGCACATTCTATTGTTGATTGGTGTAGTTCAGCATTGTCACAAGGAGGGGCACTTGATTCAACAGTGCACATATTTTTTTGGTTGGTTGAGGAGGGTACAATGGGAGGTAGATTGGATTGTCATACAATCAAAGATGCATTCGTTTCGAAGCTCAGATGCAAGCACATGGACCATTTGGACACGACAGTTGGCTTGTTTTTGTCAGAGTTGTATTCAGTGTGAGTGGGTCGATACATGGGTTCCACAATATCTAACTCCTTTATCTCAAACTATATCCATGGAAAATTAGACAATGGAAAGTTCAATTGATTATGAACGGCTTTCAGATCTACTACATCCAAGACATGTTTTTGTAGTTGTTGCACCGCAGGGGAATGAAGAGAGATCAAAATATTGGTTGGCTCAATGTGTGCAGGTAAATCACAAGCTAACACAATTGATGGAAGATGATGATGGGTTCGTGTATCCTACAGGTTCAGTTGTGGCTGCAGGAACTTGGTTGTGAACATACATGATTAGAAAGAATGGTATACCTACATTTGAAGACTACGAGAAACACAAAACCATTCTCATGTATTCACACCTTGTTATAGCAACAAATGTTAAGTTTTTGAAGCATGATGCCAGACCAAAGACAAAATAACTATGGACACTTAGTAATGTTGATCATGAAGCAATATTGGATACTCTTAAGAAAACAAATGACCCTTCAAGCACACTTGAATAGAATATTCAAGAATGGAAGGTACAATGCTTAAGCATCTTTTTTGTTGTGACAATATAGATTTATCATTTGAAAAAATTTGCGATATTCCTAGCATGATTGATCATGGACCTCCTGCAACAATAGCCAGCTTTGATCCTTTCAAAGAGGTATGCGACAAATTACAATAATATAGATTGGTTATTCAAAGCATCTTTTAAAGTTTGCATTACCAATTCATCATCATTCAGGTTGTTTAGATCAATATAGATTTGTTAGTCTAAGCATCTTTTTTGTTGTGACAATATAGATTTATCATTTGACAAATTTTGTGATATTCCTAGCATGATTGATCGGGGACTTGCTGCAACAATAGGCACCTCTGATCCTTTTGGAGAGGTATGTGACAAATTACAATAATATAGATTGGTTATTCTAAGCATATTTTCTATTGTCTATAGTTTAATTGCTACCTTGATGGTTTGTACAGGTGCTTGTCACTCCAAAATGCCAACATACTACTCTTGTGGAATATTGTTCCCTGAATGCCTCAAATAGGAAAATTTTGAAATGTAAAACAATGTAAAAAGGTCATAACTGTGTATAGGCATAATCTATATCTAGTGATGTTTTTTGAAATATGGGTCAAATGTTTGCCATTGTATAAAAGGTATGTTCAAAATGTAAAAATATTTGTGTACTTAATCAAGCTACAACCAAAGGTTTTCTTCCTGGTTCTTTCCTGTCAGTATGCTTGTTTGAACCAAGTTTTGTAATATATCCTATTTATATATAACAAATTACAGTGGCTTGCCACTTTTTTGAAAAACAAAAATGTAAAAAGTTAATGTGAATTTCATTTCCCATGTAATTGATTCAAGTTTATTAGGTAAGAGTTTTCTAATGCAAGAGCTAGGACTTGTAGAATCTTGATCCAATCTTAAATCTTTCTACTCCCACATTTCATTGACATTAGCACTTTGGATTCTTAAGGGAAATCGTCGGTCCAATGTAGCTCAAAGTGATTCAACGTATTTGGGTGCAAAAGAGGACTATACCTAGTGTAAATGTACCCATCCATACATGTTGGAATAGTGCATTTGGTTGTACGAGTTCGAGAATGAAAGTTGCACCACTTCGCAACTTTACACCATTTGCATTTGACAACTTTTCCCTCAACTGAAAACTCATCACCACGGGAAAACGCCTTCGAGATAGCAAAAATCGAGAGAGGTTATTGTATATGGTCCCAACACAATCCCATATCATCAGATGAAGAGTCTATAAGCATCACGCTTTTTGAGGAATAGTTCATCAAAGATTGTTTCTTTTTAGCACTTTGGACTCTTAAGGGAAATTGCCAGTCCAATGCGCTCAGAGTGATTCGGTGTATTTGGATGCAAAAGAGGACCATAAATAGCGTAAACATACCCATCCAGATGTGTTGGAACATTCCATTTGGTCATACGAGTTTGATTATGAAAGTTGCACCACTTTGCAACTTTACACTACTTGCATCTGGCAAGTTTTCCCTCAACTGAAAACTCATCACCATGGGAAAATGCCTTCAAGATAGAAAAATAGAGAGAGGTTATTGTAGATAGTCCCAAAATTATCTCATATCATTAGATGAAGAGTTTGTAAGAATCATGGTTTTTGAGGAATAGTCCATCAAAGATTGCTGCCTTTTAGCACTTTGGACTCTTAAGGGAAATCGTCGGTCCAATGCAGCTCAGAGTGATTCGGAATATTTGGGTGCATAAGAGGACCATAACTAGCATAAAATTACCCATATGGATGTGTTGGAACAGTCCGTTTGGTCATATGAGTTTGAGAATGAAAGTTGCACCACTTTGCAACTTTACACTGCTTGCATTTGGCAACTTTTCCCTGAAGTGAAAACTCATCACCACGGGAAAACACCTTTGAAATAGAAAAAACTGAGAGAGGTTACTATAGATAGTCCCAACACAATCCCATATCCTCAGAAAAAGAGTCTGTAAGCATCATGGTTTTCGATGAATAGTCCATTAAAGATTGTTGCCTTTTAGCACTTTGGACTCTTAAGGGAAATCATCGATCCAATGCAGCTCAGAGTTATTCGGTGTATTTGGGTGCAAAAGAGGACCATACCTAGCTTAAATGTACCCATACAGATGTGTTGGAACTATTCATTTTGTCGTACGAGTTCGAGAATGAAAGTTGCACCACTTTGCAACATTTCCCTCAACTGAAAACTCATCACCATGGGAAAATGCCTTCGGGATAGAAAAAACTGAAAGAGGTTATTGTAGATGGTCCCAACATGATCCAATATCATCAAATGAAAAATCTGTAAGTATTATAGTTTCTGAGGAATAGTCTGTCAAAGATTGCTGTCTTTTAGCACTTTGGACTCTTAAGGAAAATCATCGGTCCAATGTAGCTCAGAGCGATTCGGTGTATTTGGGTGCAAAAGAGGACCATACCTAGCATAAACATACCCATCTATACATGTTGGAATATTTGGTTTGGTCATATGAGTTTGAGAATGAAAGTTGCACCACTTTGCAACTTTACACTGCATGCATCTGGCAACTTTTCTCTCAACTGAAAACTCATCACCACGAGAAAATTCCTTCGGGATAGAAAAATTGAGAGAGGTTATTGTAGATTGTCCCAACACTATCCCATATCATCAGATGAAGAGTCTATAAGCATCATAGTTTCCTAGGAATATTCTGTCAAATATTGTTGCCGTTTAGCACTTTAGACTCTTAAGGGAAATCATTGGTCCAATGTAGCTCAAAGTGATTCAGAATACTTGGGTGCAAAAAAGGACCATACCTAGCATAAACGTACCCATCTGGATGTGTTGGAATAGTTTTTTTGGTCATATGAGTTCAAGAATGAAAGTTTCACCACTTTTCAACTTTAGACCTCTGTAGAGATTTAGGGATGTCCTCTTTAGATCACTCTATTTTGAATAGGTTTGTGGAGCTCCCAATGATAAATCCAAGTTGACTGACTTTGAAAAAATATGATTCCTTGAATGTAAGACTCCCAAGATGAAGGAAGACCATTAAGAGCCAACATGTTCAAATCTTTGTCATCAACAATATGACTAATGGTAGAGAGTTGATCTCTCAATTTAGAAATCTTCATGAAGTAGGTGATGAAAAATTCTCCATTTGCCATCTTAACATGATGAAGTTGTTGCTTCAAGGCTAGAGCATGACTTGTGTTGTTGATCTCATACATCTCCTCCAAATTCTTAAGCATTTCTCTCGTTGTCTTCAACTTAGAGATGATAGGAGCAATATGGTCCTTCACGGAATCAACTAACATCTTCTTAGCCTTGATATATTTCTTCCTCGATTGAACTTTCTCTTCCTCATCCATAGGTTCAGAAAATTTTCTCTCCACACTCAACCAATTCATTTTCCTCCAAAGTGAGCATAATTATGAATCTACATGAAGTGAAGTTTGATGCTCCTTCGAGTCTATCCTCAATTTTAAGACCATTCACCATCTTGACTAAGATAGAGATAGAAAAAAAAAGAAGGGAATAGAGGTATCGCTACAATAATTGGTCCCAACATGGTCTTTTTCAAATCCACTCTGATACCATGTTAGTGTTTTAATGATCAGATAATACAACTGAAAGAACTCAAAAAATGCAACACATAAGACAATAAACATAGCAAGAAATCTTCTTACAACTCAGTCCCAACTCATGGTTGAATTTGATACAATGAATAATAGCACCTCTCATAGATGCAAAGATACATTCGAATATGCTTCTCCTTGAAATTGGCCTACTACTGCAAGATGAAGCATTGCTGCTCAAGTGCGAACTTCTTCTTGGAATGCGAATTATGCTAAATGAACTTGATTGAGGAAATGAACAAACATCACCTTGTATATATACAAAATAAGGTGACTCTTCAAGGAGGTTGACCTCTCTTGAAAATACTAAACTACAAAATAATATCAAGGAAGTTCAGCCTCATCCATTTAAATAAAATGAGTATAAATTGAATAGCCATAGGCTATCATTTAATTTATTACAACTTAATGTGATCGCTATCATGTATGAAAAATGTGGTAGCATAGACAAGGCAATGGACTATTTAATTTTTTTTTTCAAAGAAATGTGGTCTCATAGAATTCAATGACAAACAAATGCAATTGACAACTGCTCATAGTTTTTAGTTATGCAATGTGAAGTAATTGCATAACTTCTTAGGTTGACTTTGTAAAAAATATATTGTAATTGAAATTTTTTCATCTATGAACATCTAGTTGTTAGTTATGCAATGTGAAGTAATGATTTGAGTTTGAAAGATGTGTAATGCAATGTAATCAGCGATATAAATATAAAATACATAATATAACCATTCTTTTTCATGCTATTGTACATTGATATTTAACCATTGCTCAAGATAAAAAATTCAAAGAGTTTAATTATGCACATGAGGAACAAATTAAATTTCAATTGTCAACTTCTATATATCAAATTATCCAATAATAAAGTGCATGTCCATATACAAAAATGGCATTGACGCCAACTTAAACAATTTTTTACAAAATGTGGCATATGCCATCTCAATATGTAATCAAAATTTACATGCCAAAATTTATATTTCATCCTAAACTATTGGTGGATCATTAAAATGGAGCCTCTTTGAAGCACTTGTTGTCTCTGAAGGTAGCTACACAAGAAAAATTCAAACCACAATTGAGATTAGTTATACTATATAATTTAAAATCGAATAATTAACATCAAAATCAATATACATTGAATTTTAATTGAACTCTAAAATTGAAACCTTGATTACCTGAAATATACATCTCTTCAAAGGGTCGGGAGTCCTAGAATATACCAAAACAACATTTGAAATTCCAATCTATATATGTGAACAAAAACATAAAATTGATCCAAGTTAGCATACAATTATTGGTAATAGGAACATATTTGCCAAACACAAAATAAAATAAACACATACCTCTTTAGGTTGATCTTTTTCTTTATCTCCTTCAGGTGTTTCAACACCTCCTCCTCGAGGTGTTTCAACACCTACTCCTCAAGGTGGTCCAATACCTACTCCTTTAGGCGGTGTGTCACTTGTCAACAAATTTGTATAGCTCATAATTGCCTGTACATAAAATTGACAAGTACATATGAAACTACCAATCTATTTCGATGTATGTATAATCAATATAAGATCTTTAAAATATTAATTCAATCCAATTTGAGTTCAATTACCTTCCCCTTATCCAACTTTGCACCTCCATAGTCTGGACAAGGCTGCACCTCACTCGCACTAGGTATTTCCTACAAGAGGAAAATAAGATAAGCATATAAGTTATTATATAATTTCATTAATGAAAATTCAAATGACAGGCAAGTATTTAATATAAAATGTAAATGAGTGAGTGCGAAAAATATATATTGTCTATGTGTCCAAGCCAAATGAAATGGCCCTAAGGGTGCTATCAGTCACCCATGTGAGCTCCTCCTCAAGCATCAACTGTTAAATAGACCATGTAAATAAATATTAGTACTTGATACTATCTATTATTAATAATCATTTAAAAACAAATGCAAGTTATGAAATTACAACTTAAATCTTACCTGTGTTACTATTCCAGCATCCCCCTCTCTAGTAGGAGAGGACTCTATAGGGTGTGCTCCACTCCCGTGCAACTGATCTATAATGTCCAAATCATGGAGGTCATAATCAGAAGTGTCCAAGGGATGCTCAATGGGCTGTACACGAGGACCCAAGCATATCTAGCGGCACATAGTGCAATTATGTGGCACAAAAATATGTGGAATTGAGGAGGATGATGCAACAACACTCGAGCCTTTGCCAACATCACTAGAATGTGGCTAAGCTACTGTAGAAGCATGCAAAACCAAATGACCACTCAAAGAGTGAATAGCCTGAATAGTCTGTGTGGTTGCATCTTGGATATTGTATGGATGATATATTGGAGGTGGCGAAGGAAAGGGAGGAAGGGGAGGAAGGGGAGGAAGGGGAAAATTTGGGTGTAGGACTACCCTAACTACCCCTGGTCTATCCTGGGGAATACCTCCACCGACGCCCTAGAAGGGTTTAATGTCAAAGTAGTTGATATGATGCCCTAATACAAAATCAACATATAATTTTTTAATAAAGTAAAATGGTATATCAGAATTATTGTTCGGTGGTTTATCAAAAACCATACACCAATGATCCCAAAAGTTAGCTACAATGTCCCTATGCATGCACCATTTTATAAAAAGTTTTCTTTTATTAACATTAACTGGCAAACCGGTGTGGGGGTCAATGAATAAAGAGGCTATTAGGCTTTGGTTATTTGGAGATCTTTCACAATATCGTAAGACAATCCACATCGATAATATTTCCTCATGTCTTCTCGTGATGAATGAAAGAAATTATGTTGGGTGGAGAGGGTTTCTATAATTTTAATTATTTCCTTCAATGTGTTTGTCATATCACTCAATCGAAGGATTGTCTTATAAACTTCACAAATGCCCCTCAATTGCCCCAATTTTTCACCAATTAAGTCTTCAATTGGTGGTTGCACATTTGTGGATTTTCATTATTAGCCATAATACTTGATTAAAGTTAAAAAATAATTAATCTAATTGAAATTACACAATATAAATGAAATTATTGTAAAAAAGCCCTAGTTTATAATAAAAATCCAAAAAAAACCCTACTTTTTCACATAAATCTAGAACAAACTCTAATTTTTGATAAAAATACATCAACAACACTATTTTTTAATTAAAATCCATTTAGAAACATTAATTTTTAATAAAAATTCAATGTAAACTCTAGTTTTTGATAAAAATCAATAGAAAACCCTATGTTTGATAAAAAATTCATAAAACCTACTTCAAATTAAGAGAATCTACTTGAAAAATTGGTTACAAAATTTAAAAAACCAAATACTTACCTTTGAAATTGGATATCTGATAGAAGAAGATATTGGATTTTCGTTTTTCCTTGTGCGCCCACGTGCAAACTGTGAGAAATGAAGTGATAAGATTTGGTTGTTTTTTATATAATTTTTCCACAAATCGGATATTCGATCCAAATCGGATATCCGATTTGTAGAAACTAGGTTTGGGCTTTGGTTTGGCTAAATGTACTGACACTCGAACCTAGAAAAGTCAACTTGGCATTTCCGCATTTTTGAGTCGATCCAAAACATGATTTTTTTCCCATTGCCACTTTTTGTCCCATCATGATACTGCACATACCCTTGTGTGTTTTTTTTTTAATATATTCATATGTCAATTGCAATAATATTAATAAAGTAATAATATAGAATGAGTTATTACATTTGGTATTAGAGCTTAGGCATCAACTCTAGGCATTTTGAGTCTAGCATAGTCTTGATTGGGGATAGTTGACTCTTGACCAAATTTAGTTTTCCTAAGAATTGACCAAGCCTAGATTGAATGCAGGTATAGGAAGGTCAAAGGCATGACTAAAGAAAAGGAAAACTGTTAGAACCTCACATAAGAAAGTTGTAATGGAAGAAAATGCTAAGATGGAGGTTTAACTTGAGATTCCTGATGATGGGACTCTATCTCAAGCCCTCACATTACTTAAGCTAGAGAGAGGCATGAAGATTGAGGAGAAAAAAAAACACCTAAGATAAAAAATGCTTCCTACAATTAGGGACTGGCCTCTAGGGTGTGGACCTAATGCACCCTTGTTAACTAAAGAGGAAAATGAGAGCTTATATGCTCAACCGTCCTCTTCTATGAAATATGATGTGAACTCAGATGAGGAACCAGAGCAATGTCCTCTTTTTGATGACAAGAAAATTAAATAATGTAGCGAGAAACCTTTGTAAATAAGGGTCTATTGACCCACATTTAATATTAATAAAACAGGATGATATTTTTGGTGTGCTCAAATGAAGAACTCCAAAATATGGTTTCAATGCATGAATGTTTATGTCCTTGATGAATGAGTG
Source organism: Sequoiadendron giganteum (assembly GCA_007115665.2). Classification (NCBI taxonomy): domain Eukaryota; kingdom Viridiplantae; phylum Streptophyta; class Pinopsida; order Cupressales; family Cupressaceae; genus Sequoiadendron; species Sequoiadendron giganteum. The sequence goes on along the minus strand of CM021101.1, from coordinate 830,630,523 downwards.
ATATATTGATGTGTTTGTAATGAAATGTAGAATAAGAACGTTTATTCATAGAACACAGTGTTAAGATGTGATAGATGTTGTTAGGTCTCAAAAAATCAGGTTTGAACCACGAGAGGTTGCCAAGCTCTCACAACATTTTTGGTTAACATACAAGGCCAAATAATGAATTTGAAACTTCTTCTCTTCAGGCTCTACAAAACCTAGGTGGGTGCACCTATGCAAATGAGGCAGACTTAAGCTATGTGTTTCTTACTCAAGCAATCTATCCATAATGGCAATTGGGAGTGGAAAGATGAAATCCTAATTTGGTATAAATTTTATAAGCAATATCAAGATGAAGTTTATGAATATGTTCAATTAATACATGCAAGATTTTGAAACAAATTTGATAAAACTAAATAATGAAATGGGGAAGACCAGTGCCTTGTTGGGTAAACGGAGTCAATGGAGTATTATGATGGATAGCTAATATTAGCTACAATTCTTGTTGTTTGGCACTTGTGAATATTTATATCTTGTATAAATTTGCAAATAGGTAACTAGCATACTCTTCTTATGAATCCCAATGATATCTTTCCAAGTTACTGTGATTACCTGAATGAATTTAATCCTTCCTTGAAGGAGCCAGTCAAATATATCACACAAGAACAACAAATGTGTTTTGACAAATAAAGTATATCCTTGATATATTAATTTGAACAACAGGAAAAGACCATTATGGAGATAGTGTGATAGATGTATCAACTACAAAGATCTTCTTATTAATCCCAATGTTACTTCCACATTACTGTAATCAATTTAAAGGGGTTTTAATTCTTTAAAATAAACCAATCAACTAACCACACAAGAGTAGCAAATGTGCCTGGATAAAACTAAAATATCAACTTGGATATGTAGATTCAAATAACAAAGAAATTACATTGTGGACACAACCCAATAATTGCTCAATTTCAACAAACAAAAGACACCAACATTGAGTCATAGAAATTAATATTTTCCATTGATTTCTCCAACATTTTATACATGCATCATGGTCTCCACTGTATAATCTAGATGATAAATTTTTTACAAGTATATTTTTTATATCTCCTTCCCTACTACTAAATCTCCCATTTTTTCCTCTGATTCTTCCTTCAATATATATGTTGTGTATTTCCACGAGTTATGACTCTTCATCCATGTTGGTGCAGCCTTTCGATACATTTGATTAACTTTTCTTTTACAAATATTTAATCCAACCTTCCACTTCATAAATATTTAATACACCCCATGAAATAATTTGGCCAATATATTTTGCAATAATAGCTATTGACATCCGCCTATCACATTCATATTTACTTGTGTGTATTTTCACCATGTCTTTCAAGTAAAAATAACTTTCCATTCTTTAATTCCACTCGTGAAAATATTTTATTGCTTAGTGAAAATATATCACCATCAATAAAATTTACAAATTTCCCAAAATAATATCAAGAAGTGATAAATTCCTCCTCTCCAGTAAATAAATTCATTTGCAAACAATTAATGTTTCGCTTGCATTTTTCTGTGAATAATTTGGCGAGTATATTTTTGCACTAATAGTCATAATGACTATTATTATTATTCCCTTTGAAAATTCATATTCCACCCATATATCCTGGGTAAAATAATTACCCACTTGGTGAAAACATTTTACAAAGTTTATATTTACACTCTTCAAAATTATCTTACTCCACACACTTTTATGCATTAGGGTTTGCTGGCATGATTGTGGTGACCTACTGCTCTACCACACATCCTTAGGGTTTCCTTCACGGGGATGCGGTAAGATGAGAAAGCACTTTCAAGTTGCATCCTTCACATGGCAACCACTGTTAGGAACTCCAATCAGTCGTATTGCACCCTTGATGTGAAGCAATTCATCTGGATATCTGCTTGAAATTTTGATGGTTGTGGTATCATGCCCCTTCTAATATATATTATTTTATCAGAGCGTCTTTTACCTTATCTGACATAGTAGAAACCATTTTGCTGACGTTTTCCAAATCTGCTACAGCCACCTTAAATGCTTTAAATGTATTTCAATATTATTATGATAAGCACAAAAGGTTTCTTTTGATGCATAAGTATTCTTCACATTGTAGTAGATCCTAAAAATGTGAAAGACTACATCTGAGATGTCGATGTATCCAACATTCCCAGGGGCCATGTGTAAAGGAAAGGCTTACCGAGGTTGTGAATTTGGTGCTACTCTTGCCAAATGCATGAGCTTAAAATTTCTAAAACAAATTGATTCGCATTGTATTCTTCTTCCACTCTTCTTTCAATCACTCGCACATGGTTCCTCTTCCTCTTCAAAAATATTTGATATAGAGAAGCACACAAGTGAAAATTTAAATTATTGCCATACTCATTTTAAAATATATCTAATGTTTTAAAATATATATCATTTGAACTTTAGAATTTAAGAAATAATTTTTTAATTTTGGTTGGGGAAAGAACAAAGTAATTTCACTCTGAGCACATGGAGCATCCTGGAATCATGAAAATTTTCAGGGGACCATGATCAATTATTTTGGAAGTGGGTTTCTAATGAATTTTGAACAACTCACTAAATCAAGGTACTTCCTTTGTCAAATAACCTTGTTGGAGCATATAGTGAGGAAAATGAATTTTTAAATTAATGCACCAAATGACCTCATAATTTAACTAAATTGAAATTGGAGACATTTGAGGCCAAAAAACCAATTGTGTCATCCTTAAAATTTCAAAATTCGCAACTTTTTCGGGGTACCAAATCTAGCTTGGGAGCAGTCATAAAACAATGAAAAGGCATAATAGAACTCTTTTGATGACCATAAAAATGCACAAACATATAGACATATGTTCCAAGAATTTATTTCAAAAATCTAATTGTAGAATTTTATCCTGAGATGTGAGATATCAATGTTCAAAGTAGCCCGCTTGGCCTATTTTTGAAACTACACTTGTGAAAACCATCTGAAGCATGCCGATTTGCCCTTTTGAAAAAATACCAAATATTCTCCTATGAAGCTATAGATTTGGGAATTATTTCATTTAGGCTCCATGAGTGGGTGTGCAAGAGGGGTTTTCTCAAATCTTCTTCCTTTACAAAATATCAAACAACAAATTTGCCCCTTTTTACAGCTTTCTAGAAGTGCAATGTTCAAATTGGATAAAATCCATTTGGAATCGAATTAGAAAAAATACCAAATGATGTCCTGAAGATATGAAAAATGACATGGAGGTATATTTTGGTGGGGAGAATCAATATCACCAATTGGTTTGTCATGAAACCCTTTCAGTTGCTTAATATTGTTCTCTAAAGTTGACCCACTTGGCAGATTTCACTGTGTGCAAACAACAAACCTTCACAAAACCCTTTATTTTGGTTTTTTCAAACCAATTCAAAACTAATCATATGAAGTTAAAAAATGGTGTGCACACTTCCATATGTCAGATAAACACGCTTGCAAAGTGGTTTTGCATGAAACTGTACTAGCTTCAAATTTTGATTTTTCAAAGTAGGCGCTCTGAGTAGATTTCACAATTGCTTTTTTGGGCGTTGTATCAAAATTTTCAACATGGCACCTTTAGATTTTTCCAAAATTTGAAGGTTCTAACAGTGGCTCCGTCTGGGGATGTATGCCCCCTATTGGAATAACAAGAATCCAGGCCTCTGGGAGAGCAAACCAAATGTTTTATCTATTGAGCAACATATTCAAACCATTTTCTATCACAAACTAATATGGTGTTTTGAAAGAAACGCATCATAGCTGATAGCACAAGGCCACGAAAAAAGAAATGCCACTATCTTCCCCTATCATACACCTTGTTTTGTAATGATTTTATCAAATTCCTCTTGAGAACACTCATGCAATCGACCCTGTTATATTCACCATCATTGAAAACTTTCAAAAAATTATTGTGTTCAACTTGACTCATGTTCCTTTCACCACTCCGATCTGGGTCATGCATCATGAAACAATATCTTTGCTGATTTGAAAACTGAAAATTTCATTGTTCATCATATATTTGAGATTGATTTGCACAAGAAATTTGCAATCATTATGAGGCCATTTATGCAACCAAGAAATACAACCTTCATGTGCATGGGAAGAGAAACAATCATGATCATCTATGTCACTCATCTGACCACTTGAATTCTTCTCACACAAATCTGAAAGCTCTATCATATCAACACTATTTGAGACAAACAAATTTGAAACATTTTGCATCTCTTCCATATCACCATTTAGAGATGACACTGAGTTTTGATTCATATTTTCACTATCATGCATATCTGAGCCAATCAATGTTGGATTTCTATCATCCATGGTATGCAAATAAATGTCTTCTCTATATGAGCCCAAAAATTCTAAATCACATATCTCTTTTTGAATAGATATAGATTCTTGATCAGCTTCAAAGGTTTCTTTATCACTTTGAGAAATGCACAACTTGGAGTCATATTGATCATCACACAAAGTACTTTTACTGTCAAAGAAAATGTGGTTTGGACAAAAAAAATTTAAAAATCCTTGTGTGCACATCTCTGGTATTCAAGAGTAAGCAAATCTGAAATTTTCTCACTACTGAGTGAACATGTCTCTACGTCCATATCTTCTACTATTTCTCCCTCTTCTTGATCTCCATAAGAGCTGAAAATATCTCCTTGTTGTGAATTAAGATTCACATGATTATCTTCAATCTCTTCTTCATTGTGGCATGATACACAATCCACTTCTGTTTCAACTCCCAATTTATCAGCATAGCAATTTTAAAAATCATCATATCTACTCTCTTCAAATGCTGATGTACTCTTATCTTCATTTCAGCATGTTTCATCCTCATCATGGAGTGGATTCGAAAACAAAAAGAAATCATTTTGTGGCACACCTTGGTAAGATGTCATTTCAGATCCTTCTATTATTTGATCATACAATAGTTTTGAAAAAAATTCAAAATCACTTTCAAGTGTGCACTCTTCCTGTTTATCAATCATATCCTCATGGTTATCAGTTATAGATGAATGTGTCATGTGTTCTTTGTCAAGTGGACTTGTTTCTTCATTGATCTCTTCTACATTTTCATCATCTTGGCTCTCATAAAAGCTATCTTCCATGAACCTTTCTTCATCATTAATGGTGTCACCATGGTACTCAGCTGCAACTGGGTGTGTTATTTGTTCACTATCAAATGAACTTGCTTCCTCCATTACTTCCTCATCATAAGAACTACAAGAATCACTTTGTTGTAGGTCAAAATCCATAGGTTCATCTCCACAATCTGAGTATTCAGTGGATCCCTCATAACATGCACTGTCACAATCTATTATGCATGAGATATCTTCTTTATCTTAATCCTCCTTATGAATATTGTTATATGAATTATTTTGACTTTCCGATGTCTTATCTTCTAACTATGTTGCTTGATTGGTTTCTCCATACTCATCAATGATTTCACCCATTTTATGCATTTTCTCATCTATGATACCAATTCACTTATTTATCTGGTCTAGAGTAACTAACTTCAACGACCTTGTCCAATGAATCAAGTTGGACTCATATACCCTCATGAACTGCTCAATAAAGTGTAATTTAGACTTATTAGGCAGGGAACTAATAGGTATTCACATATAGGCATTTTCCATTCTACTAAATAAATCACGTCCCCATTCTCCTTCATGTCTCCTCATATCAAAAAATGCACCTAAGGGGGAAATTCTACATTCTGATTCTATAATGGAGTCTTGGCTTTGAGTATGTACATCATAATCTTCTTCCTCCTCATGCAGGCTATAATCATTTTTACTTGCACATGTCTCCTCTATTGGCTACATTGTTTGATCAATTTCTCCATCTTTATCCATACCATTTTTTCTGTCATCAGATTTGGTATTGCTAGCATGCTCCTGCCTGAGTACATCCATAACCATAACTCCCCAATAGTAATTGGATTCGATGAATTAGACTAGTGAATTGAATTAGGGTCATATATTCTCATGAATTGATCAATGAGTATGGTTTCACCAGGTAGAAGATCATAAGGTATTTTCAAATGGATTTTCAATATTCTGTCGAGTAAAGAGTGTGCAGATTCTCCTGTGTCTCCTTATGTCAAAAAATGCATTTAAGAGACCTTGAGCTCCTTCTTGATTATGTAAATACTCATCATCTTTGTCCTCATACTGGCTCAAAAATATTCCTTTGAGATCCTCCCATGAAGATATACTTTGCATAGGCAAGCTTATAAACTAGTCTCTTGCATTATCCCTCAAACATCTTGAATTTTTTTTCATAATGACATCCTCTAGATAAATTTGAAAGTTCACAATGAAATTCCAGAATTGCTCCATATGCTCACAAGTTGATTCATCCCATTCTCCATGAAATTTAGGGATATTATGTAGTAGTTTTGTTAGTTTGCAGGGATAAGGATTTGGGTAGCCTTGGATATTACTATAGTTAAATGGTTTATCAATGATTGAGACAAATTTGGAGGGCCATATGGGTTTTGGTAGATCATTGATCTTTTTTCAGGAAATGGAGGATAAGTATTCATTTGGTTTGATGACTGTAGTGCATAAATGTCCTATTGTGAATAAAGTGCACTTCCTCCAGCATTTCACTCCCAATTGTAATAGTTGTTGTTCCAATTGTATCTATTGTTTTCTCAATTCTTTACACTCTCTTATTGTCTGTTGCTTTATCACTTCTTTCGACATCTTGACAAGAAAATTGGAAAAGTGTTACCGTAATGTAGAATAAAATATGGAATCGATCTGCAACTAGAATAGACAATGTTAATCCTAATCTAACCAATATTAATCTAAATCAAACAACAAAGAACGAGTAAAAATGAACAACAATAACAACTACAATGAAACAATCTCACCGAATATGCATCCACTCCTTTGAATTATTTTGATTGCCCTTCTCCATTTTGTCTTTTTAGTATTCTTGCCCTTAGATTTTTAGTATAGATGCAAGCATAACTATGTTGAATGTCTAAGAAAAATATCGAAGATAAGTTTCTTCTCAAAAAGTGTATGATTTCGGGAGGAGGAATAATGATAATGACAAGTCATTTTATAGATTTTGGGTTTTCGAACATTTGGCTCAAATTCAAAGAGAGATCGATGGATGAGATTGATGAATGTCATGCAATGTGAGTTCTGTGTCAACTAGAACATGAGTTAGAACATGAGTCAGAAAAGACTACAGGATAAAGATTAAGTTTAGAACGATAACTTAACCTTGTGTCAAGACTGTTTGAAAATAGGAAGAACAAGAGTTCAAGATCTTAATCTTCAGTTAATAGTCTTCGAAAATAGAAGAAATATACTTTGAATGTCAAAGAAAAAGTTAAAACTCGAAGAATAATTCATTCGAATGCAAACATGAGTTAATTAATTAAATAAATATATTTAATTAATAAACACATCATGCATATGAGTTAGAACTAGTTAACTGACTAATTGTGATAGAGAGTCTTCTTGCAGAGACAATCGGATGTTAAATCTAGAGATAACTAGATAACTAAAAATAGATATCGAGTCAAAAGGTGAGTGAATAATTAGTCAACTGATTGAGAGAAGAATGTGACATAAATGATTTAAATATGAATGAAATGTTAATTTAATTCAACATTCGAAAATGAAAGATTAAATTAAATAAATAATGTAATTTATTTAATTGACTTGTTGAAAAGGATTAAATAAATAATTAAATAACAAATATTTAATTATAGTTGAAATATGATAAATGGGGTAATTAAATAATAAATTATTTAATCAAGAAGGAAGAATTAATTAGTTAGCGACATAATTAAATAAATATGATTTATTTAATTAATCAAGTTGAATAAAGGTCATTATGAATTAATGAATTAATTAAAAAGTGTATTTAATTAATAGAGGAATTATGTATTTAGAAAAGGTAACTAAATAATAAACATTATTTAATCATGACCATGGATAATAGAAAATTATGTTGAAATTGGTACTCATAGGCCTAGACCAATTTTTGGTATCTACAGTTTGCCCCTCTTTCATACAATGTTGTTTAGGTGTTGTGTCAAAGAAAATATGCCCCGATGAAAGGGAGGATGACGAGGAGGTAGTGGTATGCCCCCTCAAGAGGATAGACAGGTTTGAAGAACATGAGTGTGCTCTCAAAATGGATAGATAATGGTGTGAAGATGCAGAAAAGAATAAATGTTAGCATGGATAATTCAAAATGTTAGTAAGAAACAATTAAGGTGGTTGATTGAAAATAACATGTGATCTTTGATATTTTTCCATATATGCTAAGCTTGCTTCTTTTTTTTATCATCATTGGGTGGAACATGATACAAATGGATAATACACACCATGATATGAGATAGACCATAGTGTACAAATTCATCCATCTACAAAAAACAGATAGTCACAGACAAGGAATGTCTTAACTCATACTAAGGACAAGATGCAACAGTCATCGTTGTCTTGACAAACCATAGACAAAAAATAAATAAAATATGGGTCATGAGACATCATTGCTCTTCTAAATCCTTGATGGGACATCCTTGAGGAAACTTGTAACATGACCCAAAAACCAAAGTTAAAAAGACAGTTGATAGACAACAATCAAAGAAAAAGAGTCCTGAGACATCCTTGCTTCTCTAAATCCCTCAAGGGACATCCTTGAGAAAGCCAGTAACTAGACTTATTCACAAATCGATAAAAAGATAAGACCAAATAAGATATAAAGTCATAAAGCCAAATAAAAGTATTCGCCAAAACTTGATTTGGTTGGACTATTTGATTTTTTGATGTTTGACATAGCATAATGTGAGAGATGACACATACCGCATAGGACGTTGAGTCTGGTTTTGAATTGGTGACTATCTATTTAAGGCATGAAAAATCCTGGTTTTAGAAAGACACATGTCGTATAAGACGTTGGAACCTAATGACGTTGATGTGACAAGCTACATGAGGCTATGACAATTTGATAGTGTTTGTTGACAAGAAAGACATATCTTGTTTAAGACATAAGTTGATCATTATGACAATGTGTTTGATATTGAATTAATGACTTTGAGATGTTTTTCCTTGGTAATGCATGACTTTTTTTGATTCCTTGACTGATTAAAAAGTGTGTGTATGTGGATAGTGTATGACATGAGATGATACCCTAAAGGACTGGCCTAGTGCGGTCTCAGGGGCTTATCGATTGATTAGCCTTCCCTACGTTTTACACGTAGAGACCTCGTAGTTCGACACGACAAATGACTTTGAATGTACAAAGAGTCATGATTTTAATGTGTGTGATACATGACAAACCTAGATTGATAAACCTAATGCCTCAGGGGCACATCGATTGATGGCTTTGCCTACATCCCAGTCGCAGAGGCGGCCTAATTTGACTATGTCTACGAATGACTTAACATGACTGACTTGACTCTATTATTTTTTGGATTTTTGAAGTTTTCTAATGTTTTTGGGATTTTTTAGGACATTTTCGATGGTGTAATGCTATGCACAAGGTCCTCATGGCATAGAACAAGGATTTTCCCCTGGTTGGGAATAAGACTTGTGAGATGGAGTGGGGAATGTGATGGAATGGAATCTGATGTCAATCATTCCAAGCAATGGATAGGACAACCATTTATTATGAGTGATGGTGAAAAAGTCTAATTGGAATGATGGTAGATGAAGGAGTGAGTCTGACTACACATGGCGCGTGTTTGCCAAGTTTTCACCATGGTACTTATCCATAGCGCCACTGAAGTGGTTTTCACTATTGGACGAATTATTTCTCTTTACTATTTTGATCAATTCTTTTGGTGTCACCAAGATGCCTGTTTGCCAGGCTTTCATCAAGGTAACAATTTTGTTTTTATTTCTTTTCTTTTTTTGTATTTTTTGGATTAAGACAGATTCTCAGAAGCTATGCATAGAACCTCTTCAAATGAAGGCTGTTGATAGGTGACAAAAGTGGCTCTTCTTCAGGAGTAGAGAGTTGGTATGCTCCTGATCCAAAAGCTTATGTGACTACATAGGGCCCCAATCAGTTAGGTTCAAACTTACCTAGCATTTCTCGTTCAACTCGATTCTTAGGATTCTCCATTAAAACGAGGTCACCAATGTCAAAGTGTCTATTTAGAAATTTCCTATTATAGGTACGATGAAGACGATTCTGATATACTTGCAAATGGTCTAGTGCTTTTTGTCTTCATTCATTCAGTAATTCTAGCTCTTGTAACCTAGATACACGGTATTCTTCATCATCAATGTGACCCTTCAAGGAAACCCTCAAAGAAGGTATTTCAACCTGAATAGGTAAGATAGCTTCGAATCCGAATACTAGGGAGTATGGAGTGGTGCCAGTGGGAGTACAGATGCTTGTGTGGTAATCCCATAAGGTAGGATTAAGCTGTAGGTGCTAGTCATGACCAGTGTCATTGACAATATTTTTTAGGATTCTAACAATGGTTTTATTAGATGCGTCGGCTTGGCCATTACCTTATGGGTAATACGGGGTGGGAAAATGATGTTTGATATGGAACTCTTCACATAAATGGCATAATTCTTGGTTCTTGAATGGGAAACCATTGTTTGTGATTATGGATTGGGGTACACCATACCGACAAATGATATAGTTTAGGATAAACTTAGATATTTGCGTGCTGGTGATGTAGGTCATGGGAATAGCTTCAATCCACTTGGTGAAGTATTTGGTGGCGGTTATGATGAATTTATGGTTGTTGGATGATGGAGGGTGTATCTTACCTATGAGGTCAAGTCCCCATTGGGAAAAGGGCCATGGTGATGTAATCAGATGAAGCTCCTGTGTTGGTACTCTTATCAAATCTCCATGTATCTGACACTGTCTACATTTTTTTACAAAGATGTATGAGTCTTTCTCCATTGTAGGCCAATAATAACCTAGTCGCATAATATTATGGGATAAATTAGAACCACTCAAATGGGATCCGCATATACCCTTGTGCACCACTCACAAAGTTGTTTTTTCTTCCTCAAAATCGAGATATTTCATTAGGGCGTTATCTAAGGTATGTCTATACAAGGTATCTCTGATGATGGTGTATTTAGCTGACTTATAGATGAAATTTCTACGTTGCTTATTGGACAAGTGTAGAGGTAAGGTTTGGTCATTTAGATAATCAAATACGTTGTTGTACCAAGGGGATGTAGGACCAACAATCATGCACACCATTGCAATATCAAAGACATTATAGGTAGGGACCAACAACTGTTCGACCAAAAACTCAAACTTATGCACATTACTCGAAATATCCAATAACGAACCCATGGTTGCCATAGCATCTACAACCCTGTTCTGAATACGTGGTACTTGTTGAAAGGTAATTTCATTGAATTAATACTTGAAACTATTAGCGATGTGCTTGTAGGGGGCAAGTTTCTCATCCTTAGTCTCATAATCATCATTTACTTGCCAGATTACTAGTTGAGAATCGCCAAAAACATGTAGACTCTTAATCTTCCACTGGGCTACCATTCTTAGTCCTATCACTAAGGCTTCATTCTCTGCTATGTTATTGGTGCAAGGGAAAGCAATCTCGAATGATTTAGGAATAGTATCACCTTGAGGTGTAACAAATAGGATACCTGCTCTTGAACCACGATTTGTATATGACCTGTCAAAGTATAATTTCCATTCGGTTTTAATGTTAATGTTGAAGAGAAATTCATTAGGAAAATTTGCCACTAAAGGATGGTCTACCCTCATAGGTGCATCCGCTAATTGAACTGCAATCACCTATCCTTTTCTAGCCTTCCTCTCCACATATTGGATGTCATAATCGCTAAGTATCATAACCCATTTAGCCAATTGGCTTGTTAATGATCCTTTACTTAGGAGATATTTGAGGGGATCAATCTTTGTGCCCAACATTGTTTGACGATTTAGCATATAGTGCCGAATTTTTTGAGTAGCAAAGACTAACATAAGATAGACACATTCTATGTTGTTTTAATTCAATTCATATCCTACCAAGGTACAATTGATGTAATAGACTGCTCTTTCATGGCCTTGATCATCATTTTGTGCAAGAAGAGCTCCTAATGCTGACTGAGTTGCTAAAATGTATAGTATCAATAGTTTTCCATCTGTAGGTGGCATTAAGACTGGTGGAGTGAGAAAATAATCCTTGATTTGTTAGAAATATTATTGAAATTTAGGTGTCCACACAAATGGTACTCCTTTCTTGAGTAGATGTTGAAATGGGTGTATTTTGTCTGCCAGTTGTACTATGAAATGCCTGATAGACTGTAATCTTCCCTGTAATGTTCTTAGTTGACCAATGCTGACTGGAGGAGGCATTTCCTTTTTGTAGTGTGAGAGTGATGAGAGAGGAGCGAAATATGCCAAGTAGACGTTATTTCACACTGGTGAGACTAGATGTGTTTTAGGACCAGGTGGCCTACGACAAGTGGCATCATGAGGTGAGTGGATTCTACCATCCACACTTTGTGATTTTTAAATTATGGAATGATTTATATGCATAGCTAGGTTGATTTAGGATCTTGGAAAAAAATTACGCAAAGTTCCCGCTTTTTTCGCAAAGTGTCCCTTTTGTTTGCAAAGTGTCCCTTTTGTTCACAAAGTGTCCCACTTTTTCGCAAAGTTTCTTGTTTCTTCGCAAAGTGTCCCAAAAGGGTTCTAAAGTGTCTAGGGCCTTAGAGAAAGCACACTGGAACAAAATTAGCACACTTGCATGATGAATTATAGTAAAATTGAAGATATTAGATGATTAGAGGGAATATTTTGATGTGTTCCCACCTACTCGCAGTAGCGTCTGGGTGAGAGACAGTTGGGCTTTTTGAGAGATCTATTCCTTGCTTTGTCAGGGATAGACACAGAGAATTCACAGGAGGTGGGGATCTACTAGGTGTACCTCATGCCCCCCATGGGGTACCATGATGCAATGTTGATGGAATTATGTGAGTGGTGGAACATGAATCCATGCACATTCCACCTACCTATTGGAGAGATGACAGTCATGCTAGAGGACATGAACTATATACTTTGAGTTCCTATTCAGGGGGAGCGAGTGTGCCTCTAGAGAGATCATACATTTCATGAGCAGTGGGTGGATATGCAGTACTACCTTAATGGACCAGTTCATGATGATAGCATGTCAGGATGAATTGACCTGGCACTGTTACTTTATTCATGTGCACGAGTGGTTAGACGAATCATGATGCATACTGTCACATTAGTACTCCTTCTAGATGTATGAGAAACACACCTTGAGGGTGGGCTAGTGCATCTGATATAGGGGATGGCATATCATAGGACAATATACGCCTGTGGACGTTGCATCCTTGCACACTTGTATTATGATTTGGGATGGTTTTTATTTCGGGTGGTAGACACTATTGTACATTGTACACTTCTATAGGTGTGGTTTTTGGAGCATATCACATGTACTAGGCCTATGGGCTTCTCGTGTCCTACAAAAATTGGGTATCCTTAGGATTTTGGCTATCCTCTATGATGATTATGGTAGTATAGAGATTTGCAATTTCAGAGAGTGAGGTTCGACAAACTAGAGGAGGATGATATCTTATGGAGACCTTACCAGCTTATACTATAGTGGTTGGACTAAATGAGGTAGATGAGGAGACTTCAGTTAGATAGATTTCTAGTTGGTCGCCATGATCACATAGTACGTCCTTTCTACTATGATAGGGTCATGCATCAGTTTGGACAAATTTAGAGACCACCCAAGGTATGATCATCTTTCAGGAGGTTTGTATGGAGTGCCCAGAGGCCAGGTGATACACCATGGTTCACTATAGATAATGTTGTCGAGAGTAACTCTGATTTATTTGATAATGATCAGCTACCAGTCTTTGAATTAGACAACGTTGGTGCCACATGGAATCATGAGGAGTGGTGGAAACTATCATGACTACCTCGTATGTTTCTGATTGATGAGTCTATAGGAGATGCAGGACCATTGCTAGATGAGGGATATGAGAGAGAGGATTGAGCCGAGGAGACACACTACAAGTCTCCAGACATATTTATCGACATTATTGATGAGGAGTATGATGAGGACGCATATCCAGACTATGATGGACAGGAGGAAGAGGAGAAGGATGATGAGAACCAGGAGGAGGATGAGGAGGACTAGGAGGAGGATGAGGATTAGGATCCACCCCTGAGGGAGAGTGATGAGGTAGCAACTATGGATCGACATGAGTGGGGAGAGACCTCACCCATTCATATGACTAGATCTCGAGCAGTGGTAGCAGCAGGCACCAATACCCATAGTTGAGGAGAGGCTAGCACAACATCCATGCCCCCTACACAGGATGAGGTTAATGTTTCTTATCATAATGGAGATATAGGTGATGATATTTAATTTGATGCATGTAATTTGTGCTTGTGTGTATTACTTTATGCATATATATATCATGATGTGTATTGATTTTTCTTTTCTTCTTTCTTTTAGGGCCTACAAAGGATTGGTGGGATCTCTAGCATTAGGTGGTTTTAGAGATGGACTCAGATTATGTGTCCCCACCTATTGTGGAGTGAGATATAGAGTCACTTAGACCATTCACGAGACTATGGGCAACATATGAGAGCTTGAGGAGATGATTCCACCGAGTTGACACTGCATTATAGGCACAGACATCTAGGAATCCAACAGAGTTTGAGAGACTACAGAGAGAGGTGACATGACTATAGGTAGAGAGGGATCAGATAGTAGGAGCACAATGAGTGACCCTTACATGAATGGATGGGAAGGATTTTGTGATCAGATTAAGTGGATCACAATCTTGATCACACATGACTATCTCTCGACGTCTAGTTACCGATGCAATGTGAGTACCAAATCCTGAGGGATCTGGTAATCACAGTCCTCGGTGACATTGTATATTTTGATGATATGTACAATTTTTTTTTGATATATATAATCATTTTGATGTTATATATTTTGTTGTAATGTGTGTGAGTGTTAAATGACAGTGTGACTAATTACATAGCCTCTATAAGATTACTTAATCAATGGCTACATGATTTAACAAAGCTTATGTGATCTAAATAAAAACTTTCTAGAGCTTCTTTTAGATACAACATAAAGATTAAGTATGTTATCCAGTTATGATTTTAAAGCAACATAACACACAAGAGGAAGTTTGAATAGTATGAAACCTAAATTAATTAAATAAAAATAAATAATCACTTTAGTGTTCAAGACACATACGCAACTAGTTGTCAAGAATGAAGCAATGTGAAAGCATATAGGACATAATACAATAGCTTTAACAACACTGCTTTATAATTCATACCATTCATAAGGGATTAGACATAATACTGACACAAATGTGTGACATTAATAGTGTATTTAAGAGGAGTTCCATCTCACTCTATTAACATTTAAGTGGTAGATGCATAATTTGTATTGACCACATACGGACTTAACCAATTACGACTGAACTTGCCTCTTTCTACATAATCGACTGTAGTGTTGTGTTGATTTTCATATTCTAAGAGAGGGGGACCAACCATTGCAAGGCCCTAGGTCATGAAAGGTTGAGAGTAGTATGGCTACCCTAACTTATCTTAGTTTAAGGAGTGTTAGGATAGCTAGGATGAGAATGATGAGAACTATGGGGTCCTTCGTCACTCTACAAACTTGAATGTTGAAAGGAGACTAGGTGAGCTATTCCTTAGGGTCAACTCTGTGTCTCAGATATCTCTCTATCAGATGATAGAAGTGCAGTTATGGGATGAAAATGTCACACATTGGCATCTCTCAGGTTTGATGGCATCCGTATGGCTAGAAAACTAGGGAGACAAGGTCTAACCTCTCAGAAGTAGACTAAAAACCTAGCTAAGAGTTCCTAAAGATGCAAAAAAACACTATGAAATACGAAACATAAAGATGAATGTGATAAAACTAGTATATTACCACAAGAATGACGAAGATGATCTTGCACAATAACTTGTTCGCCAGCTCACTCCAAGATATCTCCACCTACACATAGAAGAGGGAAAATTTGGGGGGGTTGTTTAGGGGTCTGCCTTAGTTAGACCCCCATTTTGGTGTTTCCACCTCCATGGAAAGCCAAGTTTGCAATGATATACAGATAAAGTGATAAAGAAGGGAATATAAGAAAAATACACAAAGACAGTACAAAATAGTAATGTGCTTACTCAACCAAGTAATAGAGAAGATGAGTAAGGAGATTACCACCTCTATCCAAAGTGCTCAATGATAGTGGAGGAGAAAGATGAGAGGAACTCAAGCCTCTGTTGCAATGGATTCATCCTATGCTTGCTCTATTGAAGTGATGGAGTGAAGAGATTGCTTCTATGAAGTATGAAATTCTTCTGCAATGCTTGAAGTGAATACTAAGAGTGTGGAGTGATTATGTCAAGATGTTGAAGTTTGAAAATGGATGAAGGACTAGTGAATATGAAGAGGATAGATGAAGAAATGGCCATATTCAGGTCGGCCAGATGAAGGGAGGTGCTACATTTTGACTTCCAATAGGAAGTGTAACGTCTTTGCAACCTCTAACCACATGAATCTACCAGGGATGTAAGCATGCCACATAGATGTCTACGCACCGCGCGGGCATCACCGATAGAAATTCCTCTACTGACACTCAATATAGGTGCTGAGTGTAATGTGAAAAATAGGCTTATGTTGAATTAAGCCTCCCCCTTTGGTTTTCTAAAGTGGAGAGGGTAAAAGGGGAATTTTCATTAGGGTGCAAATTTGCTCCTATACACATATAAAATGAAATCACCCTTGTTAAATGTATGAGGGATGACACCTATATAATTTTTGCATTGTGATTTTTAGTGTAATCTTGAAGATGCTCAAGAGCGTTAATGTGTTATTCATCAAGCATTTCAAGTTGATGTAATTGTTGTTGCAGATAGGTGTCATTATTGACATGGCCTTGAAGAGAAATACACAATGTGGAGATTTCTAATTCCAAAGGTATGATAGCCTTGGTACCATAAACAAGTTTGAAAGGTCTATTTCTTGTAGAGGAATGAACACTTGTGTGATAGGCCCATAATGCATATTGCAATTACGCGTGCCAATATTTTTAGTTTAGATTAACAGTTTTCTTGAGGATTTTTTCAAGGATTTTATTAATGCTTTTGGCTTGACCATTATATTGTGGGTAGTAAGGTGTTGAAAAATGATTAATATGAAAGGTCTCTAGGAACTTCTTCACATCATTATTTTTAAATGGTGTTCCATTGTATGAAAATAATGTGGAAGGTAATCCAAATTGAGAGATGATGTGCTCCAATAAGAAATGACATATCTCATCAATGATTGTAGACTAGAGAGGAATAGCTTCAAACCATTTGGTGAAATAATCATTGGCTATAATGATAAATGTATGTCCAATGGAAGAGGGTGATGAAATTTTTCCAATTAGATCCAATCCCCACACAAAGAATGGCCAGATAGGGATTTGGGTGCAAAGCTCAGAAGCATGACCATCAATCAAATTTATATGTTCCTGGCATTTATGACATCACTTAACATATGAATAATAATCTTGTTCCATAATTTTCGAGTAGTAACCCATGCAAAGGAGTTTCTACACTAAATTTTTCCCTCAAAAATGACCTCCACAAGTGCCAAAATGGGCTTGTTCAAGGGAAAGATGAGTTTTAGAATCATTGAGACATCATAGAAGAATTCCATCAAAGGATATTCTATATAGTGTATCGACCAGGATTATGTACTTAGTGGCGAGCGTTTTGAGGTGAATGCGGGTGTTTCTAGTTGTAGGCTTAGGAATGGTACCATCTTTTCAATAGTTATATATGGAATCATACCATTCACACGAATTACCTAGGAATGCTAGGAATACATCCTTAGATTTATCATTGATGGATGGTTTCATGATTGGGTGGGTGGTAAACATGACTATTTCGGAAGGATCTGAAGGTGATATGAGAGAAGCTGCACTAGCCATTGCATCCACATGTCAATTATCTTTGCAGGGGATGTTATCAATGGTGAACTATTCAAACTGGTCTAACAACGTCAGTATGAGATCCTTACATTGTGATAATTTATCATGTTTAGTTTGATAGAGACCGTTGATTTGTTTGATCACTCATTGTGAATCACCATAGATCTTAATATCTTTAACTCCCATGAATAAGGTAGCACACAATCGAACAAGTAACTCTTCATACTAAACTATGTTATTCATACATAGTAAATTTAGATGATACAACAAGGGATTAGGCTTTCCTATGGGAAAAATTAATATAACTCCAACACCAGAGCCTGTTCGACCTTTGGATCCATCAAAGTACAATTCCCATGTAGGAAGTTCTATGTTCAACACACTATCATCAAGAAAAGAATCATTGATAGGTAATGTAAAAGGAGAAGGAACATTAGCTAAATGGTCGGTTAAAGATTGGCCTTTGATTGCTTTACGGGAAAAAAAATTAAGGTCAGACTCAATCAACAACATTACCCATTTAGCAAGACATCCAAGTGATAGGTTAGATTTATTGAAAAGATATTTGAGAGGGTCAAACTTTTTCATTACTTGCATTTTGTGTTTAGTAAATAATTTTGCAACTTACTAGTAGCGAATACAAGAGCCAAACATTTTTTTTTGATGGTGGTGTAGCACATTTCATAATCAATGAGAGTTGGATTGGTGTAATAAACAAGATGCTCTTTACCATTGTTGTCTTGTTGAGCCAACAAAGCGGTAAGAGCGTGGGTAGAAGCAACGATGTAAAGGATGAAGGGTTTGTTTGGTATAGCAGGTTGTAAAATAGGTGGATTTGCATGGTACTCTTTCAAACTCTTGAAGGCCTATTTGCAATCATCATTCCAATGAAAATTCACATCCTTTTTTAGGAAGTGAGTAAAAGGAAATATTCGATCAACTAAGGAAGTGACAAAATGATGAATGGATTGAATCCTTCCTTGCAATGTGCCTAATTGGGAAATGTTGTGAGGAGGTGGCATGTTAATTATAGAATTAATTTTCTTCATTTCCACCTCAATTCCTTTGTGATATATGATAAACCCTAGAATCTTACAACTATCTACTCCAAAGACACAATTTTTTGGATTTAAGCGCATGTTATACTTACGAATTCACTCAAAGATTTTTCGAAGAACATTCACATTACCTTGGCAGGTTAAAGATTTAGTGAGAATGCCATCAATGTAATCTTCCAAAATTTTATGTATGTAATCATGAAAGATCAATGTCATTGCTTGTTGATAAGTTGCACCGATGTTCTTTAATCCAAAAGGCATCATAACCCAACAAAATTTTCCCAAAGGGGATGTAAAATTCATCTTGTATTGATCTTGTGCATTGATGAAGATTTGATTATATCTAGAAAATCCATCCATAAAGGACAAAAAAGCATGTCCAACAGTTGAATCCACGATCATGTCAATGTTAGGAGGAGGAAAATCGTCCTTTAAAGAGGCTTTGTTCAAGTTTCAAAAATCCTTACATATCCTAACACGATTATCAGGTTTAGCAACTGTGAAAATGTTTGATATCCAAGGAGAATAATCGATAGGGAAAATGAAACATACATCAAGGAAATTTTCAAGTTTTCTTTTAACATGCAAGGATATCTTAGGGTTCATTTTTCTTATCTTTTGGAAAATGGATTTAGCATTTTTAGCAAGAACAATGTTATGAGTGACTATCTTCGGATCAATGCCTGGAATATTAGAATATTTTCAAGCAAAAAGTTCAGGAAAAGTATGAAGAAAGGTTGCAAGATCCTCTTGTTCTTCATCATCAAGGCACTTCACAATTTTAATTACTTTTTCTTTATCATCTATGTCCATTAGTATGTCAAGGGTATCCCCTAAAGGGAGTGCATTTGATTTAGTAAATTCTGGATCATATGGGTCCATGCTTCTGGGAGTTTCATTAATGTCAATAATGTTGAGCTCATAAATTATCATAGCACAAGAAGCATGTCGCTTGGAGATAGAAGTCTTATCTGAAGCACCTAATAGGTGTTTCAAAGCTTCATCATCATTAACATAGGTGAATGGTGGGGAATCCATATCAAGGAATTCAAGATGTTTGAGCGTAATATTGGTTTTGGGTGCACATGTGATAGTGTTGATGTTGAGTGATGGTCATTCATTTTCTTTTATAGTTTTAGAAAAGGAAAATCCTAAACCAGTCTTAGTCTCTTATATATTAGGTTCAATAGGAACTCGGATTCCTTTCTCATTATTTCCACATCCTTTACCATTGTAGCCTAACTATTTCACAAGATCATAACCTTGGCCATAAATTCTTTCCATTTCCCATGGGTTGGGTGGTTGTTAGTAATCTATCTCATCAAAATTTGTGGTGTATGTTGCATTTTATTCAAAAGTAGATGAGATAGATGTGTGGGAAGGATTTTATTCATTCTCGGTAGAGAGGATTGCTAGTTTTTCTTGGTTTTCATCCTCTTTTCATGTGATTATGTACACACCCGTAAATGAAGGTGTGAATTCTAATGATCCCAAATCATCACCAAGTAAGTTAGACTTTGATTCATCTTCTTGTGGACTCTGCTCAAGAATTTCTATGTTGGATGTGGGAATTAATGTGTTAAGAGGCTTTGTTGTTCCTTTTTCAAGTTGCAAACAACTTTTAGGCTTGGGGTCTATGTCAATTTGATAAACTTTGTTATTATAGACATATTTAATTTTGTGATGAAGGGTCAAGGGTACTACATGCATCTCATGAATCCATTATCTTCCCAAGAGGATATTATAGGAAAGGTCATAGGGCATGACATGAATAGGAGTTTACAACATAACAATTATGATGGTAATAGGTAAAGTAATGACACCAAGTGGTTTCTTTGTAACATTGTCAAATCCTCTAATGGATAATGAATCAGATTTGATTTGCGATTTATCCACACACAATCTATGAAGAAGCTTCACACTGCACACATTAAGGGCAGAGCCATTATCAACACGGGTCCTTTTGATGCCTATCTGATCATATTGGGCTATTATCATAAAGGCTTCATTTTTCTTTCTTAATTCTAAAGGAGGGAGCTCATGTTGGTATAAAGTAATGTCTACATTGACTGTATTTAGTTCTTGTATTAGAGTTTCCACATCATTAGCATTCATACCAGAAGGGACCATTATCTATTGAAATTCCATTTGAAGCATAGAATGATAGTTGGGAGATTTTTGGAGAAGATCCCAAAGGGATATCTTGGCGGGTTTATTCTTAAGTTGTTAAGTGAGACAAGGGGCCATAAGTATGATGGGGTTGAGTAATGGTAAGTGTGTTGAGGTGGCCTATTTGGGGTGTAGGTTATTTCTAGTGTAATGAGTATGAGAAACATCATTGTGTTTGGGTGGGTAGCAATAAATTCAAGTTTGGAAGGGGTTGGAGGTTTATGGGAAGGTGGGTAGAGAACAAGGTGAGGTTGAATTACATTTACATATTTTTTTTGAGGTTTCTCACAACGAACCTTAGTGGAGGAGTTAGGTGAGATGAATTCTTGAAGAACTTCATCTAACATATCCATATCATCATAGATAAAAGGTTTGGGAGAGAGGTTATCAATGGTGGGTTTTAGTTTGTCATCACAAACCTTAGTGGATGAACTTAGTGAGAGGAAACCCTATAAAGATTCATCTAGCTTATCCAAGTCATCACTACTAAAAGTTTTAGATGATATAGTTTTCCTATAGTGAAGAAGTTTGTGCATTGTTTCATGTGATGTTTCTACGGTTTTATCTTCATGTTCTAATGAATTTTCTTTAAAAGAACTAGGAACTAATGCTGAAAATGAAACTTGCAACTTAGATCTAATACTATTCATAAATTCCATCAAATTAAAAGATGCTTATGCTAATCATAACCATATAACAGAAAGTAACTGAATGTAAACAAAGAATCAAGTGAAACAAATAGAAACTTTAGAAACTGGCAAATAAATGCATAAATTATTGATGCAAACTGAGCACTAGGACTAAGTCACCCAAGGTGGCGAATTAGTCCCACTAGGGGTATTTTTGAATTTATTCTATTTTTTTGATGAAAAATGATGTATTGTGGACTAGAAAGTGCAGATCTAAAGTGTATATGCATATTTTTTCCATTATTCAAGTAAATGAGATGCAAAAATGAACTTTTCACTAATGTAAAGCATGAAATCCTAGGATGTAACATTAAATAATGCACCATGAAATGCAATGCTAATAGAAGAGGTTCCTAGGATGAAAATATAGGCTAAATTAGAAGTAAGATGTTTCTAAATACAAGTTCACCAAAATGAATCACAAATTTTAGGTGTAAAAGGGGGTTCCCCAATATGCTCCTAGGTTTTTCACCTAGAAGAAAGGGGATTTCCTTTATGCACTAAAACTTGAAGCTCATTCAAAATAATTGCCAAGAATTATGGAATTGTAACTAAATAGAATTATCTCAAGACAATAAAATAAAAATAAAAATGAACTAAAGATGCAAACTAATGAAATATACATTGTTTGAAAACACATGACGATATGCAAAATGGATACAATAAGGACTATACAAGACAAGATAGTAGAACAGACAAGACAAGTGCACCTAGAAACTGATGAGGAATGAAGTGGAGATTGCAAAAGTCTCTAGAAATCTACAAAATCTTCCTTTTATGCCAACTAGGACACTTACGCCAACCTGGGCGACTTAGTCCTAGTTCTGGTAAACTACTTTAGGCTCCGTTCTAGCCAACTAGGTGTTAAAATCTTCATAAATCCCTAAAAGAATCATGCAGTGGGACTAAGTTGCCCTTGTTGGGGACTTATTCCACTCCTAATTTTTTGAGAATTTTGGAGTGCAAGCTAAAGCTTGTAGTCTGCAATATGCTTTTCTGCTAAAATCTGGGTCCAAATCTGTAAAACCACCTACAAAATAGAATATATTTTGGTTTCTAATGTGGGGTTTATCTTGGTCAAACCCCTAGTTGGTATTTAAACTTTGAAAGAGATAAGAAATTTGGATAAACCCTAGCCCTAAGTGTGTCTAGAACTAGGAAAGTCTGAAGTAAAGGAAAACCCTATTCTAATGTGCTAGAATAAGATGTGTAAATGAGATTTGAATGATGCAATACTTCAATCTAAGAAATCATACAATATTAAAAGTCAATGCAAATGGAATGTAAACCTTAAATCTTAAGATAGAGAGAAACTAGAATATGGAATCACTTTGAATACAAGTCTTTAGGTGTGATTTGGTGGCTAGTTGCACCTCCTTAACCTAGATTTATCCATGATTCTTCATAGGAATCCATGATCAACCCTTTCCAATGTGATATCTTGGGTGAGAAGTGAGCTTGAATACTTGCAAAAAACCCTAGTTTACTACCCTAAGCTTCAACTTTACTATAGAAATAAGAATGAATCTTCTTGTGGAAGATTCTCAATGCTTGATTCTCGAGTTTTCTTGTGAAAAATGACTAAAGGATCTTGAAAATGACCTAAAAACATGTATTTATAAGAAACAATACCTAATTGTGAATTATTGTGACCTAAGAGGCTGACACCCATCGATATTTTTTAGCAAGCCAAAGATTTTCCCGCTAAAAAATGCAAGTAAACCTAAAAGGGACTAAGTCACCACCTTGGGTGACTTAGTCCCACCAGGGTTTTTGAGATGGGATTTGTGATATTTGAGTATTTTTAATACCGCTTGCCAGGACTTGTATGATTTCTTATATGAAAATGGCCTCAAATTCAAAGATAACGAGTCTCAAGGGCCTATAAATATTGTTTTAGGAGAGTGATTGCTTCAAGGGTGTCTAAAGTAGGACCAAATTAGGCAAAAAATTGTCCTTTTCTTCAAACCTATACAATTTTTGGTGACACAGGTGCTAATGCTTCCTTGGTTTCATTTTGGAGTGAGCTATGTATACAATATTTGTTCCTATGTACTAGGTAGATGCAACAACTAGTTACCCATGCATTTCAGTGAGATGGAGCACTTACGATATGGACACTCTTTCATTCCTATTTCTGAAGGCGACCTTCCATTTTCAGTTGATCAGTTCTTTAGACTAATGATACTTGTGCCATCTAAATCTTCAAGTTTCATATTTTTTTTCTTTGGTTTCCCATTGGATTCGGGTAGTGTCATTGAGAGAATTCATATAGATTATGTTCTTCTTGATCCTAATCATCATTTGTTTCAGAGAGGGTTTTTATTTCAGCATTTCAGCAGTCATTCTTTGGTAGTGTTTACAACTTCTTCATGTTTCAGTAAAGTTATTTTTTTTCATCCTTTGTTCCTATATTTTGGGACAACATTGTCTTGTTTGGAGGCTTCTTCAGTCCTTCATTTGGATTTTATCTTTTTTTGGAGTAGAGTTTTTCCCAGGAGGTTTTCTTGATTTTTCCACATTATAGAGATCTTCTATTTGTACATGGGTACCTTGCATGGCCTTATTTTTTGAGACCAATCATGCATTATTTTTAGCGTTCTTAGCTACTCCCTAAGTTCATCTTAAGGCGGGGTGTTAGAGTTATCATACATAAGCTAATACTTAATTAATCTTTAATTTATTATTAGTCTAATTTAATCTTTTCACTTAAGCTAAACTTAGGAGTGGTTTTATGCCTTATTAATAAATTAGATCGTTATGTCTCATCTAATGTGATGTAGACACTTGTCATGATCTTATCCCTTTCTCATTTAGGGATTTTCTCTTATAAGCATTCAACCCTCATTGTAAATATTTCTCGGATATTACTTGGAGCTTTCATATCTTCTTCAAAGTCTCTTATGTAGCTTTTCCTTGTTGATGAATATTGCACATATTGTTTGTAGATCTATTGTGTGGAAGGTGTACTTGTATTTTGTTTGATCCTGTGGCTCAAGGTTTTGTGCTTGTTTCACAACTCTAATAATCCATTGTAGCCATTTCAAGCATATTTTTAGCACCTTATTGTTATGGTTTGGTGAGTTGCAACATTTTCATTTGTTCATTCATCATTCTCCATTCATATTTGATTTCATTTCAAGGATTGATTTCCAAAATGAGGATTGACCAAGGCAAACCCCTATCCACTAACCCAAGAACATTTTTCTGTCTCCTTTGTGTGTGATTTGTAGGTCTAGGTTTCAGATTTTCCAAGGAGAAAGATTGGAGAAAATTTGCAAATCTTCAAAGTTGTCAAAGTTGTCATCAAGCCTTAAAGAGCATTAGAGATCACCTATAGGTTGCAAATCAGAGATTCAGATCTGAAAACCAATCAGGAAGGAAAAAGTGGACATAGAAGATCAGGATCATCTTTTGAAGTTGTAGAAAATCCCAACTAGATTTATTTTCCACTCCTAGCGAATGACTCCCAGTTCCAGCCAGTTTTTAGGATTTTATAGATTTGGATACCCTTTTGGCAGATTTTTGTTCTTGCATAGTTTCCTAGAAACTGGACTAATTGCCCCATCTTGGTGAACAAGTCCTAGTTAGTAGTAAAAGTATATTTTCTAGTTTTCCAAGCCTCCATTCAACCTTCTCCAGATTTCTAGGTGCACACATTCTATTTTGTAGTTTTTTGTTCCATTTCATTCACTTTCTTAGGTCATTTAGTGTTGCTTTGCATTCAACTAGGGTTTTTCATTCATCTTTCATTTCATTTTCTTTTCCAAGTTTAAACTTGGTGGTGAGCCCCTCATTAGTCTACTTTCAACTTCTAATACATCCCTATTGCAATATCTCTTTCTCTTTTGCATTGAGATCTCTAGGTTTATCCTTGAGTGGAATATTGAAAGTGGGTGTGATAAAACTTAAACACCATTTCATTTCTTTCACCCAATTTTTAAGAGGTTCCATTTTGGTGAGCCTCCCTTGAGAACATCATAATTCTGATTTGGAGTGCATTATCATCCTAGATTTGGTTTTCATTAACATTGCATTAAGATTTGCAATTAATTTGAATTCTAGGGTTTCAAATTTCCCATTAGTGAAAGATCATATAGCTTGCAATTTTTCATCTAATTTCAATGAAAATCATTCAAATTCTACATTTTCATCTCATATACATATCATAATACATAAAAACCATAAAATTCAATTGAAAAATTCTGATAATTTTGAAAAAAAAACATCACTGGGACTCATTCGCCACCTTTGGTGAATCAGTCCATCTACGCATTTTTCACTACATTTTCTGGCATTCAAAACAATTTTTCTAAACTTTTGTTTACCATCATTTATTTTCTGATTCAATTTCCATAATTTCTATTACAAGCATTTCATTATTCTTAGCTTATATTGCATTTGCATTCACATTGCATTTAGTAGCCCTTGTATGAGTATTTGGTGTCCTATTACTAATATTGTAGTGTCAAGATAAAGTTCGAGACTCATGTCATCCCATGATAGTATAATCATTATGGATCTTGGGTTGTCAAGCTCTTTTACTCCTAGTATTGACATTAGTACAGTAGGTATGGACAATACCCTTAGAAACTCTTTGCCTTCAAGTAGTATGCATGTTAAAACAAGGAATGATAGTGTCCCACAAGAAAAAATAATTAAAATTCATGAGGACCTAGCAAACTTACAAAATCAAGTGCAAAATGACAAAATTTCAACTACTACCATCCCTACTATATATAACATTAATCACATGCTTGAAAGTGAAGATGGTCCTAACCTTGTGAAAAACATAGTTCAAATATTTGGAAAACATCTCTCTCCAACCACTAGTTGTCCTTTAACAACAAGCAATGCCACAAGCCAAGAAGGAACTCAAATTCCTCCTCCCACAATAATTGCCTCAATACCTACCTACACCACTCCTCAAGTCACAACAATAATACAACAAGTTAGTAATGTGATTCCTTCCTTGGGTATTCCTGCTAGCATCCCTAGTTCCTATGTGACATCACAAGTAATATCTATTACCACCTTACCACATATAAGCATTCCATTCACTTGTCCTTCAAACACATACACTCCTTCACCATTTTCACTTCCATCTCACAACACAAGAAATGACCCTCTCATAACTCAACTCTTCCAAACTGTTTCATCCCTTCAAAAAAAAATTTCCACCATAAACCAAAATCAAAATGGGCCACCTACATATTTTGTCAAAAGTAGTCCATTATCCTTGGAGATATTGTGAACACTGATGTCACAAGGTGTAGAGGTTCCTATATTTGATAAATATGGAGGTAAGAGATAACCTTCTAACCATGTTAATGCTTATACTTCCTTATCTAGTGACTTTGACCTAGATGATAACTTTTCCTTATATTTATTTTTTTCCGAGCCCATGGAACCTAAAACCACGAGAAGACTTATTTTTCTTGTCCTATCAAAATTTCAAGGAAAAGAATATAGAAGAACTATCCTTTCAAAATATGTCTCCACCTGCCATGGAGCCTACTATCCTTGAAAAAACCATGCTTGAACCTAAATAAATTCCAGACAATCAAGACCAACCTAAAACATAAACTTCACCTACATCCTACAAATGACCAATAGACAATGAAAACAACCTCCTCACACCTCCTAGAATAAAATAAGTATACAAAGTCAAAGAGAAAGTGGTTGAACAACCTCCTGTGGTTTCTTCTATTCCTCCCCTTAAGGAAGAAAAGAAACCTATGGTTGATCAACCCACTCCTACACAAATAAAACTTGAAAACAAAACTAAAATAAATAGAGGTGCTAGAGAGCCTAGGCATAGACGTGCTCTTGCTCATAAATTACATGAAGAACTAAACAAAGAAAATCCTAATCCAAACTTGATTGAAGAAATACATGATCAACCTCCCTCTTCACCAAAACAAGACAATCCAATACAACCTCAATAAAAAGAGTTGAACTCTTCCATGGCCATTATAATTCGAACTCTTGTTGTGAACAACTTAGATAATGACGATGAGATTTCTAAAATTGATGAAGAGGTGCATAATAAATAGAACACATTATTTTCCTTTTCCATGATCTTAGATGAAAAATATCCTACAAATATTTTTGAACCTGGAGCCTCTCCTATTTTGGCACTTGCTCTTGTCCCTTTGGCTAGTTGCTTACCATTGGTAAACAATGAACATTACTAGGAGGTAGATGACCTACTTTAGGTTGACTTGCCTATGCATTGCTAATATTTTGCATTATTTTCTTTTCATTTTATTTTATGTGATTTCATGTGTGTGATGTAATCCCCCATGGTGTTCTATTTAATATTCTCTCTCTCTCTCTCTCTCTCTCTCTCTCTCTCTCTCTCTCTCTCTCTCTCTCTCTCTCTCTTTGTGACATTCCTCTATTTGTAGCTTCATTCCTCTCTATGTCATCAAGATTTTTCTTCTCACATTTTATCTTTTTCATTTGTCTTTTGTTTTCCTTTTGGGGATGACGCAAGGTGTTGATACATTCATGTTTCTTCCATTTTGACCCAAAACTATTGTATTTGCTTTATATTTTTTATCTTGTCTTGTTTTTTCCTTTTGGGGATGATGCAAGGCATCAAAACATTCATGTTGACCCAAAATTATTTTTATTTGCTTTATCTTTTTCATTTTGTCTTATGTTTTCCTTTTGGGGATGACACAAGGTGTTGAGGCATTCATGTTTCTTCCATGTTGACCCAAAAAAAAATTCTTTGTTTTCACTCTCTTTGTGTCATTCTTCCAGTTCTATGTGTATTTGGGGAATGATGACAGTTCTGAGCTCTCTAATATCATTGTAGCAAGAACATACCAACCCCAAATCCATAGATCCCTTATGTGTTTGGTGTTTTCTCTTTGGGGGTAACCCCTCTCTTTTCTTTTTCTCTTGCATGGTGTGGAATTACTTGGAAATATATGACTTGGCATAGGGATTTCCAAGTTAGCTCTCATGTCATCCTGTTTTGTTTGCATTTATCATTTTCTACTTTAAATTAATTGCTCATAGTATGGTGCTTAGAAATTTCTTTAAAGTGGGGGAATACATTGGAATTATTCTTTTGCATTTTCTTTTCATGGTTCATGGTGCAGTCTTCTTACTTTATACGATGCATTTTTTGCTTTGTGGATGACATTGGGTGTGATTTCCATCAATATTGTGATATTTTAGCATATTACATTCCTCTTAGTAGCTTGATGCGACACACTGCATCCCCTATGTTTTGAATTTTCTATTATTTAATTGGTCCTCTCTTAAAGACATTAGGCACACTGTTTCCTAAGTTAAGACCTCGCATGACCTAAGAAAGACTCCTTTGAACATTTTAAATTTTTCATCTTGTATTTTTATGGCCACCTTGCATAATACAGCTTGCATGCCTATAGAACCATCCTATTTGTTCATGAGCTCCAAGCATACAAAGTTCTTCTTTCCTCATGAAGCTCAAAAATCATTTTTGTGTCACACCTTATTAAACTTATCAGGGGGTATAACTTTGGTATGGTTTGAGTAGGAAGCCCAACCGAGGCATGACTTTCCCTATATCCACTCGCATGTATGTGTGAGTGCATACCAACCATGAGTGTGTTTCTCACTTTTTTGGACTTCTCACCCAGTGGATAGCCAGGAGTTCCATTGCCATAGCGTAAGTATGTATTTATTTCTAATAAACAACCTAGATCTGATCCACATCATGATGGAAAAATGGTCAAAGGTTGAGCCGACATTTGTTTTACCTTTTCTCTTTTTCATCTTTGATAGTGCATGCTTGTCCATTTTTGTTGCTCTTTATATCATCCTCGTGTGTTTTCTTTTGTGCCTATATAAGTTTGTCATGGGATACTGATCTTGGGGGCCTGATCACCCCTCTTGATCATTGTCATCTCATATCACTAGAAATGGTACATTTTGACCCCTCTTGATGTGTGCCTTATCTAATTTAGTGTGAGTTTGAAGCAGGTTCATCCTCTCACTAAACTGGGGACTAAATGGAGTCATGGAAAAAGTATCCCTTCTACTTTTCCCGATTTTTTTGGGCCCTCCTTGTGAGTTAGGCTTAATTTTTCCTTCATTTAGTGTTGTAATGTGGATGAAATATTCACATTAGGTCTAGGGCCCTTATGAACTAATGGATTTAAATGATACCTTGATAAAGTGTTCTGAAGTGTTGTAACACACTTTCACACTATTATAAGGTTTTATTAATTAATTACACCTAATAAACCTCTTTTTAACATTAATCTTGCCTTATTTGAAGTGTTGTGAAGTGTTGTAACTCACTATAACAATTTTATAGGCTTGTCATTAATAATTGGGCTTTCTTATGCTTTAATTGGCCCCCCATTTTTCATCCACAAGCCTCATTTATTTCATCTTTTCAAGGATAATCCTGACACCAATCAATACCGAATCATAATTCAGGTGTTTCCTACTTTTGTAGCCTAGATTAAGTGATCTAGGACTCATTCGCCACCTTGGCGAATGAGTCCACCTGGATCTTTTGGTCCCGGACCTAATTTCACACACTTCTAAGCACTTTTGATTTTTAGCCCCATACATTATGTTTGATGGGACTCATTCACCACCTTGTGCAAATGAGTCCCATGTGGCCCAAAATTCAAACTAATTCAAATTTATGTCAGGATTTTATTCTCCTAGATCTAATGTCATCTTATCATGTTATAATTTTGGGAATTCTTGCATAATTGAGTATAAAGACAGGGTTTTTCACTAATTTTCATCCCTAAGCATTCAAATTTTCATTATCATATCAATTTTGAGTTCACAAGAATTCACAAGAGAATTAAAGTATTCACAAGAGTATTCAAGATAATTCAAGGGCAGATTATCAAGCATTTTAGAGCATTCTTCAAGCATCAATCATCATGTCAAAGATTTCATCCATCATATTATCATTGTCCTAAAAATTGTGGTGTAGGGTTTATGATTAAAAAAAGTGTTTCATTCAAGGTCAACATCATTCAAGAAAGAGTCAAGAACCACATCCATTACAATCATTTCAAGCATATTTGCAGCACCTTATTGCTAGGGTTTGGTGAGTTGCAACATTGCCATTTTTTCATTCATCATTCTCCATTCATATTTGATTTCATTTTGAGGATTGATTTCCAAAATAGGGTTTGACCAAGGAAAACCCCTATCCACTAACCCTACAACATTTTTCCCTCTCCATTTTGTGTGATTTTTTTGGTCTAGGTTTTAGATTTCGTAAGGAGAAAGATTAGTGAAAAGTTGCAAATCATTCAAAGTTGTCAAAGTTTTCATCAAGCCTTAAAGAACATTAGAGATCACCTATAGGTTGAAAATTGGAGATTTAGATCTGAAAACCAATTAGGAAGGATAGAGAAGAAAAAGAAGAGTAGGATCAAATTTTGAAGTTGCAAAAAAGCCCAACTGGATTGATTCACCACTCTTGGTGAATGAGTCCCACTTCTAGCCAATTTTTAGGATTTTACAAATTTGGATACCCTTTTGGTAGATTTTTGTTCTTGCATAGTTTCCCATAAACTAGATTGATTTGTCCAGGTTGGTGAATGAATCCCAATTAGTAGTAAAAGTAGATTTTCTAGTGTTCTAGACCTCCATTTAGCCTTCTTTAGATTTCCAGGTGGACACATTCTATTTTGTATTTTTTTGTTCTATTTCATTCACTTTCTTAGGTCATTTAGTGTTGCTTTGCATTCATCTAGGGTTTTGCATTTCATCTTAAATTTCATTATCTTTTCCAAGTTTAAACTTGGTGGTGAACCCCTCAGTAGTCTACTTTTAGCCTCTAGGATAGCACTATTGCAATATCTCTTTCTCTTTTTCTTTGAGATCTCTAGGGTTATCCTTGAGTGGAATCTTGAAAGGGGGCGTGATAGAACTTAAACACTATTTCATTTCGTTCACCACATTTTTAAGAGGTTCCACACATTGAAAGAGAAAATAAAATAGAAATAAGGTGCATTCTATTTCAACTCATCTAGGAGCAATGGGATTGTTTGAAGTATACAAATGATTTTTATGCACTATCCTATTTTTTTTGCTTCAACCATATTCCCCATGTTTAGGAATAAGGAATTAGGTCAAGGAATAAGAGGAAAATAAGTTTTCGTCAAAGGAGATGGTGTAACATCAAGGTTTTTTTAGGAAAATATTTCTAGTGTGGAGAAGTTTCTCATAGGGCCTTTGAGTGTCCATAATTACACCAAGAAATTATGACAAGGGCTACACTGCCCAAACTCGACATAAAACACAATAAAAATTAACAACACAAAAAATGCAAGATAGAAAACAACCCACTTTCAATTATTTTCCAAAAATTAAATTACAAATTCAAAAAGTACAGGGCTACAGCCTCATGGGCTTGATTCATTACTTCCAAATCAACTCTAGAAATAAAATCTATTACACAAAACCATAATTTTCACTAATGGAGACACCTTCTACAACCTCCACTTAACCCTTTTATTTTACCCAATAAAAACCCTAGAATTTTCTAGAAAGTGTAACTTTCCATTTTGTTTTGGTGCCAAAAGTCTCGCCCTTTGATTTCTTACCTAGGAAGATATTTTAGTGAAATTCACTAGTAAGTGGGGTAGCTTCGTGGGGCCATAAATTTTGATCTGAGTGTCTGATTTACTGTTTATAATATATCGTTGGAAAACTATTGAAGATATATACAATTCCAAAACCATCAGAGTTTGTTTTGTCCACATTTCAATCTATTTCAGGGCTTCTAAGGTATTCAAATTTGAATTTGAAGTTGCATTGGAGAAATTTGTCAAGACGGAAACATTAATATCTCCCAAACCATACAAGTTTTTGAGATGATTCTTCCACCGTTGGAAATATTTTCCAATTCCGCTCCTTGGGGTGAATTTTTAGGTCCATACAAGCCTATTTAGGCTGACTTACTAAAAATATTAAGTGACTATTTTTTACCTTTTCTGAATTCTAACTTTCTTACACCCCTTAAATGCCATGACGAGACTCAAAAAAACTAAAGAAAACAATACAAGGTATTGAGACGATTCTTCTGCAATTGGAAATATTTTTTAGCTCCACTCCTTGGCATAAATTTTTAGGTACATATGAGTCTATTTAAGCTGACTTACTAAAAATAGTAAGTGACCATTTTTCACCTTTTATGACTTCTAACTATCTTACACCCATTAAGTGCCATCATGGAACTCAAAATTTTTTTTTTGACTTCTAACTGTCTTACACCCCTAAAGAAAAAACTAAGGATCAATCTCCAAGTGGGAGATTATTGATCTATGGAGCCTGATCATGCTTTGAGTTAGTAGTTTTTCAACTTTGGTAGCTATTTTTTCTCCCCAAATCAATTAATAAGGGAGTGTAGGGGTCTAATTTTTATGAAGGATAATTTATCAATAAATCTAATTGAGAACTAATTTGTAACTCCCAAATCATTACAATTTATTTTCTTTGGATCAAAGGTGAAGAGTCACGATGTGAATGTGAAGAGCATGCACCGAGTAGCATGCAAATTATAGCTTTTTGGGAAGATTACACATTGGGTGAAAGAACATACAACATCGCTTGAGGAAAACATCATAGTTTAAAAACAACCACACAACAAGACTATTAAACAATGAAAAATGTGAGGGTATTTGAGTGTACGTGTATTAGTGGATACTATTACTAGTTAATATAATCTATATTTTATTGAAGATTAATAAATTGGGTTGTTGTTTTGTGGATGTAGCACATATTGGGTGAACCACGTTAAAATTTGTGTCTCTATATAATTAGTCTTTCATTAATTTTTTTTATCTATAAATTTACAATTCTTTATTTAATTGCTCCATCTTTCCAATTAATCCCTACATCTCCCAAATTACTCTAGGATTGACTACTCAGAGACTTTTTCTCTAGTTGCTAAAATTAATTACATCCAAATTTTTTCCTTGCTATAACTATATCCAATCATTGAAAAGTTAATTAAATAGATGTAAGGAATTTCATTCTTCTTGTATAGGCATGATTATGTACCCATAACGAAAATTCCCCTTTACCCCCTTACACTTTAGAAAACCTAAGGTGGAGGCTTAATTCAACTTAAGCTCGCTATTCACATCCCACTTGGCACCTGCTTTGTGTGTTGGTGGAGGAATTTTTGTCGGGGATGCTTGCATGGTGCATAGACGTTTGTGCATCATGCTTATGTCCCTCGTAGATTCCTATGACTGGAGTCTACAAAGACATTACACTTCCTATTGGAAGTCCAAGTGTAACGCCCCTCTTCGGCTGGTCGACTCGAATATGGTTGTTTTCATCCTCTTCCTTCATATTCTTCACTCTCTCATCCATTCTCAAGTTTGGAAGAATTTTTTCAAGATCTTGAGTTCATCTCTTCACATTCTCTCCACTCTTTCAAGCATCCGCAAGCTTTGTAGCAGCACTTCACACTCCATAGTAGAAATCTACCACTCCATCACTCTGATAGTGCGAGTGCAGAACAAACACCATTACAGTAGAGGCTTGAGTTCCTCTCATTTTCTCCTCCACTAGCTTTGAGAGCTTTGGACAGAGGTGGTAAGCTCCTCTAATCTTCTCTATCATTTTGGTTGAGTAAGCACATACTATTTTGTAGTGTCCTTTTTTTACGTAGCTTGTATTCTCTTCTTTATCATATTATTCC
The DNA here is from genome assembly GCA_007115665.2 of Sequoiadendron giganteum. NCBI lineage: Eukaryota > Viridiplantae > Streptophyta > Pinopsida > Cupressales > Cupressaceae > Sequoiadendron > Sequoiadendron giganteum. The sequence goes on along the minus strand of CM021101.1, from coordinate 830,595,912 downwards.
TGTAGTTGGAAACTTGGTTGTCCGTGTAGGTGGAAACACCAAAATGGGGGTCTGATTGAGGCCCCTAAACAACCCCCCAACATTTTCCCTCTTTTCTATGTGCAGGTGGAGAAATCTTGGAGCAAGCTAGTGAGAAGATTGTTGTGTGGAATCTTCTTCACCACCTTTGTGGTAATCAATTTCCTTTATCACATTTGTCTTTATGTTTCACTCTTCTTAGTCTTATTCTACACTTCCTAAAATTCTTAAACTAAGCTGATAGTCCTTTTTTAGAGTATAACATTGCCTCTCTAGTTTTTTGGCCATATAGATGCCAACGCACCTGTGATATTCTAGTGCACCTCGCTATCATCCTAGAACCACACTTCTATCCTCTGACAAAAAGCTACCTCAGACATAGAGTTGAATTTGAAGATTGACTTGCCTAGTCTCCTTTCAACATTCGGGTTTGCAGAGTGGTCAAAGAAACCCACAGTTCTTATCATTCTTATCTCACCTATCCTAACATTCCTTCAAACTTAGGTAAGTTAGGGCAGCCTTACTATTCTTGGCCTTTCATGACCTAGGGCCTTGTAGTGGTTGGTCCCCCTCTCTTACATTTCTGGTGAACCCGACATGAATTGTTTTGGTTCCATTTTGTGATACTAAAATTCTCCTTCCTTGTGTCTTAGGAGTGTTGGAGGTGTGAGTGTTGTATGTCATTTTCCTTGCAACCCAACATACGACCACTAGTAGGCGTAGCTAGAAGGTTCCGATGGTATTGTGTAACGAAACCTTAATTAGGTCACTGGCTTATCCTGTAAACCTTAGGAGGCTATGTAGAAGTACTATTAGTGTGCATAATGGCCTCTTTTTTGAATCAACCTATTCCCTCTATGCATACTATGAGTAATGGTACTAGCATAACCTTCATTTTATAGGACTTGCCAATGGGATTTAATAGGGAACGATATCCTCTCTACATTCCTATGAGGATAAATGGGAATACTATAGTAGGTGTTATTGTTGATCCGATATCTCAAGTGAATATCATAACTGAGGAGATCATGCTCATCAAATTGCTGCATAAGGATGCATATGGTGCACCTGAAAGTACCATCTACACAAATGACAAACTTTTTGTACCTCATATAGGGAGTATTGTCGTATCGGTCCTTATGGGACCTAAATCTGTGAATCTTAAGTTTGAAATCATCTTGGGGTTTGAAATATTTAGAGTCAAGCTAGGTATCCCTCGGCTGGTGGCTATGAATGTAGTTTCCTCGGTTATGCACAAGTGTCTAAAATTTGTTCATGGAGGTTCAGTACAGGTTGTCCATGACACCAGTTATAGAACACCAGTTGTGCGTGGCTTCTATAACTTGGATTAATTTTGGTCTACCCCCCTTGGTCCTCTCCTACCTAGGAAGGACTTCCTATATCACACATATCAATACTATAAGAAAGGGTCCACTAGGAAAAAAGTGAGATATCCTCCTTCAGCTTATTTTGTTTCACATAGGGCTTGCCTGAAAGTTGAAAGTGATGTTGCCAAGGCATGTAGAAGAGAAGATGAGAAGTAGTCATGAGATCCTCCTTCTTCCCCTTCTGTTGTTTAGTCTGACGCTTCCTCTCGCTCTATTGTGGTACCATCTAATTTTGCCTCATAGAATCCCATGGTGCCTACTTGGTGAAAGGCTAAGCATCCTGCATTCGAGCTTCTTGTCTTACCAATGGAGCCTAGGCCTATCTCGTATAGTGAATGAAAATCCCCCCATGGAGAGCCCTCTCTATCTTGGCCTTCGTGACCTCCTACTATTCTTGCTCCTAAAACAATGAATGAGAAGAGGCCGGCTACCGAGGTGCTAGAGTCGATTCCTCCTGCCATTTTTGAACTTACTCATCCTGCTCTCTTTCAGGAGTCTATCCTTCCACTGGAAACATCTGTAGAGGACACTTCCATTGATGAGTAGGTACTTCCCACCCCTTCACAAGCTTTGACTTCTAGTTCAAAGAGTCATAGAAAATACCTTGCACGTGAGCGTAAGTGCCGATGAAAGGCTCTCTTGGTTGAGCAAGCCTCCATACAAAAGGAGGAGGAGACAACAACACCTCCTACTATGTCCTCCTCTAATCCCACTTCTTCCTATGTCCTAACTATCTTTGAATCTCTTCCAACTTTTTCTATGAGAACACATGCACCTAGGAAGGTTCAGGTGTTTATTGCTCCTTTTGTGGAGCTACCTTTGTTGACATTCTTTTTAGATGTCTCACCTTTTCCGAAGCCCATGGATATGGTTAATACTTTGGTCATATCCACTGTGGTTATTTTCTCTTCTCCCTCGACCCTCCTTGCTTTGTTTGTGGGGAGTTCACCTCCTCTGATGAAGAAGGTAGAGTGCAGTCCCTCCAAAAATGGAGGACATAAGAGGATCTCACCTTCTCTGAAAGGTGGCCTCGTGCTGGCTTGTTCTTTCCTAGTAATGAAACTAGTCCTGACCTCCTCTAAGTTTGTCACCACTCTCAAGTCTCTCAGTGAACCTAGGGGTGAACCTTGGGTGTAAACTCCTCCGTCCGTTGAGGTGAAACATGGCACTCCTATTAAGTGTATGTTTAACTCTATGGATGAAGTTCTGACCTTGTTAGCAATCTTTGTGAGGTTGTTAACCTTAGACCCACAAGATTTGAGCGACGTAGACCTCATAGGAACGTCTGTTTTGGCCCTTGTTGCGGGAGGATCAGAAGATCCTCCCCTTAATGTTACACCATTGAAGGCTCATCCTCCTGCCCACTATGATGATCTAGAGTGGGAAGCTGACGACCTCTTGGTTGACCAGTTTTAGGGGTGACCATCTTCTTGATATTTATATTAGATGTGTGTGTGTATGGTGAAATTTTTCCCCTATGATCATGCTATATGTGCCTAGATGAGCCTCATCGTCATTGTTGGTGCTTGGATACAAGCATGGTGTTTGTGTTGTAACCCTTCCTCTATATGTATCATTATTCTTCCATGTTTTTGATTGACTTTCAGTAAACTGGGGATGATACAGACTGTCAGGAACATTTAGGCTTCCTTCCATGTTCACCCAATTTTTTATATTTTATTTTTCTTTCATGTGTTCTTCTTGATCTAGCTGGGGATATGTGATGTTTCACCTTGCACTGCAGTTACCTTATACTTATATAAACAAAGGCAGACCCGACCCTACGAAACTAGATCCCCCTATGCCCTTCATTTGTGTTTCTAATTTCCTTTGCTTGCTCTTTATTTATCTCTCTTCTTTGCTTGAGTTGTCCTTGTGTGTAGTGAAAATCCTTAATCTAAAAAATGAAAAAACAAATGAATTCAATGAAAAATGAACACAACAACACCTTAGATTAGGCCTGTTTGAAACTAAACAAAACAACAATAAAACAACAAGAAGTGTTATACCTTTGCTTGTCTAACTTGATGGAGGGGTTGGTCCTTGATGATGTTCTTGATGTGTGCTCCTTGATAGAAAGATTGCAATAATTATGGTGGTTGAATGATGGAAAATGGTAGTTGGGAGTCCAAATAGATTTGAATGCAAATGATTGAATGCAAGAGTGCTGCAATAATGGCTAGAACATAAAAATTCTTCAAAATATTAACAACACTTAACCTTTAATTTGAAGTCAAGGCCCTCCATTTAAAGAAAAATGGACGGCTGAGATTGATCCACCATGGACAAGATGGAGGGTTGTGGTGATTTGAGGACACACAAGCCCTCACATCTTGCCATGTGGAGGGTGAGATGGAAGAAGTATAGGGTGACATGGAATAGGCCATGTGGTCCCAAGGTACTTGCAAGTACCTTGGGATTGAAGAGGATTTCCCTAAAAAGGGATTCCTTGGCCCCATATGGGGCTGAAAGTGACAAGTGAGGACTTTTAGAAAGTCCACTCTTGTTACCATGGGGATTGGAGAAGGCATTGGACGAATAAAAGTGAATTTAAAATTCACAAGCCTAGAATAAACCCATGGATAAGACAAGGTCCTCCAAATTGAGGTCCTTGTCCCATGTACTTGATGTGACCTTTGAGAGGTCATGGGGAAGACAAATGCATGGGGGGAATAAGTGTGAATTTTTAATTCACATGGGGAAGAGGTCAAACCAAATAAGGTAAGTACCATGAAAGGTTGACTTAAGGACAGGCTAGAAAAGGTAAGTGATTAGGATTAAAGTTGTGCAAATAGGTGATTAGGTAAATTAGTGAGGATTAGAGGGAAGTGGATAGATATGGAGGATGTGACATTAATCCTGATTAGGGATATGCACATCTTAATGAAGGATTAATTAGATTAACCTAGATTAGTGAAAAGGTTATGGACGATGGGACAAGGAGAGAAAGAGAATGAATTTAAAATTAAAGAGGATGACTGACTAAATTAAATAAATTGATTGATTTATTTAATTTAGAGAGGAAATGTTAAAGGATAAAGTATTTAATTAAATAATTTTAGGAACCTTAGACAAAGGAACAATATTAATTAAATATGTCATTTAATTAATATAGATGAATTAAACAAGTAAATGATAAGATTTTTACAATATGGGAGTGGAAAAATTTATGTGTCTACATTTTTCCCCTCTTCGAAATATTGTTAGAATAACAGTGATTAGAAGAAAAATAAAATGTAGATGACTCTATAGAGGAATTGATTAGAAAATAGATGCCCCAACACGGGATAGGTAATGTGAGATTCCCTAATTGAGGGGAGTCAAGGCACATGCCCCAATCATGCGGGAGAATGACCAAGAAGGAGGTATGGATGGATTTGGTAGGGTATACCCCCTCGAGAGGGCGGTAGGGGAAGAAAAAGGGGCCCTAGGTGACTTCTCGATATGATGAAACAAAAGGTAGTGTTGGATAGAGCTCGAAAACCCATAAAGAATGGCTTTTGAACGGAGTCAAACTGGCACATGGGGCACAAATGGCGGCCCCGAGAAGTTAGAGGATTAATCGGAGGAGAAAAAGTTAAATAAAGGGAAAAAATACCCTCTATTTTTAAAAGGGGAAAATGAGGGAAGGTTTAAATATTAATTTTAGAATTACTATTCCTCATTTGCATAGCTGGTAGTTGAGAGAGAGAGAGGAGAGGAGAAGAAAGAGAAGGAGAGAGAAGATGTTGGAGGATTATGATGATGACATCATCCACAGAGGAGATGAGGTGTGGAGCTTCTATACCAAGTGCATGGTCCCACACCAGATTAGGTTCTAACCCTTCTTTGTGATTTTTAGTTTTATAATTTATTTTTCAATTAAAATACAATTTGAAAATCTAGGTTTGGGAGTAGAGCTAGGTTAGAAAAATGGGTAGATGGCAAAATTTAATTTTGCCAAGTGAGTAGGAAGAAACACCAATAGGAGTTGTAGGAGAAAACCAATAGGTTTATTCGAAAGAAATCAACTTTCGGGCCAAATAGGGGCGGCTCCGCCCTATGTAGGGACGACCACATCCAAAAGGGCTAGCCATGCCCTGGAAGGGCCGACCTCACCCCACGCAAGGGCGGCTGTGCACAAAAGGAGTGGCCCCACCCAGCGTAGGGGCGATAATGCTTGGAAGGGGTGTCCCTACCCCACATAGGGGCAGCCACACCTGGAAGGGGCGGTGACACCTAGATGAGTGGTCATGCCTAGATGGGAATCCCCACCCCACACAGGGGCAGGTGTGCCCAGAAGGAGAAGCCCTGTCCCATGCTGGGGTGATCGCACCTAGACAGGCTGCCCCACCCCTTATAAGGGCGGTCGTGCCCAGAAGGGGGGGCCCCACTCCACGCAGGGGTGCTCATGCCCAAAAGGGTTGCCCCGCCCCATGCAAGGGTGGCTATGGCTGAAAGGGGCGGTCCTACCCTGGGAGGGGTGGCTGCACTTGAGAAAGGTGGCTCCACCCCAGCAAGGGTGGCTGGGCCCAAAAGGGCAGCTTCATTAAGGGTAAAGAAGGGGGTTTATAGGAAGAAGTGTTAAAGTGTTAGAAAAAGGAAAGAGAATTGGGATAACTTAGGAAAATTATCCCAAGGAGGAGTGTTAGGAGAAGTTAGTGCAAAAAGGAACCCAATGCAAGGTTTTGGTGACTAATAGGTTGTGTGGTATGGTTGTAGAGGTTTGACAGCTTGCGGACTCGAGAGAGGAGATCCGAGGTGATGGAGGTTATGCGACAGGCGATAAAAGTATTAGATCAACATGGCTTGAACCAAGTGGGGCTAGGCACATGTTAGGCTATCCATCCATCAGGGTGTATTGAATGATGTTGATAGCCCTAATCAAGCATTGGGATTCAATGACATCAACTTTCCATCTCCCCACAGGGCACCTGAGAGTGACATTGGAGGATGTTTGATGGATTTTGAGGCTGCCCATAGTAAGGCATATGGTGAGTAAGATGATATTAGAGGGAGTAACATTGGATCAGATCATGTGGGTCCTATTCAGCAAAGAGGACCTGCTTGTACAAAAGAAGTGGCTAGATGTGGACACATGCTTAGGATTGAGAGTACCACCACTTCCCTTGTACCTATGCGGATTGATTAGTGGGATACTCATACTAGATAGAAGCGGTCACTTTTTTAGCCTTGGCTACATGGAGGTTATCTGACACATTATCGAGGGGAGGGATGGAGAGTTCGCATGGGGGCCATGCATCCTGGCATAGTTGTATAGAGATATGCATGTGGCCTACTATCAGGAGGGACTCGGCACGTTTCACGTGAAATTTCTTTAGGTATGGGTCTAGGAGCACATTAGTGTGTCCAAGATAGATTTGGTTAGAGTAGGTCAACAGGATACGACACTTCCAATAGCTTATTGGTACGAGGCAGAGTATGACTAGGTATGGCGGTACCAGGGTTCAAAAGATTTAGATGGATGGAGGAGATTGTTTGATGATCTAGAGGAGGAGGATATTGTATGGAGGTCGTATATGACATGATGCTTCACCACATGGAGGCAGGATGAGGATAGACACAAAGGATACTTCATGACCCGATGATATATTGTTGAGAGGAAACCATGAATAGTAGAGTCACATAGGCCAGACTAGGTGACGAGGTAGTATCAGTTGATACAGGATATTCTAGGTGCACTTGATAGGTTTAGAAGGATTATGTTGGAGAGATCATGGGGAGAGTCGATTTTAGCAGAGTTTGTGTAGGAGCACTAGGCAACACTAGTGCGGGAGCTAGTAGAGTGCCCAAGGAGGTGTTAGAACTATAAAATTTTGGATTTTTTTATTGTCTATTGCATTCAAGAGTTTCTAGCATTAAGTCCTTATCATAAGCATAAAATCCCCTCTTTGCATTGTCTTGCTTATTTTTTATCATGTGACCCATTAGAATCTGTCTAGCTCTTTGTATTTCATTGAAAGTCCCATATCGGCAAGACATAGTAAAAGTTTCCCTGACCTATATTTTTAACTAACATGTATTTGTTGCAGACAATCGGCAAGCCTTTTCTTTTGTTTTGGCGACTGAAAATATTCACATCTCTAAAATAGGTATTTCGGGGTAACATTATAGCGAAGTATTTTTCTTGCCAACCGGCATATAGAAAAAATATATCGGCATATGCTGGGGCGTCATTGTAGTGTCATGGCGAATTCAATTGGTCTTGCCGACTAGTATCTGGAAGGGTCATTTCGGCTAAACTGATGGGTATCGGCATGAAGTCATAATGAAATCATTTTGTTTTACCGGTTGGCTTGCAAGCAAATGTCTCGGTAAGTCTTATGTGCATCAGGGAAGGTCTTGGTGAAGTGACTCTTGTCTTGCCAAACTAAATACAAGGGGATTCGAAAAGCTATTGGAGAGAGTATTGGGGTCTTGTCGATTTAAAAGATATGCCAATAGAGATATTCATCGCCAGGAGAATAACTTTTCGATATAAGTCTTCCTGAAGGTTTACTCTCTTACCAAAGGTATTATTTCATTGGTGGGGTTTATTTCTTCAGTGAGAAAACTTGGTGGATACGCTAAAATGAGAGTTCATCGGTGAAAGGGTGATTTTGTCTTAGCGACTATGACTTGAAGAATGCATATCGATATGACACAATGAAGTCTATGTAGCATCTCCCTGACTCGGAATTGTTATAGCGACATAAAAAAGGGAGTGATAGTCATCATTTTTTGGATCCCAAGTGTCGTTAAGACCACATTATCTCTTGGTGAGAGGTGTAATAGACATTGCAAAAGGCTTCACCCCAGATTTTAAAGTCTCTCATCGAAAGGACATTTGATGCGATAGTGCCAGTTTCAAATTGGTTTTCATTTGTGCTTCATTAATGGCGAGACAAGGTATAACAGTAAATTTTGTATCAATTCTTTAGTTCCAAATTGATTGCAGGTGAATTGGCATGCTGAACGAAGAACTAGGACATTTTTCAGTCTGAGGAGCTCGAGCAGAATACTGTAAGTGATTGTTTCTTGGTTTTTTACATTTTTGATTCTGTAAGCTTGAGAATGGAGTCTTCTGGTTCTGGAAAGGGTAAGGGTAGAAAGCTTGGTGAGAGTGGTATGTCAAAAGGAAAGAAACAAAATGCTGATACAGAGCAAGAGGGCACTGAAAGGAGGTTGAACCAAGACCTTATCGATCAACTACCTAGCTCAGGGCCTAAATCTAGAAGGTCAGCACAACTTAGGGCAGAGGTTGATAAATTAGATGACAAGTGAAAATTCATAGGTGATGTCTAGACTGCCATAAGAGGATATGAATTATTTAGTTTCCATTACCATAGAAGAAATCATTTTGAACCAGTCTGTAACCCATGGAGGTTGAATGTAGGGAAACTGGTGTGCCCTAATATTTTTGTAAATGCAGAATTAGTAAAATTGCTTGCAGATAATTATGATCCAAAGCGTAAGGCTATATGTGACTCATCTGGAGAACCACAGATATATGTGTCTAAAGAAGCAATAGGTGAGGTTTCCAAATTGGAAGGGTTTTGCAATGACGAGATCAATTGTGAAGAGTTGGAAAAGGAATTTTCAAGAATGGATACAATCTATAGGGGTTGGAGGTTGCCTATCCATAGAATTAAACATGGTAACAAGTCAGAACCTCTACAAGATAGTGAGGGGCCTCCTTATCATGTAGATTTGTTTGAGCCTTATATGAAATACACATATTTCTCAATGTGTCAAGTATTCGGGATGGATGCCCCAAAACTCATGTCGATTGTGCCAATGATTATCATAGTAGATATTCAGTATCACAACTCCAGGCCATTCAACTATGCTTCATATATTTCTAGGGAGCTTGATTCAGGATTGGTGGCTATAAAGGGTGGAGCTTCTATTGTTCATCTTAGACATTATTCATTGTTAATGCACTTGATGCTGTATTTTGGACAAGAGTTGGGAGTATGGCCTCTAGAGATGAGAGTTTCTCAAATTGGTAAGGATGGTGAAGCATTGCCTGTTCAGTTGTGGACTGCAATTTGGGACAATAGGTTTGCTAATTCTAGTTTCATCCACTTTGAAGAATATTTTGTGAAAACTTTGTACAAATTGTATAAATATCCTTGTAACTATTCATTGATTGATGAGATTAAAAGATTTCTTCAGCCAAAAGATTTCAATGGGCCAATTGATCATAATTGGGGTGACTGGTATTGTTTGGAAGGAGCTACAATGATCAGAGTGTATGGATTTGAAGGTGCCCCTTTTATTATGCTAAGGACAGTTCCAAATAGAGTTGCATATTTGGAAATTGTCAGACAAATGGATTACAACAGTGTGATGCTTTTCAGTTCTTATGGGAAGTAGGCTTTTCTGCCTAGTTCATTATGCTTTGGTGATTTCACTTTGTTGGCTAAGGAGGGATATAATTCAATCCATGATAGATTGTTGCATTATAATATGAACAGGGGACCACCCAGGAAAAACTTTGACCCTGAAGGATATATCAATTTAGCCAAAGAAAGGATTAACTTTGGAAAGTATCAGCATGTACCTTATCCTTTTGATGATATGATCAGGAATTTGGATGAAGAGGAAGCAGAGGTGGTGGTTGAAAGCTATAACCAAGGGTTACAGGATATGGGAATATTGTCTTCTGGGGGTGAGGAAACCCCAATGGATAAAGTGCCACAAAGCATAACAAAGAGAGTATCTAGGTTAAGGACTCAGAGGTATGTTTGCCCAACTAGAGAACAAAGTATTGAAAGTGGTCATATTGATGCAAGGCATATGGAATATAGATCATTTGTTTCAGATGATGAGTTTATAAATTCTCCATAGTTCAAAGCATTCTTGTACAAACAGAAGGGGAAGGAAATAAGAGAAAATGTTGGTGTTGTCACTTCTGGGAATGAAGAGCAATTATTGGGTCAATTGAGAAAATGTGTGGATGATGAAATGACAAATATGACTCCTAAAAAGGGGAGGAAAATGTTGGAGAATGCTGGTGTTATGATTTTTCCTAGACTTGATTTGAACTCTGCATTAGTTTTTGATAATTTCTTAAGAGATAATGATGTTACACACAAACTTGATAAGGAAAGGGTAACAAAGGTGTATGCAGGCTCTAAGTATAATACTGATGAGGGATCATTGATGATATGGGATTTGTATCCCCCCAAAAGGAAATCAGTGGTAATTGATACAGAGAAGGCATTTGGCCATGTTATGACCCTGAAGGTTGGAGAGGCTGATCCTGTGGTTACTGTAGAGATTGGGATAAATATTGCAAAATTGAATAAAGCACAGATCCAGACACTGATAAAAGAAACAGAAATGTATAAAGCAAGTAATGAGAGAATGTTGAGAGAAAATGATAGATTGAAAGACTTGGTTGGTATTTCAATAGATCCAACCAAAATGCTCACTCAAGGAGAAAGCTCTCAAGTAAAAGATCATTGGATAGGGTCAAGTGCTTATAATCAGGGAAAATATGATGCAATTGTAGCAATTGTTAAGAGGAGGCAGGACAATTTGACATCTTGGTTAAATCAATTGTGGGGAAAGTATTCTTGTACTCTGGATGCATTGAAGGAGCATGGAAGAATGGACGAGTGGGTTATGGAGAAGTTTCATGAATTGGCCCCACGTGATGAGGCTAACAGTACTACACTTGAAGCTGCAAATCATATTATTAGTCGCCATAAAAAATTCTATGAGGAATTGTAGGGGGATAAAAAGGGATTAATTGAAGCTGCCAGGAAAACTGTGATCACATTTTCTGATAGTAAAGGGGAGTTGAAAGATGCCACTAGATGGAAGAATGAATGTGACACAATGCTGAAGGAAATCATGAAGACATCTTCTGCAGAGGATACAACATTAGAGGAAGTGAGCGAGCAAAATGAGGAAATGGTCAAGATGGAAATCATGATCCGGAATGTTGTCGAAGATGTGGATACATATAAGTGCCAGGATTATTTGGACCACCTTGCTAAAACTCAATCTGGCTAACTAGAGCCTAATTATTCTCTATCGTTTGTTTTGTATTTTGTTTTTTCCCATTTCCGAAAGGACGCGTCCTTTCATCTTCTCAATGTATAAATGTTCATTTTGAAAACAATATAGGGGGGCGAGGAGAATTAGATGGATAATAGAGAACAGACAGCAGAATATACATTTTTTTTGGGGCAAAGATGAGACTGGTTGCATATGTAAAATCATGGAGATATCAATGAAAATCTAATACGATGGTGCAATGTTTTCTGGTATTGGTTGTTTATGATATTTGTCAAAAAGTATTATTGAAGTTGTCTCTGTAATGGTGTTTTCTGGTTGTTCGAATTGGTGTAAACAAGTTTATACCTAGTTTGTCAATGCACATTTGCTGCATCTGTATGGTCAATTAATTGTTTCTTTCCAGTAAAGATTAAATTCTCTGAATTGATCATAATAATTAGGGAATGCCAATTGGATTATTAAGAAGAACTCAATAATCACAAGTTTGCATGTTTATACAAGCTATAAACCAAATAAAATGCTAAACAACTTGAATGTTTGCCAAAACAAGTAAACTCATTTCACATTTCTCTTGACTTTTTGAACCCTATAAGGTACTGGTCTTTTCATTTTCATTCTTTAGTTTCACTCACATTTTTACATCTGCTATCTGAGTGTATTAGGGTTTAGTTTTGAATATTGATATGCAATTTGTACTAAATTTGTTTTATTTTTTCCATTTCAAATTGCCATCTTGGACAAATTAGGGCAATAGGAAAAGATCAAAAGTCAAGTCTGCTCAATTTAGGTAGGTACACCCCCCTAGGTCTAGCAGCACCTAAAGAGTAGAAGGTTTAATTGTTTCAAACCTTGTTCTATTACCCTAAAATGTTGTGAAAGCTTGGCAACCTTTCATGGTTCAAACTTGAATTTTTGAGAGCTAACAGGAGGTTTGGAGGGTTGGTATATGGAGGGATTATTTTGAGATATGCAACACGGTTTTCATGACACTAACCTATACAGATTACACCTGAGGTGCCAATTATAGGGTTATTAGGATCTGGACTGGAGGATGAGGTCAGATTGGTAGGATAGGGGAGAGGTAGAGGGAGGGAACAATCAACTAGAAAGCCAGGGGAAGGATGGGGAGGGGGAGATCAACAAAGGAGAGAGTCAGAGATAGGTAGAGTTAGAGGATGGTGGAGGAGAGAGTCAGAGGCAAGTAGAGCTGGAGGATAGTAGAGAAGAGTGTCAGAGGTAGCCAAAGTAGGTGGGCAATAGGAGAGAGTACCAGAGGTAGTCGGAGTAAGTGGGTAGTATGAGAGAGTGTCAGAGGTAGTTGGAGTAGGTGGGCAGTAGGAGGACTAGGTGGGAGGTCAACTGAGGCTAGGTAGGAGGAGGAGGAGATGGAGGGCATAGGTTGAGCCTAAGGAGGAGAGACATGATGCAAAGGTGATGGGGGATAGGGATGAGGCTGAGGTGATGGACATAGAGGTATATGATATTCACCCATTGGATATGATGCCACTAGTAGAAAAGGATCTAGCCACACAATTGATAGGAGTTGAGGTGAGATTACATATTGTCGAGCAGAGCTTGAGAGACTCAGAGGTGGCAAAGAGTAGACTAGAGGCAGAGGTGCTCATGTTGTGAGCCCAGCTAGTAGAGAGCAAGAGGGATTTTGAGGCAATGGATGATGAGATGTCATGGCATGAGATAGAGATGTAGAGGGAGGGAGAGAGGCTGTGAGCCAAGATAGATGAGTTGCAAGTAGAGGTTAGCGAGTTACAAGCGGAGGTGACTTGTTTGGCGGGAGAGGTAGCGAGAGAGCATGAGACAAGGTAGGCAACGAGATGGGAGAGAGAGAGACTAGAGGTGATGATGATGATACTGTAGGCAGGGGGTCAGTGAGAGTCTAGAGGATCGATAGGGTAGATATCAGTAGAGAGGATGGCAAAGGCAGAGAGGGATATGGAGGATATGAGGAGGCAAGTAGAGGGAATTTTGAGAGAGAGGAGGGAGATGAGACAAGAGCGGGACAAGTTTCATGACAGAGTTGAGGTGGTAGAGGATACAATGGGAGACATGGGGTTGATGCAGGAGAGGCAAGAGACCATGAGGGCTCAGGTATAGGCAATGGAGATAGAGAGGGATGCCCTGTAGTCACAGGTGTAGGTCCTACAGGGGGAGAGAGATGTACTAGTGGCATAGGTACAGGCTATGGAGAGAGGTGTAATGTAGGGGCATGCACAGGAAGCACAGGGTGTTGAGACAGAGGAGGGAGGTCAAATACTGCAAGAAGAGGTATAGGCTATGTAGGAGGGGAGGGATTGAGACCTAGATTAGGTGTCATGGATGGGATCAAAGATTGACCAGCTATGGTTAGCGTAGGGTGCATGGGCACAAGAGAGGAGGTCCATTTGTGGATACCGAGATAGGGACAGGGTAGAGCGAGACTCAACCACACAATAGATTGGAGATTGAGAGGATTATATGAGGGATTTGGGCTACTATATGTGTGCTTATTATTTGGTAGTGTCAGATCCAACACAATGGGTACCCACCTATGTTTGAGTGCTGCCACAGATGCTAGCACCATCCTAGTCAATAGGGATGCATACCTAGGCATATAGTAGCATGAGAGAGACACCTCCACGTAGGGGGCTAGTGACAAAGTCTCCACAAACATCGGATGTAGGCAGCTCATGGTTCAAAGGATCAGAGGGATAGGATCCTGATTATTGACAGGTACAAAATGGGATACAGTACAGACCAACAGAGATTAGAGCAGAGCCACAACCCTATACTCATAATTTATTTTTGATGATAGATGATGAATATATATTTTGATGTATATGATGGATATTATTATGGATGATGTGATGTATATTGTATTTTTGTGATTTTTGATATGATATACAAGAGCCCTTATTAACATTATATGATGTGCATGTGATGGATGATTTACTTATGCATATGTATGTTTGTGGTTTTATGATGGATGATTATGATGATGTGATGTTTGAATATGCCAATATGGTTTTATGCTTATATGGATGTATGATTATGATGCATAATGATTATGTTGATGCATAAAATTTGTGATGCAAGATGTGATGAATGAATTATGATTTTTTTTATGTGGATAATTATTATGATATGTATGATGTCTAATACCTATGATGCAACATGTGATGGATGGATTGTGATTATTTATATGTGGATGATATGTTATGATATGCATGATGTTTTATGATGTTATGGATGAACCTAATAATATGTGATTCAAATGCATAGGTGATGTTAATGAACTAATAATGAAATGACTCTTAAGATGTATAAATTAATCAAAATTAACCTAGACAACTTAAAATGATTATGCACGTGGGATGTAACACAACGTAGTGTACCTAAAATATGGAATGAGAATGCAAATAAGTGCTAAAATGTAATGTGTAACTAAGGGCTTGCACAAGAGTGGAAGTGAAGGAGGTGATACACTTTCCAAGAACCATAGGAATCCTGAGGGGAAAGGGGAAGATGGGAGGAATTACTATTTTCACAACAAAAATCCTAAGTCATGGGACAAAGAAATGATGGAGGATACATGAATGCAATGGAGGAAAAAATGAAATGCAATCCTTATGAAATTTTCCATCTTCGGAGTATTCATTTTTTCTATATCATGACACATGGTACCATGGTATATGGACCAGGGCAGATCAGTGTCCAATGAATAAAAAAAATCATCAAACAAGAAGGCTATCCCAATACCCCAAAGTCACGATGACTTTGTCTAGGCTAGGTATTGGAATAACCACAAGCATAGAAGGATGTCCTAGCATAATGCAAGACCTCGGGGGTTCTAGTGGGTACTACTTGGGACAACCAGGAAAAAAGAAAAAACCAAGAAATGTCCCTATGTAAACCAGTCAAAACACACCATAATATGATAGATCATGAAGGCCTTGATGAGTGATGATAGGGAGCTCAAATGATAAAAAAAAATCAAAAGCATCAAAAGATTACAATCAAATTCAAAATGTCCTTTTCCATATTATGGATGGGGTTGATGCAGTCTGTTAGGAAGGATACATCTTGTTGAGACCAAAGATAGATGCTAAACTATAAGATTGATAATGATGCAAGATATCTGAAAACTAATTAAATCTTTTGAAACAAATGGATTCCATTTGTCAAGAATCAGCTAGATAAGGACATACCTTGACAACACCACACAAGGCACAAGACTAACACAACCTAATGACCTAGGGGCTTGGGGGTTGATCAAAGATTAGCCTTGCCTACATGAAAGTGCAGAGCCCTCATAGTTATAGAAAAGACAATGGATAAAAGGAGAAGGAGGATGATGAAGATAGATGATGAAGGAAATTGATCGGATAGAATGGCCACAAAGGAAAGGAAAATAAAATCCCCAGGGGTGGATCAAATGATTGACCTTGCCTACGTGCAAGCGTAGGGGGAATGTAGTTCAAAAAGGATGAACTAAAAATGATGGAGCATACCTAAAAGAGGAAAATGGGGACAAAAGATGAAGGGAAAAATAAATGGACAAACATCTCCGAGGGTGAATCAAATGATTAGCCTTTCCTATGTGCAAGCATAGGGGCAACGTAGTTCGACCAAGATGAGACAAGGAACAAACCCCCATAGGTGGATCAAGTGATCGGCCTTGCCTACATGAAAGCGTAGGGCCAATGTAGTCCACCAAGGACAAGACAGACAGGAAAAGACACCAAAACAACCTTGGGAGTGGATCAAGTGATCGACCTTGCCTATGTGAAAGCGCAGGGGAAGCGTAGTTCACCAAGGATGGGGTGGGATCTAGATGGAGACCAAAACAACAAGATGACACAAGTTCAAATTGGGATAAAAGCTTAGGATGTCATATAGTAGATGAATTTCATCAAATGCTCAACCAAAATATACCAAGTGACTAGATGATGGAAGCAAATGTAAGGATAGGATTGATAGGATGGTGAGGATATGAGATTTGGATGGATAACTCCTAAAGTTGCTAGGATGTGAGGTAGATAATGATTAAGCCCTATATGAATTCCACCTATTGCTAGGTTTTCACCAATTGAACATATCCAAGGCACCATGCAGGGGTGGTTTACACCATAGGATGAATTATTTGTCTTTACTATTTTTTTGGATTTTTCTAATTATTTATTTTTTTGGTATTTTGATAATTTTTTACTTTTTTTGTATTTTATGAGATTTTAACAGGAAGGATACCCTAGCTGACCTAAGTATAAAACTTCTTTAGATGCATGATATTGATGGGTTCTTCTAAGGGCTCCCCTTTAGGTGTAGACAACCTATATGCTCTAGAACCATATTTGGTGGTGATCACATAAGGGCCTAACCAATTAGCTTCAAACTTTCCCTTCTTATCTCGATCTTGTTGATTCCGCTGATTTTCTTTAAGGACTAAATCACCAACATTGAATTGATGAGGGTAGAGCTTCTTACTGTAACCTCTATTGAGTTTATGTTGATAGGCTTATAGATGGTTGTACGCTTTGATCTGTTTTTCATCTAGGAGTTCCAATTGCGCAAGTCATGCAACTAGGGTGTCTTCATCACTGATCAGATTCTTTAGGGATATGCGAAGGGATGTGATTTAAAATTTGAAATACTTCTTGAAATCATCTATCATACATTTGTAGGGTAATATCTTATCATATTTTGTTAGGAACTCATCATTAACTTGCTTGATAATTAGTTGGGAGTCACCAAAGACATGCAAGTGAAAGATATGCCATTGGATTGCAATCTTGAGGCTGATGAGAAGAGCTTCATACTCAAAAATGTTGTTGGTACAAGGAAAGGCTAGTCTGAATGACTTTGATATGTAGTCACCTTGGGGGGTGATTAAAAAGTCTCTTGATCCTGATCCATTTTTTGTTTGTGATCCATCAAAGTATAGTGTCCATGTGGTGGCTTCTGAAATTGCAAATACCCCTTCATTTGGAAACTTTGTTTCTAAAGGATAAGCATCTACTAGTAGAGCATCTCCTAGTTGATCCACAATTATCTATCCTTTGATTTCTTTACGATCCACATAATCTATGTCAAATTCTCTTAACAACATGACCCATTTAGCCATGTGACCAGTTAGTGTTGTTCTTGATAACATATATTTAAGCGGATCAACTTTAGAGATTAGCTTGATTAGATGACTAATCATGCAGTGTCTGAGTTTCTCTGAGCTGAAGACTACAATGAGGGAAGCCTTCTCAATTGGGGAATTTTTGAGCTCATAACCTAATAAGGTTCGGCTGATGTTGTAAATTTCTCTTTCTATGGATGACTCATTGTGTTGTGCTAACAATGCCCCAAGTGCCATGGAAGTAGCTGAAATATAAAGGAGGAATTGTTTTCCTAGAATAGCTGGCATGAGAATAGGTGAGTGAGCCAAATATTCTTTGATCTGATCAAAACCAAGCTGACATTGTTGTTTCCAATTAAATGCAGTATCTTTCTTGAGGAAATGCATGAACGACTGAAACTTGTCGGCTAATTGAGCAATGAACCTTCGGATGGATTAGAGCTTACCTTTTAGACTTCTTAGTTGTTTCAGATTGTGGGGTGGAGGAATTTCCATGATTTCCTTGACCTTAGTAGTATTGACCTCAATTCCTCTATGGGAGACAATGAACCCTAAGAGTTTTCCAAATGTGACACCAAAGACACATTTCTTCGGATTGAGGCGTAGCTTGTATTGTCCCAAAAGTTTGAAGATCTTTTTGAGGATAGCAAGGTGTTCTTCTCTTGTTCTTGATTTTTCTAGCAGGTCATCAACATAGTCTTCCATGATTATGTGGATGAGGTAATGGAAGATTAATTTCATAGCACGTTGATATGTTACCCCCACATTCATGAGGCCAAAAGGCATGACATTATAATAAAATGTACCCCTAGGTGTAGTAAAGGCAATCTTGTGTTGATCCTCAGGGAAAATCTTAATCTGGTTGTAGCTGGAGAAACCATCCATAAGGGACAAAATTATATGTCTTATAGTGAGATTGACCATCATATCAATATTTGGTAAGGGGAATTTTTCTTTAGGACAAACTTTGTTAAGGTCTCGAAAATCTATATAGATTTTGATATCTCCATTGGGTTTACCAACTGGGACTATATTGGAGATCCAGTTGAAGTAGTCAATGGGCCGGATGAATCCTGCCTCTAACAACTTTTCTAATTATTTTTTAACTAATAAAGCCACTTGAGGATGCATTTTTCTAAGTTTCTACTTGGTAGGTTTTGCATCAGGATGGACGTCTAGGTGATGTCCCACCATAGTAGGATCAAGGCCAGGCATGTCTGAATATGTCCATATGAAGTTGATGATTCCCTCTTTAAGGAGCTTGGTGATGGTAGAGTTTTCTTGTTCTAACAATGCTTTAGCCACATAGGTGATTTTGGGGCTCTCCTCGATTCCCAAGTTTACTGGTTGTGTTTCTCCAATCAAGATGGATGATCGTCTAAATAGTCGAGTCCCTATAAGGGGACGATGAATGACCTCATCTTCTAGCACCTTGTCGAGGTTTTCACTAGTAGATACACCCTTTGTTTTTACTTTTTCAAAGTCACAAACTACCTCAAGGAAGTTTTCACTAGGTGACCCATTTTGATTTTGCTTCTTTTAATTTTTGCGGTTGGAGCGTTCGTCTTCCCCCAATCCCATGAGATGTACATATTGGTCCACTAAGGGGAAGATGTTTAGAGGTGTGGTACCTTGTAAGTCATAGTCTATAAGCTCGATGTGTTTGATGGATAGGGTGATAGTGCAAACAGATAGACATTTAATCATGGCAGAGAGGTCAACATGATCTAGGTCATCGTATGTGTGAATGATGGATTCCTCCTCTGGTATGTCTTTGATGGAACCGTCATCCACACTGACATTGGCTGAGTCACTAGATGATGCCAGATGACTCTTTTGTTTATGTTCATAGCCCAAGCCTATCTTCTTCGGACACATGGATGCTTCTACAAGTTGTTTATCTTGCTCTTCTGGACCAAGACCTCTACCTTGGTAATTGCACTTTTCAATGAACTTAGACACATGCGGATAGACCTCTTGTAAGTATTCTATGATGGGGCATGATGACTCAGGTTCTTCTCTGTAAACCAACTGACTGATATCTTCTTCCATTTGATCTTGAAGGGAACCTAGATCTTTGAATATTGTCAAGCACATGTTCTTGGAAGTGAGTGTGATTGTCTTCTCTTCTTCTTTGGAGACAGATGAAGAAGGTTGGCCATATATACATGGTGAGGGTGGCATGGTTTCCATGTTCAATGTTGTATGCATTTCATACTCACCACACCCCTTGTCAATGATTTGGACCTTAGTGATGGTGGAACCATGTGTGGATGATGGCGTGGATGATGTGGTGTTTAATGCATTGGTGGATGGATGGGAATCTGATGTCTGAGATACCCCCATTTCTACCCTAGGGTAGTAATGAGAATGTGGAAAGGAAGCTTTGAGGGTATGAAAATATTCAAATGGCTGAGGGTTAGCTTGTATATTTTCTTCCATTCCTTGAAATCATAATTTTAGACATTGGTGATAGGTTGATGGGATGACTTGCATAAAGTGGATCCATGGGCAGCTAACAAGGATGTTATATAGAAGGTCAAGTCCAGAACATGACACATAGTGTATTTCACAAAAGGTCCCAATTGAATAGGAAGACAAATAGTGCCCTCAAAATCTCGTTTTGCGTTATCATATGCTTTGATGGTGATAACCTGATTAGTTAGGTCAGCTTGGGTGTATCCCACCTATTGTATAAATTTTAATGTACAAATATTTAAGGCATAACCATTATCTACCAGTACCCTTTTTAGCTTATGACAATTCACCTCTACCTCCAGGTGAAGGGGATGGTTATGACTTGAGTCAAGGCATGGCATATCTTTTTGGCTAAAACCTAATTGGTAGTTTGAAGATAGATTTCCTAACAATGCTTTGAATTATGTGGGATCTATTTCATTGGGGATTTGAGTGCTCTATAAGGCCTTATTTTGGATATCTTAATACACAAAGGAAAACTTAAGTAGATATAAGATAGAAATCTGAGCCGAGTTTTTGCCTAAGTGATCAAGGATGTTGTACTATGAACTGGCAGATGGCAGCTAGGTAGAAGTGAGGGCTATTGGGATTGTGATGCATGTGTGATGGGTGGTAACAAAACATTGTGGGTCTTGTCCTTTGACACATATCATGGATACACGTGACTCCACTTGTTCTACATATGTGAAAAGACCTTGGCAATTATATGGCACATTTTTGTAAGTATTATTATTAGTGTTGTCATTCTGGTTGTTGTTGTTGCTAGGGCCAGGATTGGAGTTGGACGTACTAGGACCCTGATTATGCTTGGGAAAAGAATTTTGATATATTTGAAGCTAAGAACTAGATGAGGTTGTTATGTTAAAATCCACATGTATTTCACCCCGATCTATGAGACCCTAGATGTATGTTTTTAGACCTTGGCACTTGTCCAATGTATGTCCCTTAATCTTGTGAAATTCATAATACTCATTTTCTTTGAACCAAGTTGGCCTAGGCTTAGACTCATCAAGGGGCTTGGTTATATGATATGTGATGGGGTAGTTCACTTGGAGGAGCTTGTTAAACATGACACTAAGGGGTTCCCTCAACTAATTAAACTGACATTTATTTCCCCCTTGGTTTTTTTGATTTGGTTGTTGACGAGGTGCTCCTTAGGGCATGGATATGGTGTTTGGGATTGATTGCTGCTATTAAGGAGGATATTTTCGTGAGGTGGTAGCCACCTGAACATGTTTGGTATTAGTGACACCATCATTGACAAAAATTTTATTCTTATTCCAATAACGAGTTTTATGCCTAGAGGATCTCTCTTTATCAGAATTGAAAATTTTGACCTACCCTTTAGCAAAACAAGGGCTCATTCTAGGATAGTACCCTTCTCCACTAGTTTTGCAAAGGTAGTCATGCAGTGGATTCAGAAGTTGTGAGCCATGTCTAGATGGGAATTTTTGATAAACAATGTAACCATGTATTTTTCCCATAGTGGGGATTTCACTCTACTGGCTAAGGTTTTCCATCTTTGCAGATAGCTTGCAAAGGTCTCTCCATCATGCTTTTCTTTTTTTCAGGAGATCAAGCATGTCAACATCCTTCTCTAGATTGAAGGAGAAGTGGGAGATGAATTTTTTTGATAGTTGTGCAAAGGATTTGATGGATTCCTTTTCAAGTCCCATGAACCAAATAAGAGTGACCGCCTCTGGTCTTTTAGGGAATAGTCGTATGAGGTAGTTGTCATTATGAAAGACTTCTTGAAAGTGGGCATAAAACTCTTGCAAATGAGATTTGGGATCTTTTGTTCCCTTGTATTTATCGAATTTTGGTATTTCAAAGTGTTTAGGGAAGGGAAGTAAGGAAATGGAGGGGTCAAATGGATAGGGACAAATGTCCTCAAACTTGAATGATTGGTTGCTCATCCCATCTTGTAAGTCTTTCAATGCAGCCTTGACTTCTTCCAAGTCTTTTTTGATGGGAGATGCAGATTTGGAGTAGGCTCATTGTATGGGTGGTATTGTTGGTATGATGAGGATGGCACTATAGTGGTTGGATCATAGATGGGTTGAGATGCATAAGAGGGTATTTGTTGGTTTTGATTAGTATAAGCTGATTGTGGATTAATGTATGACATATATAAAGATGATTGATTGTGATGATGAGAAGTGGAAGTTGTTTTATAGTAGGGTGG